>CM069896.1:2814254-2843096 GCA_036034705.1 Thielaviopsis punctulata
ATGTATGTATGTATGTATGTATGTATGTATGTATGTATGTATGTATGTATGTATGTATGTATGTATGTATGTATGTACCAATGTGTGTTTGTAAGAAGCGGAGTCTAACAAGTGAGAGGAGTAAATCCCAAAGGGAGAATATGGGAGAAAAAGGGAGTTTTAACAGGAGAAAAAGGAAAAACAGAAAAGAAAATGACAAACGAAAGGGAGAGCAAAAGTTGCTTTTTTTTGCTGTGAATGGCTTGATACAAGGAGAAAACGAGTATGTGTGTTTGTAAAAAGAAAATACACGTTATCCACGTATGTATGTAAGTAAGTATGTATGTATCCCAGCATCTGAAGCCTAGAGCTGCTACCCACGGGACTCCATGATAGCTAAAGCTCTGATTATAGGATTCAGTGGTACGTTTTCCGCGTTTTCGGTAACCGCTGCTGAGGGAGGATGTACATGTATGCACATACACATACATACATGCATACATACATACATACATATACATGTGCATATGTGATAACATAACATTGTATGTATATGCATATGTACAGTATGTATGTATACTACTCCAAAACATGACTGGTCATATTTCCACTTTCTCATGCCCTCCACTCTTTCTCTTCATTCTGTTCCCCCCGAAAAAAAAAATTAATTAATTTGTGATATATTACGGAAACGCTGCCTAGACAAGAACATCGCGGAACATCGGAAATACCACAGTTGGCAATGCGACGACGAATCATGGAACGAGCTGTCAATAACGTGGTGCGAATATCAAAAATGAGTCTGGTAGCTGGAAAGACTAGCGAATCGATGATACCTCGTCCACGTATATATATAAGCGGCTGTGCTTGTTCCATACATCCAAGTACATACAGATACAGCATGCATCAACTCCCTTCTCAACTCCTTCTCACGACATATGGGCTACACAGTTGTAAAACAAAACACAATGGGTTAAAATGTCAACAAAGCATCCGTATTTCCATGGACTTGTGTGCTACCCACCTTGAACTTGCTTATGCACACTTTAAGTAAGCAGGCGGCAAATCCGTGCCTTTTGTTTTTCCGTAATGTTACGGGTACTGTATTGTACATGCGATGTATGTATGTATGTACGCAGTAGGCAGTACATATGTACGGAGTACATGTATTTGCTTCGTAACACACCTGCAAATGATCTATCGTATGCGATAGGTCACAGCTGTCGCTACTTTTCCCAGTCTACTCAAATCCTTCAACACTCAGCAACCAAACAAAACGCACTTGTCAGGCCAAACGAGAGAATTCTGTATTGTACAGAGTATATGTATTTGTAGACGCAGAAATGTGAGAAATGCCAAAGCACAACGATATGGCATTGGTAGTTTCTGCCCCAAATTGTGCAGCGCTTGAGCGGCTATATGCATTTCTTGGTATGCACGTACTACATACGGCGTATGTGTATAAGTACTCTGTACATGACACGAAAAGAACCGGGCACGTGAAGAAAGCTTCGGGAGACACAAAGGAAGGAAAAGATGTACCCAGATATAGACGGGCAATGAATGGACCTTGCCAAGGTTTATGCGTTGTGGTAAGGTATATAATATGTACGTTGTATATATACACATACATAAGTTATATCTGTAATCTGTAATGTACATGCATGGTATTTGTACAAGCACGTTCCTCCAATACTACTTCCTTGTACATATGTGGTACATACCCCCTTAGTGAGTACGTTATCACAACCAACAGTACTTTGTCTGCACTTGCTCACTGTGCCAGGCGCTACAACTTACTATTCTTCCAATGACTCGTCAACTTTCTGTAAGTCAGGTTTTTGGGAAGTGATTGTCTGTTTCTCGTTTCTCGTTGTCATTTGTGATTAATGTGTTGGCACATGCATGTAAGGAAGGAAGAGGAGAAAAAAAATACAAAGCATTTGCGAAACTTGACGGTTGAGAAAACGATGGTGGGTAAGACACAATACATACTAGTACGTAAGGATGTACATATCAGACGTGAACATTCAGGCTCTGACGTGACATGACCGTCGTCATCTCGAGCCCAACAAAGTTGAATTATCTGCATTTACATAGTACTGAGCAGCCGACAAAAGTTGACAGCTCCCCCTCGAAATGACTTGTTGCATGCCAAGGCCCTTGGTGACAAGTTTATAACGTAAACAGAAACGCCTAAAGCAGATGGGTTGGCACTCTCTACAGCGTGACAAAGGAATTGCTTTCGTCTCCAAATTATCCTGTGAAGTTCGTCAAGTATGTACATATGCGCACAGTCGGCCAATGGCAGCCTAAAACGAGAAGAACAGAGCATTTCGGAATGTCACAGAGTACTCCAGCCCAGGTTCATTGCACGACAAATGCTGGTGGTGTTATATACTTGCTGGTAAAGAGGGTGGACTTACTTGTAGCTGAAAGCTCTGATGCACCCCATAAAGTGAGATATCAGTAACAAGGCATTAATTACAGGTAATGTGTTGCTTAATGGCTTACGATGGCCTTCGCGTAGTCAAGGTAAGGAAGGTTCTTCAGCTTTCCAAATGATACCGGCCCAGAGAAATAAGGATAGCCCTCTGAGGAGACAAAGCTAACAACAGACTGCATGATCTGAGCTGAAACAGGCCAAATGACAACAGCCCAGAGAAATAAGGACGGGCAGCCTATTGAAGAGACTAAGCCAACAGACTGTATGATCTGAGCTTGAGAGACAGGTAGCATTTCGGACAAGAGAAGCGTTGTGCCACAGTATTTTTGTAATAAGAGATACCTATGTACGTAGCACTCCCTCGAATCTACTTGTGTATAACGTCTTAAGCTACAATATCAGCCCTGTGGTTATGCCAGGGTTCAACTTCAGCTCCAGCTTAGAACGATCTGCTTGTCATATTTTGCTTTACATTGCTGGTCATTGTTTACCTTTGTAGGCATCTCATCAAGTACACAGTCACGTGAGCGTGCATAGCTCTGGTTACTGCGAACATATAACTCACAGCTTCGATCATGTAGTCCAATGTACTAGCAAAGTAGCTGTCGTGACGATGCGCCCAAATCATGCGTCAGCAACCCTTGCACTACTATTAGTACCATATGCAAGCAGGTATATGTGAAATATAGCACCACCATCGCCCTTTTTAAATGCCCATTTCCTCGTCCTCATCCTCGTCCTCATCCTCCACCGGTTCCCGCGCTCTTCTCGCTGCCTCAGCCGTAGCTCCCAACTTCCTAATTCCATCCAACATCGCCACCACCACCCCACGATTCTCTGTCAACTCCATCGCCCCAACCCCGCGCAAACTCATCACCCCAACAATGGCGCCTTTGCCCAGCTCCTCCGCCGACACACTACTCCGCATCTTGGCCGCCCGCACCTCCTGCAAATCCTTCAACAGCTCGCGCACCTCCAGCGCCGCCGGAATATCGTCGCTCGCATGCGCCAGCAACAACTCGCTCACCTCCATCCAATGGTACGGCAGCGCCCCTGACGGCGCCTGCGCCGTGCACCCCGGCAAAAACGGCGCCGAGCGCGCCACCCCGCCCCGGCTGTCGACTGGCTGCGCGTTGCCGCGGCCGTCGCTGCGCACAGGCAGTGCCGGCGGCGGCGCAAACCCCTGCGTGTCGATTTGCGTCTCGTACTTGATGACTTCGCTGAGCGACGCGGGGTGCAGCCACGCCGGCGGTACAATGTTGGCGCGCCGCTGTTTTTTGAGCAGAAGAGCGAGCCAGAGGGGAATGTCGGCGCGATGTGGTGGCCGTAGCACGGGAGTGGCTCCCTACAGGGAATTGTCAGTAAGACTTGTAAAAAAAAAAAAAAAAATACTGCAAAGAGCGGAGGAATCATACACCGAGCAATTGTATGCTGTCGAGCTTTTGGCGTGGGACAACAGTGACTAGCTCCATTTCGCAGACAAATGCGACTTCGGCAGCTGTTAAACCTCGTGGTAATGAAAGAGCCATGACTAAATATGCAGAGTTTTCTTGAAGCAAGATAAGACGTAGATGTGTGATTGTAGTGAAAGAGATGCAAAAGAGAGAAACGCTAAACAAAGAGGCGATCTTGGGCATTGGCGGGCAGGCGCATAGATTTTGGTGGAGCACTATCGGTGTGGCCGGTGTGTTGACCGAGACCCTATATGCATAACCCTCGTCGTGATATAAAATCCTGCACCTCGCATCGAACATGAAAAATATAGTTGCGAATGTCTGTATTCTCATTTGCCCAAATCTAAAATCCAATCAAATTACCCAGTTCAACCGTTAAATTATTCCCATTCCCAAATATCCATTGTACATCACTATTACCGTCAATTTAAACATACTTGCCACCCTCCGCAGCCATCTTTTCGGCATACGTGCCGTCAGGAGTAACGCCTTCATAAACCTCCTGGCCGGCGACAGCCGTAAAGTGATCGACATCACTATCAAGCTCCGCCCATGTCGAACTGCACGCTGGAATCGGCGAGACGATACAGAGAAGCCAGTACACAAGGCCTGCAACAAGAAACCCAGCGAAATAGTTGACGTTGTAAATGTACGTTGCACCAACCGGGACATGGCGTCCAATAGCACCGGCAAAGCCCACAACATTGATCAGGATACCCGCAACATACGCAACATATGCGCGCCAGTTCACGCCATAGGTGAAAAAGTACGGACTGTCCTTGCGGCCGCTGTACAGCTCCTTAAGATCCAGGTAGCCCTTGCGAACGACGTAGTAGTCAAACACAATCACGCCTGCAATTGAGCTCAGAAATACGCTGTACGCAGACAGATATGTGGTGAACATGTTGGACGACTTGAGTAGCGAGTAAGGGCACATGGCCAGGCCGACAGCTGCGCAAATGTAGCCACCACGGCGAATGGTCAGATACCGCGGCAGTAGGGCCGTCATGTCGGTGCCGGCTGAGACAGAGTTTGCCGCAATATTTGTGCCTAGTTGGGCTAGCGAAAAGGCGGCAGCAATGACAAACACGCCAAAGCGCTGGGCAGAGCCGCCGTCATTGATGAAGTTCTCGAGCAGCTCTAGCGGGTCCCAGATGGAGTTGCCGTAGATGACGGTCGAGCTGGACGACACAATGATACCAATGAAGGAGGTCACGCCAAAGCCAATCGGGATGGCAAGCAGCTGCGGCCACAGCGCGGCTGTGGGGTTACGCGCAAACCGACTAAAGTCCGGGTCGTTCATGATCAGAGCGGCAAAGTTGGCAATCGACGACATGATGCCCTTGACAAACTCCCAGGCTAGAGCGCTGCCATGCAAGGACGATGGCTGGTGTACAATAGGTCCGATGCCACCCGCACGCACCACAGCCCAAATCAGGAAAGCAAGGCCAGCGCAGGGCACGACGTAAGCCTTTACCGTAAACAGATGGCGAATCTTTTCCACGGGGAACCAGATGGCCGGCAGCGAGCATAGCCAAAAGATGAAGAAGGAAGCGTAGTCGGCGGTCGATGTGCCCGAGTTTTCCGAAAAGGTGTTGTGGATCTTGTCGCGGTCCCACGACTTCCAGATGGAGCGGATCATGAGGTACACGCAGTGGCCGCCAATATAGGCCTGCACACCATACCAGATACATGCCATGGCGGCGCGGTTGAGCACGGGCCACAGGCCGCCCCAGATGCCAAACGAGGCACGACTGGCGACGGGGAAGCCAATGTGGTAAACGGCGCCGATGCGGCCGGTCAAGCAGATGAAGACGGCGGCAAGGGCGTAGCCGATCCACACACACAGCCAGGCTTGCCACCAGGAAAGACCGGCGACAATCATGGATGAGGAAATCATCCAGGTGTTGATGTTGAAGGAGTCGGCGATCCAGAAGCCGACGTAGTTCCACGGGCCCCATTGGCGGCGGCTGGATTCGACGGGTTTGAGATCGTTGTTGATGAGCTGCGAGGGTTAGTTGCATGCTTCAGGTCTGATGGAGAGAAAAAGGACACTCACCATGAGCTGGGCCGTAGTTAGGCCAGGCTCCGTCTCAACGGCAATCTTATCTAAAAGCCTCTTGAATACCGACATGATGTCTTTTGTTTACAATGGTTAGCAACGAGAAGACTGGAATGCATTGCAGCGAAAACAAGTAAAAGCTCACCTTGACTCGCGACAGTTGCCTAGAAAGAAAAACAGAGGGTCAAGAGAGAAGGAAAATGGTGGGATAGCAGATCATTTATAGAGATTGGTGAAAAGGACTAGAGTACGGCGGCTGCATCATCTTTGTGTCCCGGAAATTGAATTGACTGATTTTAGCCGCATAGATATTGTCATTGGGCCGATGGACGGAAAAGACAACTGTAGGTGGTGACTCTGCTTGTGTAGGTGGTGCAATTGGGACATTAAGCAAGCTGACTGCTCCTTTTAGTTGATGATATTAGCGCAGATTTGCTAATTACAGAAGAGTGATATGACATCAGAAGTGGGAGGACACCCGCAAACATGCGAATACCGCATAGATGGTGAGACACTACTTGTACAAGTACAAGTATGTACATACGCAGTATGTACTGCTACAGGGACCCGGACAATGGAAAACTGAGGATTGATACGTACATACTACGTACGTACGCCGTTACTGGCGTACACTGTACGTAGATGGTATACAACTGAGTGAAAACTTAAAAGTACCATGTACAGTAAGTAAATGACTAGCACTTATATGCATGTACATACATATCTTGAACAACTGAACATCACGGTTCTGATTTTTACATTTATTTACATTTACATACGTTGTTCTTGTTGTCTCTGAATCTTCTCCCACAGACAAGGATGCAGCCTGCTCGCTAAAAATCCAGCAGAAGCTTATTCCTTATCGCCGTCCTCCGCATCTATGTACATACATATGTATGTTATGAACAGCCCTTGACGGGCATTCAGAAGCTTGAACTCTTTGGGTTCTTATCGCATTATCAATCCGAACAGGGGACTTTTACCCCACTCAGTTTCAATTGTTATTACTCGATGCCATCGAGTCAGCCGATTGTTACTTGTGAGATATTCGGCCGTTTATTTTGCTGGTATATTCTTATCTTATAAAGATGGCCCTTTTTTGCTTCTCCCCTCAAATCCTCGCCTTAAACCCTAACATTTCCCTTCGTGAACCCTAACTTCACCTGAGTGGGTATGTATGTAGTACATCTCTAAATAACCATTACAACCAACAAATCATCCAGTTATCAATGATCAAAAATCAACCATGTACCCCAACCCTTCTTATCAGTCTGTTTCCTTCAAATGCCATCCTCGTACTGATAAGCTTGATCCCTTTATTTTCCAGCAAGTTACATGAAAAGCCACTTTTTCTAGACTGCATCGTTACATCCAAACGTTGTATCAAACTCTGTACCAATAGTCTCCAACTTCCTTTAGGTTTCTTTTTTCTCTTTCATTTTCTTTTAACTTGCGGCTCAATTCGTTTGCTTGTACGGAGTACTCTGTACCAGTACGTACGCAGTACATACATATGTACATCTGAGCCGCATGTCTAATTCTGCCTGTTAAACGTGGCTTTATGTATGCCACATTCAGTTTCGATTACTCGATAGTTTGATTCCTACATGTTGCGTCTGGACAGATCAATTCTTGCACGTGATCATTCACGACTTAAACTGCTTTAACCTGAATTTAGGTGCCATGCATCCAATAATGGCCATATGTAAAATGCAAATGGTATTGATATAAACACCGTAACTGTCCATCACTTTTTGTCCCCAACTCCCATAACGGTCAAATCTACCGCCGTCCACCCTTATCTCTCCGTCCACCCTCCAGCACCTTGAGTCTCTTCTGGAACCGCTCACCCATCTCCGGCCCTCTGCCACCCGCCCCTGAATCGTGCGCCCGCTTTCTGCTCTTCTCCAGCAACGCCCTGCTGCCAGACCCGCCCTTGCGCTTCGTCAACCTCTCAATTCTATCCAGACCCTCACCTAGCTCTCTCCACTCCTCACCACCAAAGCTCATCTTGCCGCTGCGGCCCTCTGACTGCAGCCGCTGCTTGCGCTGCTTCTTGCTCTCCTTGGGCAGACGCGTAAAGTTGGTCTCTTCGTACTCGCGCCGCTCCTCTTCAATCTTGCGCTCCGCTGCCGTCTTTATGCGCCGGCCACGGTCTGCAATCGTCGTTCCAATGCTGGGCAGTGCGCTTGGCGCCGTTGAGAACTCGTCCTCCAGGTATTCCTCCATCGTGCGCGACCGGTGCGTCTTCTTGCGGTCGCCACGCTGTTTGCGGTCGTCTTCAGGCATCAGCACGCGACGAGTCTTAGACGGCTTGTACACCTCGGCCTTTTCTTCAGCAGTAGCAGTAGCAGAGGCAGAGCCCTTCTTGGCCGCTGCGACCTTGGCGTCACGCTGCTCTGAGCGCGTTTGCCGCACAAAGGCTGCAAGGCGGGGTGCCAGCATACTGTTGGGCTCCTCAGTGCCGCTGCCCACTTCCTCGTCGCTGTCGGAGCCCGCCTCGGATCCAGACTTATCACTATCGTCATCGTTGTCGTTGTCATCGTCCTCGTCGGTTTCCGAGCCAGCCGTGACAGACTCCTTGGGGCCGTTGACAGCCGTCGCGTTGGCCTCGGCAGAGCTAGCCGCGCGCAGCACTTTGTCGATCTGGTAGCGCAACTTGTCCTCCAGCGGCCGCACACCCTTTTCCAAGTAGAGACGCAGCTCGACGAGTTTCTCGACTATCGGCGCATCGTCAAAGGGCTGACCGTTCTTTTTGTTCTTGCGCGCATTGCGGGATTTGGAGAGCACGAGCAGAACGAGGTGCTGCAGGTAGGAAATCAAGAGTTCGTTCTTGACGTCGAGGAGGGAAATGCCCTGGTCGTTGTGCTCAACCTTAGCGACGCTGTTGCCAATTGCATTGGTAGAGGTAAGGGACTTTGTAAGTGAGTCCAGCAGCGCTGGCAATGATGTAGAAACGGCCATTTTGTGTATGTTGCGATGTGAAGGCTCTATTAGAAATGGGAATTTGGTAAAAACGTCTGATTGTTTTTGGTCAACTCAAGAATTTTTGGCACCGATAAGATAAGAATCAAACTTTATAGTGGGTCTTTAGTCGGTCAACATGCGTTCACCGAGAAAGAATAAGTGGGCCACCTTGAATGAAGCCTGTTCAAGCTTCATTATTGTTTCCCAATCGAGACAACTTGTCAATCTAAAGCTCCAGCTCAGCCTTGCGTATTTTCTATACTTTGAAGGAAAAGAAAGTCCTATCCTCGATACTATAGTAATTGACTGGGTTCAGTTGCTTGTTTATTTCAGAACCTCCATTGCTTGTTCGCTACTGGTTTTCTACAAAGTGCAATTTCGGTGCCTGTCGATCAAGCTGTTCTCTTCTATTTTCCGCTTAATCCAGAAGCTCTAGGATCGCTGTTTGAGCGTACGTCATCCACATACGACTTTTTCGCTGGCTTCAATTGCCCTTCGCACGACATCTTTTCGCCCTTGATTTCTTCGTCCTAATATCTATTCCTCCTCGACTATTTCATACAACCCGTCTGATTGTCTCAATTCCAATCTGCGCCATGCGCTCTCCGAACTTTGGCTCTGTGGCTTCAGCCCTGGCCTCTATACTTGCTCTATCGCAAACAGCTTCCGCCTTTTATCTTCCCGGTGTGGCTCCAAACTCATACAAACCCGGCGATGCGGTTCCGCTCTACGTCAACAGTATAACCCCCTCAGCTGCCGAGACGGACAACCGACTACATGCCGTTATTTCCTACGACTACTACACGCCTCAGTTTGGCTTTTGTCGGCCCAAGGATGGCGTCAAGAACATTCCCGAGAGTCTGGGCAGTATTTTGCTTGGAGACAGAATAAAAAACTCCCCATTCGAGCTTATTATGGGCAAGAACGAGGAGTGCAAGCAGCTCTGCTCGACCAAATACACCCCCCACGACACCAAGTTTCTGGCGCACCGCATCTCACAGGGCTACAGCTTGAACTGGCTGGTTGATAGTTTGCCAGCTGCTCAGGAGCTCCAGGATGTGGCGTCTAAGACTACCTTTTACAGCCCGGGCTTCTACCTGGGCGACATTACCGAAACGGGCGAGGCGTTGATGAACAACCACTACGACATTGAAGTTGAATACCACGAAGTAGCCAACGACCCCGAGCAGCTGCGCGTAGTCGGCGTCATTGTCCGGCCGTCTTCAAAGAAGTACAGCGGCGAGGCCGACTGCAAATCTGACCATGCGCCCATTTTTGTGGCTGGTGGCACTCTGGAGCAGGACAAGGACCTTGAGGTGACGTTCAGTTACAGTGTCACATGGAAGAAATCTCCTACAGCCTGGGCTACTCGCTGGGACAAATACCTGCACGTGTTTGACCCTAAGATCCATTGGTTTTGGCTGATTGACATTGCTATTATTGTAGTGATTCTGGTCATGACGGTCATGTCCATCCTGGTTCGCACCTTGCGAAAGGATATTGCCCGCTACAACCGCCTGGATCAGATCGCCCTTGACGACTTTGGCGACTCGTCCCTCGAAGACGGCGTCCAGGAGGACTCTGGCTGGAAGCTTGTGCACGGTGACGTATTTCGCCCGCCTTCGCACACGATGCTTCTCTCGGTCCTGGCCGGTAGCGGTGCTCAGATCTTTGTAATGACGGCTCTGACGATTGCCTTTGCCCTGCTGGGTTTTCTGTCGCCCTCGAACCGTGGCTCGCTGGGCACTGTCATGATTCTGCTGTACACCATACTGGGCTTTGTCGGTGGCTATGTGTCTGCGCGCACGTACAAGGCATGGCGGGGTGAGAAGTGGAAGTTGAATTTGGTGCTGACGCCGTTGCTTGTGCCTGGCGTTGTGTTTGCCGCCTTTTTCCTGATGAACCTGTTCCTGTGGGCCAGTTCGTCGTCGGGCGCAGTGCCGTTCTCAACCATGCTAGTAATTATCTGCATCTGGTTCATCATTTCTATTCCGCTGTCTATTGCTGGCTCATACATGGGTTTCCGCTCGGAGCCGTACCAGGCGCCCGTTCGCACGAACCAGATTCCGCGACAAATCCCAACGGCCACCTTCTACCTGCAGCCCGTGCCGAGCATGCTGCTTGTCGGCCTCCTTCCCTTTGGTGCGATCCTGGTAGAGCTGTTTTTCATTATGAGCTCCATCTGGTTTAGTAGAATCTACTACATGTTTGGCTTCCTGTTCCTCTGCTATGTGCTCATGATTATCACATGCGCAGCGGTCACGATTCTCATGGTGTACTTTGTGCTGTGTGCTGAGAACTACAACTGGCAATGGCGCTCGTTCCTGGCGGCGGGTGCTATGGGCGGATACATCTTTGTGTACTGCCTGTTGTATCTGATTAGTAAGGTGCATGTCAGCAGTATTGCTGGCGCAGTGTTGTATGTTGGCTACAGTGCGCTAGTGTCATTCATCTTTTTCGTTCTTGCTGGTGAGTTTTGTTTTCTGTCCGTGGTCTCGAGTAGTATGCTAACAAGTCAGGTTCTATCGGTTACTTTTCCAGCTGGTGGTTCGTCAACAAGATTTACTCGTCGCTCAAGATCGACTAAACACTCTGAGCATCAGGAACTAGAGAGAGAGAGGAAGATGGCTTTGTATCTTGGATGGGTGCAAGGCAACTGTATCATCGACATCTTAAAACTGATTAATACACATACAAAAACATGTCTCATTAGCATTATTTTGGGGCTTATATATTCGGTCTAATCCGAATCGTCGTCGTCGTCCATATCCAGACTGGTGAAATGGAACTGCTTCTTCTCCACCGGTGACGACTGTCCCGCTGGCATGCCGCTTTCGCGCCGGTAACTCTCGCGCAATTCTTGCTCACGCATCTTTTCTCGCTGCTCGCGAAGCGCACGATCTCTTTCCTCGCGTTCCCGACGTTCAGCTTCTTCGCGCGCCAGACGCTCTTCCTCTTCCTTCTTCTTGCGCTCCTCCTCCGCCACTGGGTCGTACCCGATGGGGTCGATACCGTCGTTGATAAGCATCTGCGTAGTCGCCAGTGCGCCCAGTCGGATGCGGTCCTCCAGCGGCCATGGGATGAAGACAGTCTGCGCCATGGGATTCAAGTGCAGCGCCAGGTTTTCTGGGAGTTCGGTAAAGGACGCGCCGGCGGCAGCGGCGGGGAGCGCATCGCCCGGCATGTGCGACTGGGTCGGGGTGGGCAGGGCGGCAGGCGTGGGTGCGCTGCTGCCAGGTACAGAGTCGGCGCCGGGGGTGTTTGGGGTAGTCCCTACAGCGGAGTTTTGGACGAGAAGGTCTGGGGCGGGCGGGTTGGCGGACGGTGGCGGCGGCGGCGGCAAGGTGGTCTTGCTAATGCGGCGCGCGTAGCTGAGGAGTTCCTCATATGTGAAGGGGTGGGCGGGGGCGTCAGGGAATTTGACGGTCTGGACGGTGGCGACGTCTTTGCGGGTGGTGGCGAGACTGACAATGGTGTCGCGGATTTGAGAGTCGAGGGAAGCGCTAGCGGCGCGCAGTTTTTGCAGACGCAGGAAGTTTGCTTGGTGGGTTTGCACTGTGGCGGGGTATTAGCAGTAGGAACATAAAGGGGGGAGAGAGAGAGAATGTGAGAGAATTAGAGAACTCGAACCTTCTTGGAGACCGAGAGTGAGAGCTTGGTCAGCTTGTTGGAGTTCGCGCGCATGTGCTATTGTGGGATGGTATTTCGCAATGGAATCAATTAAGCTAGAAAGAGCAAGCTCAACTCTTTGAAAGTGAGCGTCTATTTGCTTGTCCATTGCGACTTTTATATGAGGATATGGAGTTGCAGGAGAGTATAAATGGATGTAAAATAAATAACTATGGTTTTATAGGAAGCCTCAAAAAAACGAGTCCTAGCTTGATGAGGCTGAGAAAGACAAAAGACGTCACCATGCGCAATGCAATAAGCAAGGCTGAAGAGAAATGTGGGTCGCACATGTGCTTTGTGCTTCTGGGAGTTCTTGGGTTTGGTTGAAAATGTACCACCAATAAAAGCATGGGTATTTAGCATCACACAGTACGTTTCTTAGAAGCCTCTAATGTATGTATTTGTAGGTCCAATGCTCACAAGTAATTGAGTTCATCAGTATGTACAAGTATATGAAGGCAAGTCAAGTTTCTTCTATGGCTTGTAGCAAAATACAATACGTAGATATAGAGGCTTGGTCACGTGACTCTTAGTCAGCGTCCCCAAGCAAGATCGCGATCTTTGCCGAAGCGACGCCGCCCACTTCTGAACTTTTTCCTGATCTGGTTTCCACCAATTAATCTCCTCACGAGCTGACTTCTCTTGTTGTATTGTCTTTTTTTTTTTCTATTTCTTAATTTCATCACAATGTTCTCCGTAAGTTTTCTTTTTGCTTATTCTTTTCTGTATTTAGCCAATTGGCTTGCTTTGCTCGGCTTTGCTCAGATGGCAGGGCGGGATGGACAAACCCTTTTTGTCTCTTAGACAATTTCTTTCCCGAGAGCGTGTGGCAAAAGCGGGAAGAGAGAGAAAAAAGAAGCGAGAGTAATTATGCTAATGTGTATATGCGCAACCAGACTTCTGTCGCGAGAGCTGCCTTCCGCAGCGCCTATGGCCCCAAGTACGTGTAGACCGATTGTGCTAGATCAGGAGGGAATTGGCGACTGTTGTTGCCTTTTCGGCCGACGGAGCACGAATAGCGCAAACGAAGCCCCAACCGATCGGAACGCAGTAGAGGGCAATTGAGCTGTGGCGTGTTCCGAACGTGCCGCAGCCAGTTGGCAGTCCCAATTGACCGTAGCCGACTGCATACAAGTGACGGCGTGGAATCAAGACTTAATAAAGTCCATGGCGATGGTGGTGGCAGTGGCTAACCGATGTGTGCGAATAGGTACGCCTCTCAGTTTTCTCTGCTGGGCATGAACTCTACCCAGCTGACTCGCGTGTAAGTATTTTCGTGCGGATATCTTGTTATACCACAAGTCTTGCTGGCCTAGAAAGACAAGAGACGTAGTAGAAAGAAACAAGAGCCTTTCTGTAGCAGAAAAGAAACCAAGCTGACAGGTTGCAGTGGTGTCAAGTCTGGCTTTTTTGGCGCTGCCGCTGGTGTTGCCGTCATCTTCTACGCGTCGGGCATTCCCCGCGTCCAGGACGACATCCTGAAGAAGATTCCCTTCTTTGGCGGTTACTTTGGCAAGGAGGTTCACCCTGCCGACAACGTGAGTCTTCCTGGAGAGGGTCTGCTGTACAGAAAAGGACAAAAGCTAACAAGGTTCGGTGTAGCCGTTCTAAATGCATTGTTGCATGGTTGTGAAGACGGCTGTGGATGCGACTCTCGTGCGACTGCGGCGGGTGTTTCATATGTACAAAATAAAAACCATTCTCAAGAACATTGGGAGCTTGTTTTGATTACTTGTTGAATGCTTGAGTGTTGTTGGTTGGTGGACCTTTGGATAGCAGACGGTTGTTGGTGCTAACCCTAAGTTAACGACCAACATAAAAGTACAAGGGTTTGTGCAATTTTTCACCGCAAGGAATGTGTATTTATAATACACACACATACATGGATGTACATAACTCCGTGCATACTACAAGTATATATGCAGTTACATGTGCTTGTATGTGCAATAATGTTGAGCTCGTTATCCTACACGCGGCTTGCATGAAACGTATATCGCCGCATCTAACATAAAGCTCTCGGGGTAACCAATCCATGGCAATAAAGATCGGCATTTACATTGCGTCCACTTACCCGAGGCTTTCCTTTTTCTCATCCTGGGCAGGGTAACAACGGCTACTACATACTACGACCAATAAGTACATACATACAAACTCGACGAAGTCTATGTACGTCCACTACATAACATATATGCTTGTACGTAGCATGGTAGTTTGTACATTGTAACAACGGCAAACTTCTCCACAAAATACAGTGACAAATGCCGCTCCAACCTCTGTTCCACCCCCACATTCCATGCAAACACCGGATAAAGGCATCAAACCTCAGATAATCCGGGATTTACTCACGGGAAAGATCTACGCTAAGCCAAGTTGGTTCATAGCAGGAGACAGTAAGGGTTCTAATTCAGGGCGGTTATGTAGCCATGCTATCAAGTATTGTTTACAGCTTTGGCTCCAAAGCACAACAGTCCCGTTACATCGAGGTAACGATGGCTTGCTACTTGTAGTGGGAGAGTTGATAACAACGATGCAATGCACAACACAACGTCGAATTGCCTGCATTATATGAGAGGAGTGAATCAGCTTGATTCCTTCGGCTCGCTTCTTTTCTTCATGGCTTTTCCGCCTCCACAAATTTGTAACCATTGAAATTCCCCCAGGTCGCGGGAGGATCGTAGAGGCTGCTTTATAAACTAACTATAAACCCCCTACTGTCTCTTTTCTTTCTCATATTGATTTGAGTTTATAAAACTCTCTTTCATTATACACACTCATACTTATCCATTGCTTTTGTTTTCATACATCACTCATAGACAGCCATGACTTCCCTTGCTCACCGCCCGCTCACGGCGCCTGCGCCCCGGAATATCTTCAACTTCATCTTTGAGCAGCCATTTTCCCGGGAAAGTAGTTTTTGTCCACCATCTCAGGCCGTTCCGGCTTTCCCCATGGACCGGCCCGTGATAGTCGACAACCAAACTGGTTTGTCTTTCTCTCCCTGTTTTTTTTTTTTTCTTGATCCGATCCTCGCTGCCAGCATCTAACGCCTGCTAGATCGCCCTCTCACTTTCGGTCAGGTCAAGCAAGATGCCCTCCGCATCGCTGCCAACTTCGAAGCTCTCGGCCTGGACTTTTCCTCGGTCATCACTCTGCCGCCCACGCCAACCTGTGCTGCGCCACAAGTCGCTCCCATCGTTCTCGTACAGCTCCCCAACTGCCAACCCATGGTCTCCATCATCATGGGCGTCTTTGCCTCTGGCCTGACGGCAACTCTCGCGTCGCCCGCTCTGACTGCCGACGAGCTCTCGTGGATCCTGCAAAACGCCTTTCCGCGCGTCATCATCACATCCACGGCCTGCTGGCCCGCCATGAAGGCCGCCCTCGCCAAGCAGCAGCAAAAGGAATACTTTGCCCATGTCAAGGTCTTTACTGTCGATGTCCCCGGCGACCAGTACCCGCTGCCGAGCAGCTGTGCGGCACCGGCACCTGCAAGTGACTGGAGAGCTCTGCTGAAGCCGTGCGAGAAGCCCATGCGCTTCCGCGAGGCGCTGTATCCGCCCGATGCGTGGAAGCAGCGGACGGCTGTAGTTCTCTGGTCGTCTGGGACGTCTGGTCGGTCCAAGGGCGTGTTATTGTCGCACTCGTCACTCACCTTTTGCACTGCCAGTCTCTGGTACGACTCTGATTACTACAAGGGCCAGCAGCAGCGCTGGCTGGGCTATGTGCCGTTCTACCACGTCTTTGGCTTTGTCACCATTCTGCTGTTGGGTCTTGCCACTGGCACGACCGTGTACACCATGTCGTCGTTTAACCTCAAGGCTGTTTTAGATGCTGTGCGCGATCGCAAGATTACTTATTTCCACATGGCGCCGCCGGTGGCCGTGATGCTTGATAAGGCACCGATAGTCGCTGCATATGCCAAGCGAGACGCCAGCGGCAAAAACGCCTTTAGTTCTGTAATTGCTGGACTCACAGGCGGTGCGCCGCTGGGCCACGATATCGTGGTGCAAGTCTACAACAAGCTTGGCTTCCGCATCAAGTCCGGTTACGGCATGTCCGAGGCCGGAAACGTGGCGGCACAACCCGGCCTAACCGAAGCGGACATGCACTTCCAGTCCAACGACACGGGGCGGCCGCACGCTGGCGTGCAAATCAAGATTTCTGGCGCTACGCCCGACACACTGGCGCCGATCAATACGCCGGGCGAGATCCTTGTGCGTTCGCCATGCCTCATGACCGCGTATCTGCCAGCGGGCGGCTTGGCCCCTGGCTCCACGGGGCCGTTTGACATGAGCGCGACAATGGAGGCGCTGACGCCCGACGGATGGCTGCGCACGGGCGACGTCGGCACGCTGGATGCCGGCGGCGCGCTGCGCATCACCGATCGCATCAAGGAGATGATCAAAGTGCGCGCGTACCAGGTGGCCCCGGCTGAGCTGGAAGCACTGATTGGCGCCGACGACGAGGTGGCGGATGTGGGCGTCGTCGGAGTGCACGACAAGGAGGAGGCGAGCGAGTGGCCGCGCGCGTTTGTGGTGGCGCAGAACGCAAAGTTGGATGAAAATGGGCAGGATAAGCTGGCGCAGCACATCAAGCAGCTGGTAGAGAAGAAGACGGCAAAGTACAAGTGGTTGATAGGCGGGATTGTGTTTGTAGAGCAGATCCCCAAGTCGCCGAGTGGAAAGATTCTGCGGCGGATGATGAGAGACGGAAAGGTACAGGGACGGCACGTGCAGCTGTATGAAAAGAAAAAGCGGGGGTCCAAGTTGTAGTTGGTGATAATAATATTAAGAAGTACGTGCTACCATATGTACATACATATCACATATTACATACACCAGCATACAACTTACACGTGGGCTTGACGTCACATGCAGCAACCCTAACCTTCTCAAGGGTTAATTCCATCCATCTGCCGACTTTCCAATAGCTTGCATCTAGAAGCTCCCCAGAACGACATCAACTTTAAAGCTTCCTGATTTTCGTTCCTCATTCTTTTTCCGTTTATTTTCTTTTTTACTTTTTCCTCTTATTTAAGACGATATAGAACTCCACGCCTTCTCACTTAAACCTCCTTTCCATCCCATATCATCTCAACAACTCAACAAGCTACCGTGTCCCTTTGCGCTTTCATTCAGCCATGAGTGAACTGGCCCAGGCCGCCGGCCTGTTGGTCAATGTTCTTCCCATCGTCACGGCGACTGCCGTCTTGAGCATGATTGAGTTTTGCGTCATGTCCAAAACAAATCGCGGGTTCTCCGTGTATCTCGTGCTGCCCACACTGATATTCACACTGGGATGGATCTGGCTGTCCTTTATAACGGCCTATGTACCCGAGCCGTACCTTGTAAGCTTCTCTTTCTTTCGTTCTTCAACTTCTTCTTCTAACATCCTGCCAGGATGAGATATTTCACATCCCTCAGGCCCAGACATACTGCCGCGGCGACTTCTTCCACTGGGATGACAAAATCACCACCCCGCCCGGCTTGTACCTTGCCACCATTGCCGCCACCAAACTCAAGCTGCTCTTCGCCGGTGCTGCTTGTTCACCACTGGTGCTGCGCAGCTTCAACGTCTGGGCTACTGCTACCGTTGCACTTCTCGCAAGCACCTGCCGCCGCCGACTAGAGCGCTCGCATTCTACCACCGCTGCTACCACCTCTGCTGTCGCCACTGACGGGGTGGTTTCAGGATACTCCATGTACACCGGCTTCAACGTCGCCTTGTTCCCCGTTCTCTTCTTTTTCTCGGGGCTGTACTACACCGACGTCGCCTCAACAGTGTCAGTTCTACTGGCATATGCGCACCATCTGGACCGCGTTAGTCGGCCGACGAATTCCATGCTGAGCGACGTGTGCGTGGTTATACTCGGTGTTCTGGCGCTGGTCATGAGACAGACAAATGTCTTTTGGGTGGTAGTCTACATGGGCGGTCTCGAAGCCGTGCATGCTATCAAACAACTCTCTCCCAAGTCTGTCGCGCCCGCCTCAACAACCCCATTCACCCGTCTCTCCCACGTCCTCACTACCTACACAGCCGGCGCCGTGCATGACCCGCCCATCAGCGCATGCTGGCCCGATGACATCATCTTCAGCCTTCTCAGCATCGGTCTTGCCGCGTTCTTCCACCCACTGCGCGTGCTGCGTCAGGTATGGCCGCACGTTGCCGTGCTGGCTCTCTTTGCCTCATTCGTGGCATGGAACGGCGGCGTCGTCCTGGGCGACAAGGCAAACCACGTGGCCACCATTCATCTGGCGCAGATGCTCTACATCTGGCCTCTCTTTGGCCTCTTCTCCGCGCCGCTATTCCTGCCCGTGCTTCTGAGTGGTGCCAACACCATCCTCACTCTGCCCTGGCGTCTCTCTGCCAGTGAAAAGACTACGGCGCAACACTCTGTCGTCCACGCCTTCTTTGTACGCAGACTGTACTACACACCCTACATTGCTGCAACGTTTGTTGTCTCTGCTCTCGTAGTCCGGTTCAACACCATCGTCCACCCTTTCACCTTGGCTGACAATAGACATTACATGTTTTACGTCTTTCGCTACACCATTCGCCGGTCAGAGACGCTGCGTCTGTTGCTCGTGCTGCCTTACTCGCTCTGCCGCTGGCTCGTCTGGGGCGCTCTGTCATCTTCCAGCAAGCCACTTGTTGGCGGGACATACAAAAAAGACCCAGTCCCATTCGTCAACCACCCTATCCTACCATCTGCATCTGATCGTAACCCAGACCCTAAGAATGCACTCTCATCATCATCATCATCATCATCCACATCCATCCAAAAAGGCATAGTTGTTAGCGATCTACTGAGCGATACTGCCCCGTGCGCGTCTCCGTCTGCTTCAACAGTAGCCCTTTTACTGTTAACCACCAGTCTCTCGCTCATCACGGCGCCGCTGGTCGAGCCGCGCTACTTTTTGATTCCGTGGGTCATGTGGCGCCTGTTGGTGCCTGCGTGGAAAATGGACGATCTCTCGTCAACTCCTCTGTCACCAGTGACCAAGATGCCCGTGATTTCTTTTCTGGTCAAGTTTGCCAGTCGTTATGACATTCGTCTGTTCCTTGAGACAGCTTGGTTCCTTGTCATCAATGCCGCGACCATGTATATTTTCATTGCCAAGGCATACGTGTGGAAGGCTGAAGATGGAAGCATCCTAGATGGGGGAAGACTTCAACATTTCATGTGGTAAAAGGAAGACATGGCTCGTGTGTGTAGTCAGATAGTGTATATTCATAGTTGAGAATGTGTTGATCAACGGGCCGGGTGCCGTTTTCATGTATAAGACTGTAATAAAACCCCTCATCAAACAAGCCGTGTTGCATCAAAAGAAAAATATAAAAAAGCAAAAACACCTCTTGCAAAACCAGATACCGCAATCATGATAAGACCCAATCCCAATAGTAAAAACACAAACACAGCAGCTGAGGTAGCTGGATTTTTTTTTAAAGGCTCAGACCAGACTATAGAGAGTCGAGCAGATAAGGGAGAACAAGCAAACAATATTGCCCCAAGTAAAGCAAGACAAAAAGAAATGTACAAGACGGCAAAAGGCTGCCATTTTTTGATAATGAAAAAGAAAGGCCGCATCGTGAAAGCACATCGGATCACAGACTCAGCCTATCCAGGCTGAGCCCATCGTTACTGCGTACCCGGCGAATCACGCCCAGCTTAAAAAACTGTTCCTCGCCGTCGGCTGTCCTGCCACCAATGTACCACGAGTCCGTGCCGAGCGTGTCGCGAAAGCCCTCGGAGCTGGAGTTGCTTCCCCGTCGCCGATCTGTCGTGGGCGCAGGAATCGAGATGCCAGAGGTGCGCGCCGCTGCTGCTGCCGCTGCTGCCGATGCTGAAGCCGATGCTGGGATATGGCGCGATCCGAGGCGTGATGGCGGAGACGACGCGCCTGACTGTCCGTGCTGCGACGAAACAGATGACGAGAGTGGAGCGGTGGGCGAGGCGAATCCTGATGGCGATGAAGGGGTAGGAGACGAAGAGCCTGATGTTGACTGATGTCCGGATATGGAACGCGAGTTGGAGGCGGAGGCGGAGGCGGAAGTGTAAGAAGATGATGTGCCAGGGGTTTTGTTTTGAGAAGAGGCGGCGGTGGCTGCGGTGGGAACTACGGTGGCAGTTTGGCGAAGAGCCGCAAAAATGGTGGAGAGGAAGAAAGGGCGTTGGGAGGACATGGTGGAGGAGGATGGAGAGGCGCGGACTGTCGAGGGGGTCATTGGCGGGCTATTTATCTTTGATACAAGTTGGGGGGTAGCAAGGTTGATGTTATATCAGATGTCCAAGATTGGTGAAAATAGGGCCTGTGCCAAAAGATGATGGACCGGTAGCAATGACGTCGATGATTCGGTGGCAACAGCAGACACAGGCGTATCAATGCAGACAGGACAGAGACCTCCAGTAATAGGTTAAGTACAGTGCAGTGCAGTGCAGTGCAGTGCAATGCGATGAGAATGGGCAGTCCTGGCTGGTGGTTTGGCGATGAGGCTGTATAGAGAGGCGATGCAAAGTCAAGTTGAGATCGAAAGAACAATGAAAAGGAAGAAGAAAAGAAAAACAGAAGGAGGGAAGACAAAATGCCGATTGTGGCCAAGAAGTGGAGCCGGCCCAGAATCAAAGTGGAGGCAAACAAGCAAAAGGAGTTTAATTGAAAAAAGAAGGAAAGAAGAAAGAGCCCAGACTAATTGTGGAAATCTGGGGAATTGGAATTGATTTCATTCGTTGAAGCAACAAAAAGGATCCACGTTGAGGCATGTACTTGTACTTGTATGTATGTATGTATGTATGTATGTATGTATGTATGTATGGTATGTAGTGATGCCATCTACTTGTAGTAGCTGCTGGGTTTTTGAAAGTGATGAGAGTACAAAGCGTAAAAGGGAAATATCGGCTCGGGTCGGCGTGCGCTTTACTGTTTGGGAGAATTTTGCGGGTGGGTTGGTTGGTTGGTTGGTTTCTTGTCGGTCAAACGGCAGACAACGAATAAATATATCGACCTGGTCGCTTGACGTCAGACCACGGCAGCAGCGATTTGATAGCCGACGAGGAAAAGAGGCAAAATCGATATTCAAAAAGAGAGAGAGAATCAATATCAAGAAGAAAAAAAAGACGCAGAATCAATATCCAAAAAGGAGGAGGCAAAGCCAATATTCCAGCAGACCTGAAGATGGGAAAATCCAATAAAGTCTAGGGATACAAATCGCGAGTAAGCTGCGGTCTAAGCTTGGAATGGGGGTTCATATAAACAATAGAAACCAGCGGACAAGAGGCGACGAAAATGGATAAGCGGAAAAGAAAATTGGAGGTGAGTTTCAATCAGATTCAGAAGCAAAAGATGAGAATGAAAGACAACTTTACAAGTCACTGAAGACTGAGCGAACACTATGTACATATGTTTCCCAGAGTTCTTGTTTTGCGTTGCGTTGCGTTGCGTTGCGTTGCGTTGGATCGGGTGTGACCATGAATCAGCAGCCTGCCATCTAAAGCCGAGATTTTCTAGTGGCTAAGCTAGAAGGAGGGGTTTCGTGCTTTTTTATATTTGATATCAGAGGTCGACTTTGCAAAGGGGCAATAAAGAGCCCATGAGTGATGTTCTGCATTTTGCACGTGCTCGGCCAATCCCGGAAAAGTTTTTTTTTTTTTTTCTTGGTGATTTTCGGGGCTGGCGGCTTCTTTATTTATTTTTGAGTCAAAAGGGAGGTTGATTTTCATTCAAGGCAAACGCAAGGCCTATTTAAAGGCAAAAGCCGCATTGCCCCTGTAACAAGAAAACAAACCAGCTGTTTTCCAGAAAAACTGACACAGAAACTTCGCATATTCAACATTCACTTCGATTCTTACTTTTTGCTTTAAAGCTTTGATGCTCATCTCATCATGTTTTCCCCAGCTCAGCTGGTCTTACTCACCCTCCATGTGCAACCCTCTCTCTCTCAAGCTTGTTGTACATTGGGCGAGATTTCTCCTTCTGTTCACCGCGCCGCGATTCAATCCCGCGCTACATACTACGTGTATATATTCAATTCCTTTGTCCAAGCTTTTTTGTTGCTTTTCGTTTCTGAGCTTGCGGCTCACAGCCGAAAGAAAACAAATGTTCTTAGGGGTACATATGTACATAGTACAAGTATGTATGTATTGTACTCGTTTCGGATACAACATATAACAAGGGCAGGCAGTATGTACCTGCAGCTGGTCTTCTAGCTGCTCTTCACATTCTGTGATCCACGGAGACGGAAAAATCATGGTTCAACTCAAAATGAGCCAATATCAAGGTTGCTGTGCAAGCAATAAAAAGAGATCAGGCCGCAGTTCCTAATCTGCTCTTTTGTTTTTTTATACCACACACCATTGTCGGTTTGTCTCTTTTCTTTTCTATTTCCATCTCACTTCCAGTAGCTTCTTTATCAGTATGCAGTATGTAGCATTGTTCAACATCGGCCCAAATGCAACTCTAACCCCCTACCTCAGCTTCACTGCCCGATAGTTCCATGATCTGATTCTCACGTCGTTCCCCGCATTTTGCCAGCTTCGCGGCCGACCAGTCTTGGGCAAAGTAGTTGCATCATCGGCTGAACGGTTTGACCTTTACATCCGATGGAGTACTTGTACATACACACTTTGAATATGTGATAGTTAAACCCGCGTCACGTGCTCACAATCTCAACCCTAGAGTGTCAAACCCTAGTAACGAAGGATGTAGGGACCCTTACCAGGTTGCTTCTTCGACTTCTCGAATATTCCAGCAATAATAGTGTGGAGGGAAGGCTGAATTATTGTTACCAGACTGTCAGATATCATAAGAAACTGAAAACCCTCTTTAAAACTAAGGAAATAACTCTATTCAGTTTTATTCAACTTCAAATTTCTTTTTGTTTGATGGTATCAACCTTGGGGCCATCCCATCAACCTGAGGAACTGAATCAAGTGCACTTCTTAGGGTCAAATAACCCTGATATCCACCTCAATTGAACAGCGAGTTGTCAACCTCACACGATCGAGATCTTACAAATACATAACATTCAGTCGGCGCAGTAAGAAACTCGCTGATAGCAAAAACTACTGGTTTGCTGCCCAATCAGGAAATAACAAACACAACTTCAGAGTAAAACCCGGACCAAAATAGACGGATTTATAAGCCAAAGTTTCAGGCTTGTTGGACAATAAGATTCCGGTAGATTCAAAGAAGTCACTGGAGCTATGACGTCTTACTCGGCCAATACGGCACGGGCTGCCGAGTTCAAAGAAAAGGGCAACTTTCACTTCCACAAGGGTGAATATGACAAGGCCGAAGCTCTTTATTCGCAAGCGTACGCACCATGAACTCCCTTTTTACACACACCTCCATCCATACATGACGTTTATGATACCACTCCACGACACCCCAATGATCCTCAAAAACCCCTTTTACCCCCTCGAGACCCAAGAATTGACAGATAGCCAGCATCCTGGCGGACCCGTTCAACGCCGTCTTTTACAACAACCGTGCCTTTGCCCGCATCAAGCTCAAACACTATGAAGACGTCGTCGAAGACTGCATTCACAGCCTTGACCTCTCGCCCAAGAGCCTCAAGCCCACCTACTACCTCTCACAAGCTCACCTGGAACTCGGCAACTACGAAGATGCCCTGTCCTCGGCCCTACAGGCCCATGCGCTTTGCGTTGCCAACAACGAGACCAAGAGTCTCGGCGCCATCACCCAGCACGTGCTGCGCTGCAAAAGAGAGCGCTGGGAACAGATCGAGAAGAAGCGCAAGCGCGAGGACGGCGACCTGGAGCGCGAGACGCTAAGCCTGATGGCTGATGCGATGCAGCGCGAGCTGCAGGATGTGCAAGACGAGGCGGACAGGCGCGAGATTGAGGCGGAGTGGAAGGCCAAGATGGAGCGCACGCGGGCGATTTTCGATACGGCACGGGCCAAGGCGGACAAGCGGCGGGAAGTGCCAGAATGGGCAGTGGATGACATCAGTTTTGGCATCATGGTGGATCCGGTAGTGGTAAGTCTCTTCACTTCTTCTTGTTTTTCTTTCGTTTCTTTGTTGTCTATGTTAATCACTCACAACTATGAGGTGAGATGGTAAGGGGAAATGGAATTGGAAAGCTAACACGACAGACTAAAACTGGAAAATCGTACGAACGTGCGTACATTATGGAATATTTACAGAATTCAAAGATAGATCCAATCACGCGCGAGCCGTTGATGCCAGAAGACTTGCGGCCAAATCTGCAGCTGCGCGAGGCGTGTGAAGAATTCTTGAACGAGAATGGCTGGGCAGTGGATTGGTAGTGCACACGGAGAGAAGTTGAAACTGTATATTCATTTGCTATATATATATATATATATGTTATATTCACAGCTGTTGCATCAACATATCCGTCACGCTATGGTGATTTCAAGTTGTACTCAACCCATAAATAGACTACGTGCTCGTTTTAACATGCCCACTGCAGTCTTCTCTTTTGAGCTCTTGCGGGGCTCTGCTGCTTTGCAAAGGACATGCTCGCCTCCTGAAAACTCTCTCCGAAACGTGCTTTTCCGAATCGACAGGCGGCGTAAGAGGCTAATGACTTTTGCCGCTGCAATTTCCTCCCGCCTTACCGCACGTACTACCGTCTCAAACACACGGTCGACATTGGCGCCGGTTTTGGCACTAGTCTCGAAGAACCCCGTGCCTAGGCCAATCAATGATGCAAGTTCCAGGCCTTCCTCGGTCGAAACCTGGCGCGTGCCATGGGTATCACTAGTGCATGGCGGGGACGGCGGGAGGACGGGGTCCATGTGGCGCCAGGCCTCAATGACTGCGTGGCCGTGGCAGTGCAGAGGCGGCGACGGGAGACGGGCTGTGGGGGTGTCGAAGACGGCGATGTCGGACGAAGAGTCTAAGTCGCTTTTGTTGCCGACGAGGGCAACGACGGGCTTTGGGCCGGGACTGCGCAGTTTGCCGGCGTGCCAGTTCCGTGCGGTCGATTCGAGGGGGAAGATCTGGCGCACTTGGCGCTGGATAGCCTTGGCAGCAGCAAAAGATTGTTTACTAGTAATGTCGTAGACGATGACAACCGCGTCAAAGTCTCTCTGTGACAAGGCACGCAGACGCTCAGAGGGCCGCTGAAGGCCGGGATGATTGATGATTTCAACCATGTACTCTGATGGTGGGTCGGAGAGGAGTGGCTGGGGCTGGGGCTTATCAAGAGCGCATGACGATGAGGACGAGGATGGGGATGGGGATATGGCAGAAGTAGCAGACACGGAAACAGAGCATTCAAGGGTAGAAAGAGTTAGATGACGGCGGGCAGAGAGTGTAAGTTGCGGGTCATATGGCGGTGGATACGTGGCAGTGGTGAACTAGTAGTAGAAGTTCAAGTTAGTAGAGTTTCTCGGCTGGACTAACTAGAGGGAAAGCATGTACATACTCGTGATTCCAGACAGTTCTTTCCGACTCCGGGAGCCCCAAAAAGGAGGACGCGGACGATTCGTAGACTGTCAGTATGCTTTGGCATTTTGAATTGGCTCCAAAGAATATAATGAATGCAATAGCTGAAGAACTTGGTGAGGAGAAGGTGAATCTTTTGACAATGTTGGGATGGAAAAATGCCAGCATGAGATGGAAGGCGTTCGTAAAGGAACATGCGGTAAAACTCAGATAAAGCCAGAAGCAATATGAGAGATTCTCCCACACTGTTTGCGATACTTTAAGGGAGCCAGTAGTATATCGGCATATGGCATATATAAAATACGTGGTACGTATGGATATCACAGCTACGGCAAACGGATACTGCCTTGAATTATCAGGCAACGATAGTCAAACTCAGCAAATATACAAGAGTCAACTTGTAGGCAATCGGAACTTTAGTCAATGTCACATGCCGTTCAACATGAAGAGAAAGTGCAAAGTAAGAGGGCCTCATGACGTGGTACTTTGACGGGGTGGATTCTGTTCCTGAGACTTGTGTCATTGTCAGACAGAGACCAGCTACACGATTTCCAACAAGAGAGTAAAGGTACAATGCTATGTATTTAGAAAGGCCCAGGCTAGATTGTGAAGATGGAACGATTCTGAACAAAATGGCTGTGTCCGTGGAAAACGGAAACTGAAGGCCAAAAAGCGTGTTTCAAGCTGGCGTACAGAGAGGGTCATGGGTTACACAGATATCAAGTTGGCAAGCCTGCGCCAGCAGTGGGCTCCCACTGTCGGTCTATGATAACCAGAATGCTTTATGCATGTACATATGTAGCGGGTTATGTTCTTTAGTCCCAAGGCAAAACCCCGAGAGAGCTGTTTGTAAGTCTTTTATTCTTCATGATGATCTTCTTCTTCTTCACAACTAATGACATATCAAGACAGTGTGATGCCCGCACAAGCTGATTTACACTATATTCCTTCTTTCTTTTTCCAGGATTTCCCCCTATGCCAAGTGGCATTGTCCTTCTGCATATGTATATACATACCACATCTCCCTCTTGCTCCTGTCACTCAAGATCAAAAGAAAAAAACGAGGCTATGCCACATGATTGAAGAATCTCACAGTTATTGATTTGCTCTTAAATACAGCCCTCTATCCACTCCTCTCCAGGGGCTCTTGTCACCCAAATATCTTTTCCCAAGCGCTCATTAGACCAGCAAAGTACTGTGCTCCAGTCATTATGCTGGTGCTTCCTTGCAAAAGGCCCCCGGTTGGCTTGCACTGTATAAGCGCACAAAATTTGGAGCATGTTGACAACGTTAACATCTTGGCCCTTTGCAGCAGCTCCTCCCTCCTCTGGGCACTAAGGTGCCTGCCAAGAGTCCTTGACCACAGCTGTTATTGTTTCTCCATCAAAATTGTAATGTACTCTCCAGAATTTTATGCTAAGACACATGCTGGTAGATGATCCTGTTTAAAATGATGCATTGGTTCCATCCATCGATGGTGGCATTGAATGAGTTGCGGTCACCAGTACTCATAATGGTGGGGCCAACCCCGAGAAGCGCTCGATTAAAACCCAAGGACACTGGGTACATGCCTTTCACCATTTATGTTGATGTCGATTTGAGTTGAGCCCAGCATGCCATTATGATCAAGTTACCAAAGACGCATATTGGACTCACAGAGCGTGAGTCCAAGGATAAAATGGCGATGACGTTGGACCTTAAACATCTGGAGGGCATACTTGGCAATCAGACAAGGGCAATAACACCATCAAGACTCTGGTCATTCTTCAATTCAATTAGAGCTAGAATCTGATTCCAGGATTGACGTCATCATTGTTCAGGGCAGTATCAACAATCACAGCATCAGGGCTGTACCTGTTCTCGGTCCCATTAAGGGATTCCTGTAGAGAGCTGATCAGTTGTTGCCTAAGTGGTGGAGAGGGCAAGGTCTGCGAGAGCTGAGTAACATGGCTGGCCATTTCCCGAAGCTAAATCGAAACACTTCCATCTGTATCACTGGTCGGCCAGCTTCTCCAGCCCTGTCCCTGAGTGTAAAGAGGTTCTGAACCAGAAGTAAAGTAAAGACGTCGTGATGCAGACGTAGTCAGTAGGCATGGGAATTCAATGGCATCAAGAAGTTATTGATCCAGTATTAAGTTGAAAACTATTTCGCAAAGAAAACCAATACCAGTTACCATTAGGCCATAGATTGTCAAAAGAGTCAGTGGAAGTACCTTTGGTATGACAGAGTCGCAAAAGTCGATCTCGAGATACATGGAGAGAATTGCCCAGGGGATGTTGCTTTTGTCATGTGGCGATTATATTGATGAATAACAAGATGACGTTTCCTCCCGCCTACGAAGAAAGCCCGTGTCCAAATAGATATATGAGCCGTCTTGATACAAGTACTTGTAATTAGCTACGAATCATAGTACCAACATACTACATGTATGTATGTGCAAGTAGAAAGTTGAATATAGACATGCATGTTTCAGCAGCCAATTGGGCTGCAAAGGGGAAAAAAACGATTGGAGGGCATCCGAACTTGACCAACGTGGGGCTTCCGAATACGGCGGTGGGTTATCTTTGAGAGTGTGTTAGCCAGCTGGCTTGGCTTTGTTGTGTTGTGTATATGTTTTGCTATGTATGTATGTATGTATGCAAGTATGTATGTATGTACATAAGAAAGTCATGATATGGGAGTGAGTGAGAGTGAGAGTCTTTATTATCCTGTCTACTCGTAGCCTTATGCCAGCTTTTCTACCTAAAACTAAAAAGCAAACAGAGTACCCCGAAACCCCATCACAAAACCATGCATACGTTCCCATCCAACAAAGTATAATGACACCATGACG
>CM069896.1:2859657-2877248 GCA_036034705.1 Thielaviopsis punctulata
TCGAGAGGTCGTCGGTTCGAATCCGGCTTGGGTCGCACTTTTCCTCTTGGAGCTGGTACTAACTATGGGTTTGGGTCCCCATAGTTAGTCACCAGCATCAAGTGGTGCAATCTCAGCCTGCGGTTGAGATGGTGCTAACTATAAGGTAGGTATCGGGGGCTACCGAACTTATAGATAGTATCAGCTTCAACAGGAAGTGCGAGGTACTGGAGGTGTGGAATTTGGACTTACCCTATGGAATTGTCAGGTTACCGGGTTTGGGAGGAAACATCAGCTATGTTTATAAAATGGAGGTAGAAAAAGCGGCATGTTCCCGGGCATAAGGACATGAGAAGGGCCCCGGACTTGAAACTTGGGCCCATAGAAGGTATCAAAGAGGATGAATATACATAATACGCACATATACACACAAGCTCTTGAAGTACAGACGTTGCTTGAACAACCCGACACCGATCCTCGCTTAAGGAACGGAAATACAGTAGCACCACGTAGTCGAAAGTGGAAAGTCGCGTGTTAATGGTAGGAAGAAAGGGCGATATGCGGTACGAGTGCTGTTGGGTACACACATAAGGTGTTTGTCGTACAAAGAGATGATGAAGGTGACACGGGATGAAGTGTGCTACATATATACTGGAATACGTCATTCAATAATGGATACTCGAATTAATGATGTGACACAAGCTACGGCTATCGGATACATTTTTAAGAACAGTAAAAAGCAAATGAAGCCGTAGCCGACTATTATTCTGACTTGAGGAACAATCTGTCTACTTTCAATCAGGTCTCAACAAAAGCACCTCCGAGAGACGGATACCAAGACATCTTAGAAACACTGCGGCTGCACAGAAACATCGGCACAGCCAGGCTCTGTGCACAACGTGTCACACACCTCGCCAGGCTTCACAAAGACTCTAGTCTCCTGTCCAGGAAACGGAAGTCGGTACTGCAAGCTTGATGAAGTTGTAGCTGTCTTGAATCCATCGCGGCAGGCGCAGTAAAAGGCATGGTCTGTCTGGGCCCCCACAATAGATATACAACTAGTTGTGATATCGCAAAGGTTTTTGAGCGGAGTAGGGTTGCATGTGTCAAAGCATGTTCCATTACTGCCATCTGGCGGCGGCGGAGGAGGAGGAGGAGGGGGTGGAGGCGGAGTGCCGCCTTCTTTCTGACAGTCTGCACTGCATCCGTCACCTGACTCGGTGTTCCCATCATCGCATTCTTCACCCGGCTCGACCGTGCCATTTCCACAAACACTTGTGCTTCCCTCCTTCTTGCAGTTAGCACTGCACCCATCGCCTGCCATGTTGTTCCCATCATCGCACTCCTCGCCTATCTCTACCACGCCGTTTCCGCAGATGCTCGTGCACGCTTCAGCGTACAAGGCACAGACCCGCTGGGCATCGCCAATGGAAGGGAAATAAGAGGTTGGTGGCTCGTATGTGTGACCGACAGTGGGCACCAAAGGGTCTCCAGTGGCATTGGGACTGCGCAGAGAGGCCGTGTCAATCTGCATAATGGATGTAGCATCGTACGGGCCAGAAGCGTTGAGGCTGGGAAAGTCAGTGGGGTATGGCACGTAATCGCAGCCATAACCCGTGCAGTTGTTGGCATCACAGGATGGTGCAATGCAGCCAATCTGCGTGGAGCCAGAGAACTGTGGCTGGCAGAGCAGACGGTCGCAAAACAAATCAAAGTAAGTCGCCCGGTCCGGCCGCTGATGCTCATGCAACAAACCCAGGACTGAGACATTGTGTTAGCTGTACCACCCAGACTATAGCAGAACAAGAAACACAAAAGACTAACCATGACCAATCTGGTGCACGTATATCCGCAGACTATTTGTGTCACCCAAGAGCAAAAAGTTCCCATCCGGCAAAGGATTGTGGCCGACCGTACTCGCCGAGTTATTCCCCTGCACTCCCTGAACCACCAGCGGCCCATTGCCCCATGTGATTTGACTGATACCCTGCTCCCTGAACTGCAGCCACGGCAGCATCGTCTGCCAGATAGCTACAGCCTGAAGAAACTGCTGTTCGCGCAGCTCCTTGCTGGCCTCATCGAACCAGTAGTACTGCACGATGCCGCCCACCCAGCGGCGTGAGTCATCGCTCTGGAAAGAGAGAGCGCGGCGACCGACTTGCGGCGGCAGGCGCCGGGTGGGGATGCGGCTGTTGAGAATTTCCAGGGTACTGCCGTAGATTTCGTCCATGTTGATGATGGCCTTGCCAGCGAGGACAAAGTATGTCAGCCGGCGATTGATGGGGGGAAAGTAGGTCCATTGGTCGGAAGCGTTAAGCGGAGCGGGACGATAGTAGATTGTGGCAGTAGTGATGTTATCATTGGGAGCGCGAACGCTGGTGGTTATCTCAGTAGCATAACAAAGGCAAGTGAGTGCTGAGAGTAATATAAATATGTTTGGCAATGGCATTTTGGTTAGCGACTATGTGAAGATGGCGATTTCTGAAGAAGATGAGAAGAGGTACGGACTCTGGAGTGAGAAACAGGCCTGTTTTATACCCATTTTCCTCGCAGTTAAGCTTGCTCTAATTTCCAGACTATCCGTACAACATGTCGCTTTAGACCGAGCACATGTATCCCCATTCTGATACTCCAAAGACGAGTGTGTCTCAGAGTATCTTGATCACGAGCATCATGACATTTGTTGACTCTGAATGTTGCATCGCCAAAGATGGAGTAAACGGTTGATAATATGAGACCATGGTGCATTTCTAGGATTAACAAGACAGTAACACATTGCTTCACTTGTTATACAGCAGTAGAAACGAGGCTTTATTGTTGAGAGCCAATACATCAGCCATAACGGATGCATTGTGCTTTGGATATTGGCTCCTTCACCTGTATAACATTGCCCTGTGATGCTTCAACATTGCCAGGAGCATGATAGACTCTAGGTTTTTTTTCACTCAGGTAATCTTCTTTGCTGTTCCAGAAATTGAGAGTTCCGAGATCCCACTGTAAGAGACAGTTTATCCCAAGTACTGCATGAAAGTTGGCCGGGGGGTTCATTTCCATGTAGTTTCTGATTTTTCCGATTTCCCCTTCAGCTGCTTGCTTAGATTCAGTTAGTAGTATTACATTTGGCATGTTGGCTCTGATATATACTTACGTAGAAACCTCCAGGCGGTAGGTTTCCATCTTCCGAAGTATCAGTGTCGTCATGTGACTCTTCTGGATAATGATTGCACAACTCATCATCACTGCAGCATTCATCTGGGAAAGGCATGATAAAGTGTGGTTTTCGGTGTTAAAATTGAGAACAGATATATCAGTGTGATTTTTGACTTGAATCCCAAGAGATCGCAAGAGGTAGAGGAGGACTGTGGCTTTTATACCTGCGTCAAGTCATGTTATGCAAGTTGATATCAGGAAGCGTCAAGAGATACTCTTTAAAGGCGTGGTTATCAGCCCGGAGACTTTTTTCTGTCTAGGCCAACCTAAATCTGCTTCTGTTTAATATTTTAAGTGCATATGTATGTATGAGTTGTAGCAAAGCTTGGTTAGTGAGATATATTGGGCCGAAAACCCATCAAGATACAAAAGCCATCTTGGCGCACATGCATCAAACATGCATAAAGAGTATCTTGAAGTATAAACTAACATGATGGGCTCATTCAAATGCTCAATCTAGATCAGAAGTATGTTGATACCCAACTTAGACGTATATACACACTACATGCATATCTTCTTTATAGCTGAACTCAAAGTACTCTACATGCTCGGTTGGACAGTTCCTTCAAGGGTAACCCCTCATTCGCCTCACATCGATTAACCAACGCTTTATCCATCAAGCAAAGTCAAACTTAATCCTCAGTGGAAAGCTTGAAGTCTTGTTTCTTTTTCTTCTGCTTGCCAAGCCAGCAGTCAAGTCGTCACACTACAGCAAAGTTATGGTAGTACAAAAGGCACTCACAAGAACTGCAACCCTAGAGTGTGCAATCTAACCCTAATACATGGGGACTTTGAGCGGGGCGTTGTGCGGAAATGCCCAAAACGGAAAGCCGAGTAGGACAAGCCCGATAAAAGTAAAAATGCGGGGAGAATCTTAACCTTGAAGTTTCCAATTTTCTGGGGGAAGTAAGTGATATCTTGGTTGATGATGATTTATCGTGTGAACCGATAACGGCATTGATAAGGAGCCGCCCGTCTCCGGCAAGTGATTGAACTCAGAATACTGTGCGGCCTACAGTTTGTAGGTGTTTCAGAACAGATGGGTGAGACCCGATAGACGGTCAAGTTGCTTAGAGACACAGGACAAGACGCATTTGCCCTTGTAACTATGTAAAGCCTAGTTTTGCATGCCAAGTATGAGGCCGAGTCTATCAGGCCAGCGGAGGCGAGGGCATATAAATGTACATACATAGAGCTAGTGAACAAAGTTGTGCATATGTAAATACCCGTTCCCAAGAAAGTAAATTTTCTTACATGGATGGGTGATATTTTTTCCGGGTAATTTGCCTGCAGATGAAAAGACATACTGGTTGCCGCCAGGAAGATTGCAAAAGAAACTATTTCCATGACAGAAGAACAGAGAAAGGGAGAGAGGGAGAATAGAGGGAAGAAAGAGAAGCAATGATTTCTAATTTTGACAGACAAGACAGACCATCCGGCGATACGAGCCGTGTAGAGGAGAGGATTCCACGGGAGGACATTCCCGGTTTGTGCCATGTTTGTTTGTTTTTTTGTTGTTTTTTTTTTTTTTTTTGGTTGATGATTGTTATATAGAAATAAAATCAGAGGATCAGTAAAGCAAGGAAGATGTCAGAGGAAGACGGGGGAATGGCTGGGAAAGTCGAGTTGGATGGCAGCAAGACATCGTGTACATTTTGAATATATATATATATATATATTGTATATCGATATAAAAGTCCTCATCCCCTTGCTCTTCTCTCTAATGCAATTTTGAACTTTCCTTTCTTTCCTTCTCCTCTTTACGCATATTGAGCGTCTATTTCTAAACTAGGCAAAAGCGCACTCTGTTGAACTTCCGGTAACTGGTTGAGACTACTACTGCAAATTTTCTTTTCACTCTTATATACATACATACACAACCAAAAACATTCGCTTGCGGCATTTTACATCTTCCGTAAATCGGAAAAGAAACAAAAAATCAGAAAAAAATCAAACCAAAAGAAAAAAAAATGGACGTTGCAGCTGCTGCCCTCCGCAACCTCTCCCAAGTCCACGACGACTCCCTCCCCCGCCTTCCCTCTGCCCCCGCCCGCGCCATCCAACGCACCTACCCCGGCGCACCGCACACCGACTCTTCCTCCATTGACATTGAACTTGAGCGTCTCCCCACCGCCGCTTCGACCCCGGGAAAGTCCGTCGTTGCGGTCAGTGTGCGTAGAGGAGCCCCCGAGTCGCCGGGGCTGTCGCGGAGTGCGTCGAGCGCTGATCTTGAGAGTAGTCGGCCGGTGTCACCGGTGCTAGCGGAGACAGAGGTGCGCCAGAGCTGGCATGATCCATACAAGAACCGCTTCCGTGTGGCGGCATGCTCAATGATCAATTTCCTGGCAGGCATGAACGATGGAGCGTCGGGAGCAGTGATTCCGTACATGGAAAAGTGAGCCGGTTTCTCCAAAGCAATCAAGGGCAATGGTGGCTAACAAACCAGGTACTACAACGCCGGCTACGGCACCGTCTCGCTTATTTTTGTCGGTAATGCCGTTGGATTCATCATCTCTGCCTTTCTTCTAGACACCATCCGCCACCACTTGGGGCGCGACAAGACGCTTCTCCTCAGCCAATCCATGACTCTTCTCGGCTTCATTCCCATGGCTCTTGGCGCTCCGTTCCCTCTGATTGTCATTTCCTTTTTCCTCTTTGGCGCCGGCTCTGCCATCTTCCTCGCCATTGCCAACATATTTTGCGGGTCGCTGCAAAACGCCACGTCTATTCTCGGCATGATGCACGGCTGCTACGGCATCGGTGCCACCATTGCCCCGCTGGTCGCCACGTCCATTGTCACGGGCGCCCACCAGCCATGGCACCGGTACTACTTTCTAACCCTCGGCCTGACTCTGTTCACTATTGTCTTTGCCCCGTGGTCTTTTTGGAATTACAACGGTCCCGAAGACACGCCGGCAGCAACGGCCGCCGCCGACATCCAGCAGCCCAACAAGCTGCTGGCCATGTTCCGCGCCCTGCGCTCCCGCATCGTCCTGCTCGGCGCCATCTTCATCTTCTCGTACCAGGGCTCTGAGGTGTCAATTTCCGGTTGGGTGATTTCCTTTTTGATTTCTGCGCGCAACGGCGACCCGGCGTCGGTTGGCTACGTCACTGCCGGTTTCTGGGGCGGCATCACGCTCGGTCGGTTCCTGCTGTCCGCGCCCGCACACAAGATTGGTGAGAAGCTGTTTGTATACGGCGCCGTGGCCGGGGCAATAGTATTTGAAGGCTTGGTCTGGGGCGTGCCGGACATTGTCGGCGATGCCGTGGCCGTGTCGATTGTGGGTCTCTTGCTCGGCCCCGTGTATCCGTGTGCCATGGCCGTGTTCCTCAACTCCATGACACGCAAGGAGAAGCTTAGCGGCGTCGGCGTTATTACGGCGTTTGGCAGCTCGGGCGGAGCTGTGGCGCCGTTTGTCACGGGTATTCTGGCCCAGGCAATTTCAACGTGGGTGCTGCATCCTGTGGTGATTTTCTTCTTTTCGGTAATGCTTGCGGCGTGGTGGGGTATTCCGGGCATCCGCAAGCGGAAAGATTAAGCGCTGAAAGTGGATAGGGACTATCTTAAAGGAGGGGCTTATTGTTGTTGTTGTTGTTGTTGTTGTTTCCATTCATTACTTTTATGGAGCCTTTTGGCCAGGGTGAGGTTATTGTAAGTCGCAGTTTCCTTGTAATAAAATTGGTGTTTATGTGTAGTGTAAATCGTGCTTATGTATGTTACATACGTATATGTATACATGTAACATGCACACAAGTGGGACCTCGAGTATCACAAGTTTATCCTGCACGCAACTACCAACAAGTACTAAAGCTTATATCTTGCTTGCTTTTTGAGTTTATACAGTGTCCGTCACATCAATGTCCAACTGTATAGCTCTTTTTAATCGGGAATATCAGGGCCACTGCAGCTCTCCCTTGATGCTTTCCCTTGTGCACTGTGCTCTTTGCCTTTATCTCTCTGTTTCTTGTTTGTCGTGCAGCACAGTACATTCTTCACTGTCCTATATAAATCTCCAGTACCGCACTTTGACTTTGCGTCTAACACTGCCTTTATCTTTCATGGTCCTTTTTTCTCGGCCGATTCGTTCTTGATCAAAAGAATCTTTACATCATTCGATATTTTCAATGATATCCGCGCAGAGTCTAGAACTTTGATCTATTTCTGTGTTTTTGCATCTTTTTTTTGGTTTTGTCTTGGAGGGATGATTCCGAGAAAACTACGAATAGCATCTTATGCAATGAAGTACAAGAAAAACTGCTTCATCCTTTCTCGTGCGTTTTGAATTGCCGCATTTTCTTAGTACGGGGTAGTAACTTTACTATGTATGTACTGGTATGTACTACAAGTACATACGTAAGTGGTACATAGTAATCAAAGCAACATCAAGAGCCGCTTACCACTTCTTTTCTCATATTCTTAATCAAGCAAGGTTCTAGCTATGTATGTAGTACTATGTAGCCTGTAAATCTGTATGTACATATGTATGTATGTATGTATGTCGTCGTCTCTTTTCTCAATCAAAGTTCCTTCAACTACCGACTTGTTTCGTTTGGTTTTTTTTTTTTTGGATACCAAGCCTACTCAATCGTCAACTGCGTACTTGGATCAATGTACTGGTATGTATTGTAATGGGTTCATAAAAAGCGCTTAGACTTTACAACTTTGGCTGTGCGAACTCGGTAACTCTTTCTCTCCCTGCATTTCAATGTATGCATGTACATATGTATGTAGTCTTACCAACCCGATCTTGCTGCAGCCGCAGCCATCGTCAACGTCGCTGTTACCATTTTGGCTCGTTTCGCCTTGTTTCCTCAAAGTTTTGACTTTTGGAGATATCAAATGTGTGTGAGTGGTTTTCATGTAGAAGTATACATACATACATAAATATCCCCCGCTATTCAGTGCCGTTAAGTATGCGCTTGGACCGCCTACCTTCCAATCTTGCCTATGTAAAAGTATACTGATATGTAATTCTTTAATATGTATGTATGTATGTATGTACATATGTATGATGTATGTAATGTCCAAGTACATACTTGTATACTATGTGCATCAACAAGGAGAGAAGTTCACAACTTTAGCCGTAGATTTTCGTTGCGTGTTTGTATTTTTCTCGGGTGCCCCCGTGGCAAAGATGTTGCATTAAAATCTCCATAAGCTTCACCGTCTTTATTTCTCATCCATACTCCAACTCGGGTTTTTATGAGAACATCAAAAATTAGAGGTAGCATTAGAGGAAACAAGCACTGGATAACAAAGATATGTACATAGATAAGCATTCAGTAGCAACTTCTTATAAACATACAAGTTACAACATTCAACAGGCTACATTGCACAAATATTTTGTTAAATCATTTTTATTGTTATCCGGCGCCCGTTGTCCGCCGTTCTCTAATAACAAAATTCCCAGCAAATCCCGGCTATTTTTAAGACTGTACGGCGCATGCGCTATGCTAAGTACTAAAAGCTCTCGGGCAACAAAAAAAGCAAACCAGCAAATAAAGCCAAAATAAAACAAAAAAAAACAAAATCGTAAAAAGTAAAGAACAAAACACACAAAAAAGATGTTCTATGGTATCATCGTGACAAAGAAAAAAAGAATGAAAAAAAAACCCCAGAAAGCAGAGGGAAGGCGCGTGCGCCGCTTCTAATCCGAGATCGTGCATCTGGTCTGTGTGGGGTATCGATGAACCAGCATGCACAACAAGGAAATAGCGGACAGCAGGAGCGCGCCACCAGCCTCGGAATCATGTCGTCTCGGCTCCTTCTCCAGAACTCCAGAACAAGCCAGTGTCTTGAGTCGCAAGGAAGCCGTTCTCTCTTTTTTCTATTTTCCACCTCTTCTTTCAGGAAAGAGAAGAAGTTTACCAGATGCGGCCCTTGGCCTCAGCCTTGACGTTGGTCTTGCCCTCCAGGACGTTCTTGACGGTGGCCTGGATGTCAGCCCAGTCACGGAAGTTGACAAAGGGCAGCTTCTCGCGCTCGCAGTAGGTGACCAGATCTCTGTCAATCTTGCAGAACAGCAGGTCGGTCTCGCGGGCAGCACACTGGTCAGAGACACCGTCACCGGCGTACATCATGATGGGGCGCTGGTCGGCAGGGATGGAGTTGTACTTGCGCAGCTCAATGCTCTTGTCGTGACCCTCAATGCTGTCGTCACGGAACTTGAGCGACCAGCCGTCGGCGTCGTTGATGTCGCAGCCAGGCTTGGCCTGGATGTCGTTGGAGATGATCTCAATCTCGTCAACGTGCTCCTCGCCAATGGCCTTGGCCAGCAGAGCGCGGATGATGGGCTTCATGCCACCAGACAGCACGACAATGGGGATGTTGTTGGCGCGGGCCCAGCGGAAGAAGACGGGGAACTGAGGGTCAAGCTTGGTGTTGTCCAGTAGCCACTGCTGAGCCTCGGAGAAGGGAGTGCGGACGCTGTCCATCATCTCGTTGAAGGCATCACGGAAGGAACGCTCGCCGTTCAGCACGGCATCGTTGGCAGCGCAGCGCTTCTCCTTTCCGTAGCCAATGGCATCGCACATCATGTAGTTGGAGTCAGAGGTGGTGACAGTGCCATCGAAGTCCGTGAAGAAAATGATCTTCGGGTTGGTCTTCATAGCGGGAGGAACGGTGATGGCCATTTTGAAGGATGGAAAGAAAGATGAATAGATTTTGAATGTGTAAAGGTAGATTGAAAGAGAAGAATAATGAAGAATGAGATTGATGAGTGTGTGCTTGATGAATGTGAAATGCAAGAGAACAAATCCTCATCTTGGAGTGCAGGACCACCTCATTCTTATACTCGAGAGAAGTCGATATATCAAGGGTCCTTCTTGGCCATAATCTCTAGAGAGAAGAGGAATGCTATGTACCGATTGAGTATACTTTGGTGTAGCTCGTTCATGTTGTTGGTCAAAGGTACAAAAAAGATACTCCTATGTACCTTGGTATAGTTCACTTACAAGTGTTCAGACCCCTGGCTTGAGGCATTACCAAACGTCAATTACCCTTCGAGACATAAAAGTTTGCGCAAAATAAGACACAAACAAAGCAACTCAACTAGGTAACGCCGGCCACTATCAAGGATGATAGCAATCAAGCGCAAATTGGTGACGAGCTACAAAGTTACGAGTTGCCTCTCGGGCAGTCCTGTGTACCGGTACCTCTGTATCGCGCCAAATTAGCCTATGACATATGTACCTGTACCTGAAATGTCTTGCTTTTCTATAAGCATTTTCTTCTTAGTGCGCCCTAGCTTCCATAGGCCCGCCCGAGTGACAAAAGTGGATCTCCTTCCCTCACTCACGGCTCCGACGACCTCCACGTCGTATCGGCGTAACTAAAGCATGCAAATGCGCGCTGCAGGAAGGAAGGAGCGGCCTTCAGTTTCGTCTATGGCGTCATAGAGCTCTCTATAACCCCGAGTCAATCTGCTGTAGTGGGTTCTCTGGGTTTATACTGAATTTACTGGGTTTACGGGTCACTAAAAGAGCGCCCATCACTAGCGGCCCCCGAAACCCAAGACCTAGGAAGGACTTCTCTGGCACCCAGAGTATGTTCGAATAAATCATGAAATTAACGGACGACTTTTTTTTTCAGCCTTCCCCCGCCTAATCCACTCAGCCCCATACCGCGCCCGCTTTAACCTTAACAACGCTCAAAAACCCACTATGAAGCCCACTAAAAATGTGCTGAGCTTAGACAATCAAGGCGTTGCGTAGGGAGCAAAAACCCAGCAGACAGAAACCAACCCAGTAAAAACAAAGCAGAAGTTAGTAAAAGGCAAATAAAGGGCGCAATTGTGAGCAAACAGCCCCATTTGCGGCTCCATTTTGAGGCTCCAGCCACGACCCACTTCGGCAATCCTTCGCGACACAAAAAGGGCCTCTTGGTGTGCATGTTTAGGATGTATCAATACATTTGGTTAATGGCCCTGGGATGTACCTTTTGTAACCATGTATACATATGTACATACGTGTGTATGTACATGTATGTAAATATCCATTTTCAGAAAACCACTCTTTGGAAATACATTTGCAGCCCGCCATTAGCGCATCAACATGCAATCAGACCCGATCAACATGAAACCAACTTCAAAGAATATCATTAGGCTAAGATAGCGAGGCTTTTTTGGGCTTTTTCCTTTTTCTTTTGTTTTTCTCCTTTTTATCTCTCTCTCAAGTTTTTCGTCAACCCCAGATACAAAGATTTATTGTACGACCAACATATTATGTATGTACATGTTCTCTATGTATGTATAACGTCATTGATATGAAGGCATATTTACACAGTGGCATAATGTCCCGTTTGTGGCTACGGCCTGGCTGACGAGGCGGGGAAATGCGTTCCGCTTGTGTGGTTTCAGGGGTGAGGGGCCGGAGGAACACCGATCGGGCTCAGGGTTTTAGCGGGAGGGGCAGAATAGCTTTCTACGGACGGGCTACGCTTAGTTAGCTGAATTATTTTATCTGACATGTTTTACTTGTCTTCGGTCTTTTTATTACAGGCGGCTGGGAATAAAATTCAATGTTCATTTTTGCTTGTTGATGAAATCAAAATACATATACATATGTACATATGTACCAGTACATAGTACTACATACATACCATACGCACATGTGTAGATAGATAAATCCCATCAAAAGAAGGGGGCCAAAAACAACGCTTAACCTGGCAACGGGAGCGTTTGGTTGGATGACAGGCCGAGATGAAAAAGCGCATGCACATCTTGTAGGTGCATGCATAGCTTGCAGCGCCCTGTCGTCACCACGCTTACCACGATTGAAAAGGCACGCAGGTACTATTTGTACACACTAAGCTTGCATCCCGTCAACACGCATCGTCTGAAGCGAGAATCGCAGCTTTGTTTGTCTACTTACATGTAATTGTGTCATGCACAACTCAACATCCGCGCTGCCATGGAGGAGCAGCCACCTACGTACGTATACTTGTAAGTACATTGTACTGGTATATATGTATATGTACACGTACGTATGTACATACTACATACATACATACATACGCTATGTACAAGTACTGGTATATCATAACCATCCACTTCTTGACATGACATCCTAGTGTATGAACTCATAAACCTCCTTAGCCGGACTATACAAGTAATCTAAGCTGCATAGCGCCCGTTGGCCACAGCTGATCCCAATACATACTATGTACATGTATGTATGTACTGGTAGATACGTACTGCGTACTTGAGCATCGGTTACGTTTCATTCCAAGGCCAAGCCTGTACGTCTTTGTTTTGTTTTGGATTGTAACACCATCTCCTGTCAAATTAAGAACATGTCATTTTCGGGAACGCAAGAACATAACAAAACAGGCAAATACAAGTATGTACAATCAAACCGTGTGTTTTTTTTTTTCTTACATACATACTACGTAAACAAATTAGACATCACAACGCATAAAAAAAAGAAAAATAACATACTTGTACAAGTACCAAGAAAAGTTGTATCCCTGAACCAAGACAAGGCGGACTCAAGTACAACCATCACCAACAAAAGCCCGCATAACACGAAACAAGCATCAACAACAACGCATCGAAAACAGATAAGTGGATCCGGTTAGCGGTAAGACAGCCAATGACGTTGTTTCCGAAATGAGGCTGTCGAGTCGGACGACTATGTGGGGCCTGCATGCATATTTAGCGGGACGCCAACGATAAGGGTCTTGATAAGTGAGACGTATGTACGGAGTACATAGGTACAAGTATGTACATTCATGCTTAAACTTTTTCCACCAAAGACTATTATCTTTACATCTGTTATCGACCAATACACATATGTACTTTTTGTTCTGTTTACGCTTGGCACTACAGCTAGTTGAATGTCTTATCATGCTGACACAGTATTTTTTTTCTTAATTTTAGTCTCAAAAGAAATTGACAAATAGTACTTGTATGCATACTACAAGTACATAAATCAGGTGGCAACTGCTCGTGTTAGGGTTCCCCGATAGAGTAAAGTTTAGGAACGTACAGTGGTTGGTGGCCTGTTAGGGTCTTTGTCTTTGAGCTAGAAGTCCTAGCAGGTCGAGAAAGGTTTCGGCCGCCCCTGAGGCTAGCATGGTGTACTGAAATACAAAGTAAGCGTACCATAGCTGGTATTGTACTTGTATGTACCATACATACATAGTCAGGATAAGCAGGAAGAGAAACAAGGAAAAGCGAGGAAAAGCGAGGACGGGAATAACGACTTGTTATTGAAGGTTGCAACTTGTACTCCTAAATTACATATTAACATACGTACTACGTACCTACATATTTGCTTATATGTTATGTATCTTTACGACTCGGGCGGGTATAGTGGGGCACTAAAATTGGCTGGCATAGCGTTACTTTGAGCTTCTTTTAAGCCGCATGTTTGATAAAAAAAGTCAGACAAATTCTTCATCATGCCAAGTATTGTAGTGGCGAATCGTAGGGTTGAGCCTCATACGAAGTTTAAAAAAAAGAAAAAAAAAGGGTTAAAATCAAAGCAGGGTTTTGGCGTTTTCGGAAAACCCTGAGAAACCCCTTATTCCTCGGGTTGGTTTAGTCAAGGCCAAGCTTTCAACTGTTAGACGGACCCTAACAAAGAGTAGTGCTAGGGTAAAGGCGGTGTAGCTCAGCAGATTTTATAATTGGTTGAGGCTCCACTTCTTTTTCGTTGAAAGATAACCACGGAGTACATAACATACATAGTACTGGTATGTAACACATAGTGAGAATACTTTTGCCTCCTTTTCTGTGCTTTGCAATGCAACAGAAAGAATTATCTGGGTGGGCTGCCAGATCAAGGAGTGCCAACAAAATTAGACACACGCAAAACAAGTACATACGTATGCATGTATATAGTATATACATATATAATCCACTGTGTTCCAGTATGTGGTGACGGGATCTCTAGATCAGACTCGCATTTCGAGGCTTCCAATCGTTTGCCAGAGTCTCAACCAAGTAAAATCCAAGGGTTTATTGAGAGCGGAAACCAAACTTTACTACTTGTTACTTGTATGTATGATGTATGACGTATGTATGTATGTACTTGTATGAAAAGCTTTGCAGAGAAACTCTCCACAGTAAATCCCCTATAGACTCACTGAAAAATCCCCTATAGACCCGCTGTAAATTCCTAGCAAAAGCTGCCAAACAACACTGTGGCCAAAGGGCAACAACCCAAACCTAGCCCAAGGCAAGAAGGAGCCCAAAGCCAGCAAAAGAAGCAACTGCGTCAACAAGCTACTGCTGCTACCACATACGGTAACAACAGCAATCAATCATTGGCTGTTGTATCCTGCCTCGCTACCTTCTTTCTTCGGCTCAGCCTTGCCATTGGACTCTTACCAACCTAATTGGGGCCATCAAAGCTACCTACTCCCATCTAAGAAATCAAGACAGAGCTAAGGATGGATGCACTGTTGAGGCCGGGCTTCCGGCTCTCGGTGGGCGTCGTTCGGGCTGCTAATGCTTCCAGCTTTGGCATCAACCCGACTCTGCGCCCGGGCCGGCTTGTATCGAGGTCCGCTCCTTCGGCTTTGAGTAGGTCGCACGTGGCCGCTCTTCGGCTGCGGATGTATTCGACCGACTCCAACTCCAACTCCAACTCAAAGCCTCCTTCCTCGCCGCCGCCGCGGTCCTCGTCCGGCCCGAGCTCCAGCTCCAAGTCTAGTTCGGAACCCAGCTCAAGTTCCGCGTCTCATATCCCCCACGAACTCGAGAACTCGCCGTTTGCACACCTCTTGAAAAAGGTCCAGCAGCCGGCCCCCGAGAAGCCCGCACCCTCACATTCCGATGCCGAGACCGCCCACACCCCGACATCTTCCGACTCCGCCGCCGCCGCTTCTTCCACATCAAAACAAAAAACCCCGTCCGACTCTGCCTCGCCGCTGCCCTTCAAGAAGGAGACTCTGCACCGCAACCTTCAGGACACACGAAAAATCCTCTCGGAGCGCTTCAGCGTCTTTATGGACAACGTGCAGAACCGCCTCGTGCACGCCAGCGCCACGCTCAACACGCTCACGGGCTACACCCCGATCGAGGCCATCAAGCATTCCAACGCACAGCTCGAGACTGCCCTAGCCGATGCCCAAAGACGCGTGCGCTCTGCCCGCTCGCACTACAAAACCATGCACACGCGCCGCGCCGCCACACAGCATGAAGTCACCACGCTGCTCGCCCGCAAGGACGTATGGACCCCCGCCGACCTGGAGCGCTTCACTACGCTGTACCGCGCCGACCACGAAATGGAGAGCCAGGTGACGCGCGCGTCCGAGGACCTCGTCGAGGCCGAGACCGAGGAGCAAACTCTCAGCGCCAAGCTGAACCAGGGCATCCTGCGCCGCTACCACGAGGAGCAGGTCTGGAGCGACCGCATCCGCCGCGCCAGCACATGGGGCACATGGGGCCTGATGGGCGTCAACATCCTGCTCTTCCTCGTGCTGCAGTTCATTGCCGAGCCGTGGAAGCGCAACCGCCTGGTCAAGGGCGTCGTGGCCGAGGAAAAGGCCGTGCTAGAGGAAGTCCGCGATCGCCTGGACCACGTCATGCACAGCATGGAGGAGAACCTTGCCAAGGCCCAAGCCCTCGCTCACGCCCCGCCCCCCGTTGCCGCCGAGCTCACTGCCCCGCAGCCTGCTGCGCAGGAGCCCGAGCCCGAGGTCCCCGCACCGCCTGTCAAGCACAGTGCTCCGCGCGCGGACAACCCGAGCTACTACTACTTCCCGCTGCCGGCGGTGGCGCTCTCGTGGAAGGAGCTGTTCAGCACGCCCAAGATATGGCGCGAGGTGGCGGATGATTTGTGCTCAGAGCGTGAGGTGGAGCTGCGCATGCGCGATGCGACGGCGCTGGTGTTGGAGGGTATGGCGTTTGGGACTGTGGTGACGGCGACGGTGGCGGCGGTTGTCATGGGCTTTCGCTGAGATTATTATCTCTCCCTTTTCATCCTCGCCTATGTCTGTATTTTCCTTCTTATCCCTTTGGTGTTGAGAGAGACATCAAGGGCCTGTACTTTTACGTTCCTTTCTAAAACGTCGTACCTCTCTCCCTTTCTACCTGGCATACATTTGGCTTTGGGCCAGAGAAAAGCCTATTAAGTCTCATCGCTTCTTTTGTTGCCCACTCCTGTTTTTCTTTGTGCATCTTTTATGACAAAGCTCATCTTATCTTTCATCACGTATATATATATACCTAAACCTATACATATACATATATATATATATATATATCCATTTCCTGTCACGCTGTGGACACAGAGCGCTCCTTTTTGTTCTTTATATTGTTCATTTCTTTCCTTGTTATCCATTTTTATACATCTTACATATATACATATCTGTTTTCTTTCATCACCACTGACACCATCAACCTCCGGAACAACGCCAATTGTGTGTGTGTATTATTTTTATCCTCTTTGCTACCTATCATAGCACAACTTTCGAGTCCGGGGCCCTCCTCATGACCGGGAACATGCCGCTTTTTCTACCTCCATTTGATATATAGCTGATGTGTCCTCCTTCCAAACCCGGTAACCTAGAAATTCCGTAGGGTAAGTCCAAATTCCACACCTCCAGTACCTCGCACCTCCTGTTGAAGCTGGTACTATCTATAAGTTCGGTAGCCCCTGATACCTACCGGAACAACGCCAAAATTTTGGCTGCCGCCCCCCCTTGTGTTTAAGCTCCATAAAGCCAAATAAGCAGCATGTACTCAACAATCCTAGGGTTGCTTGCCCGTTCTACTCTTCCGGGAGTAGATTTAATTCCGGTGCAACTTTGTCAAGTTATTTCCTCCCCCCCTTGGGACCCACGACGCGGTCTCAAACTTCTCAAAAGCGGAGACCCGCCAAGCGTCTTCGCTCCCAGAGCCCTGAGGCATCAGCCGAAGGGGCCCGGGAAAGCGAGGAGTTGTAGAGGTCCCATCGAGGGACTCGGGCCCACCTCCTGCCGCGAGTGTCCAGGCAGAGAGGGAGCGGCGCCAGGTGCCGACCAATGAGCGGCACACACCCGGGCAACTTGTTGTCCTACAAGCCAACATCCAGAGAAGGCCTTCTGCTCAAAAGGCCATCCTGGACACGGCCGACCAACTGGGTGCGGACATTGTGATGATCCAAGAACCCCCACTGTACAAGCAGAACAGAACCAGCATTCACCCAGGTTACCAACTAAGCGAACCGCTGGTTCAGCCCCTGCCGGACGACACGGGCCATCTCACGCCGAGAAGGTCGATCTGTTTCATTCGAAAGCAAACAATGTTCCGTATAGACTCCTCGAACATTGTCCCCACTCACCCAGACATCAGTGCAGTTGAAGTTAAATCCGCCTCCGGAAGCCTTCTGGTGGTTGGAATATACAACGCCGCCAATGGTAGCGCTCGCGCTCACGAAGCCTTACGCGCAGTGCAGGCCCTCCAGCCCGTCCC
>CM069896.1:2877348-2907446 GCA_036034705.1 Thielaviopsis punctulata
ACTACCTCTGCGACGAACACTGCTTTGAGCAAGTATGTCCCAAAAGATTCAAACCATCCTTGCTTTCGTCTGCTTGGCATCGACTAGTTCCGTCGCGCCTTGCTTCGCTTTGTCTTGTCTATCTGCGCCCATGTTACACTACTTGTTGCTTCGTTCGACTCTGCTCGGCCGGCTCCGTCCGCTCCTGAGTCACTCTCCTTTTTCTGACGTCGTGCCACATTGTGCCTCGTGCCTCGTTGTGCCCCGTGCTTTGCCATGCCTGGTATCACTGCTCTGCCTGCCACTACTGCTATAGTTGCAGGCCCCTCTGCTGCAGGTCCTCCCATGGATGGCTGTTAGTTCGTCGATTAGGAGAGAAGTCACGTGTTAGGGTCTGCGCCCCTTTTCTTGTTTATGTTTGATAGTTTGTGTTTCTTATTTTGTCCTGCTCTGCCTACCTTACCTTTTTCACTCCCTATGTCGCTCTGTCTCGTTATACCCTGTTGCGTCCTCTTGGACTTGCCTCTCGCTATGCCTTGCCATACTTCGTTTGGTTACACCTTGTGTAACGATGGCCTGTCTAGCCTCGGACCCTAGCTACATTGACCTGTCCTTCTACAAACGGCTGTTAGGCCGTTAATTGGGGAGGAATCATGTTAGGGTCTGCGACCCTCTACCTATTCGTTAGGGTTTGTTAGAGATCGTACCCTATTTTCCTGTTCACGTGTTATTATGAGTCACCGGCAATCTGAGTATTTATTTAAGTCAGGTTTGGAAATATCGTTTTACTTGGTTTTTAGTTTAGTCTCTTAATTGAATCTTTTCGCATTTTCTGCTACAATTCGCATCGCCTTTAGCAAGTAGCGCCTGACACTTATCAATTACATATAACGACAGTACAATATTAAAGAGAAAGAGTATCAACAAAAACGACTGTCGTATACACATAGCATAGAGCTACGCGTAGACAGGACAATAAAGACTCAAATCAAAGTCAACAAAAACGATTTCCAAGCAATAGTAATCTATGTAAGAAACAAGACATAGAAAGTGACGTAACCGAAGACGAAAAAAAAAAAAAAATAAAGCTCTAAAAGGAACACAAAAATAATAAGAATAAAAAAAAGACACAAGGTGAAGTGAAAGAATAAAACAGACAGTAAAAAGTTGCGTTGAATTTGGCGGAATTAATGACAGAGCCAACGGATCAAGAAGACATATAACTACTAGAGAAAAAAATATGAAGAAGATAAAGAAGAGAAAAAAAAGAGAGGGCGGGAGGAAGAGAAGAAGAGAAGAAGAGAAGAAAAGAAGAAGAGGAGGAGGCAAGGCGGTATCACGGTGTTTAGTCGTAGTCAGCAGTGTACGAGAAGCCACGGAACTCCTCCTGCATAGACTGAGAAAGGACTATAGACAAGAGTTAGAATACGCTTCCACAGCACGGCGCTTCTAGTAAAACAAACGCAACAATAACTTACCAGATTGCACAGGAGTCAGAACAGGTGTCACGCTAGTAAACTCCGAGTCGAAGTTACTCGTATCCGTCGCGCTCTTAATCTGGGGAATAAACGGCGGCGGCACGCGCTTGTGGTAAATGTCATCCCAGTTTATGGTGCGGAAAAAGGGCTGACTCATGATTTCCTGAGCGTCGGTAGGGCCGCTACCCAGACGCTGGTCAGGCTCGCGGGTAAGCAGCTTCTGCAAAATCGACACCGAGTCGCGTGGCATCTGCACAGGGTACAGAGGCTCATCGGACAGAATGGCGTCGTAGATTTCATCTTCATCCTCACCACGGAACGGGCTCTGCTGCAGAAGCATCTGGTAGATCAGCACACCAAAGGCCCACCAATCGACGGCACGGCCGTACTTTTTGTCGAGCAGAATCTAGACATTACTGTTAGTATAGAATAAATGGTGGCTCAGGCGCATGCCAGGGAGCTTACCTCGGGAGCCATAAATTCAGGAGTACCGCAGAAAGTGCTCGTGGTCGAGCCGTACCACATGTCCTCCTTGCAAAGACCATAATCGGCAATCTTGACATGACCATCCAGCGACAGCAGAATATTGTCCAGCTTCAAGTCACGGTAAATGACGCCGTTCTCGTGGAAGTACTTGAGGGCCAGGCAGACTTCTGCAGCGTAGAACCTATTTTTTTGGGTTAAAATCTTCAAGAATACAAGAGGAATTCGATAATAAACTTACTGCGCACGCTTGGTACCAAACTGGTTCCGCTGAATGTGCAACATCAGATCACCACCACTGACATACTCCATGACAAAGTAGACACGAGTCTCAGTCTGGAAGCAAGCATGCAGGTTGGTAAGGAAAGGATGTCTCTCGCGGTTGGCAATGAGGAAAACGCGCTTCTCGGAGCGGATGCTCTCGACTTCGTCGTTCTCAATGATAAACTCCTTCTTGAGCACCTTAATGGCATACAGACGCTTGGACCGCTTGGTCTCGGCCAGCATGACCTTACCAAAGTTACCCTTACCCAGCACAGCCAGGAAGTTGAAGTGGTCCAGGCCGATGCGCTGGCCAGTACCAGGGTCGGTAGCAGAAGGCAAGGGCTTGCGCTCGGGAACAGGAATAGAGCTGGCACCAGCCGGACCAGAAGGCACCATGGACTGCTGAAGCTCGGGCTTGACCATCTGCTGAGGCTGCACAGGGTAGCCGTGTTGGGCCTGGGTTTGGGCCTGGGCTTGGTGTTGCTGGAGCTGATGCTGTTGCTGAGCCTGGGGAGGGTACTGCTGTTGAGGGGGGGAGTGCATGAGCGGCTGAGCCTGGACCTGCTGCTGCTGCTGGGGCGGACGGTTTCCGTAAGCGTCAATGTTGGCGTAGTCGGCTGGGTTGTACTTGGGCTGTTGCGGTTGCTGGGGTTGCTGCTGCTGCTGCTGAGGAGTTTGATGACCGGCATACATGCCATAGGGGTCTTCCTGGCTCTGGGGCTGCGAGGTAAAGTTAGACTCGCCACCACCAGGGTAACCGCCATAGCTGGGCTGGGGACGATGCTGGTTCTGGTGCATGGCAGATGAAGCAGCAGCAGCAGCGGATGTTGATATGGGCCGGTCGTTTGAGGGGGACTGAGGAGAGCCGTGACCATAAGGATGACGAGCAGCATCAACAGAAGCGCCGTAGTGAGGAGACGCCGGACTTTGGCTGTCGGTAGAAGCCGAGGGTCTGTGGGACTTTTCGCCAATAATCGAAGTCTTCTTCTTTTGCGTACGAATGCTGTCGAGAATCTGGTTGGCAACGGCCATGGACATGCCGCAAAAGTCGGGAACCAGGTGCTGGCATCCAGCGTGGGCATACAGTCCACACTCGGCACATCTTCTGCTGTTCTTCTTGCTACCAAACGGAAGAATGTAACCGCAATGGCAGCACCAGGCACCAGTCATGTTGGAGAAGGGCTGGAAACGATGAGGAATACGGTGGTTGATCTTTTCCTCGTCCGGGTCGGTCTCAGCATTGCTCTTGCTGATACACTTGGTAACCACATTGGTGTAGCACTTGGTGTGGCAAAAGTACTTGCAGTCCTCGCACTGCATACCTGCCGAGTACTTGATGTAGTCGCCGCAAAGAGCGCAGCGCATAACGTTGTAAAAGTTTTGCTGCACAAACTTGTGGCCGTGCATCTCGTGAACTTCCTCCTTGCGTTGACGCACGGCGGCTCTTCTTCCCAGACCACCAAAGTCGGTCGGGCGCTTGTTTTGCTTGACAAAGCTGAGTTCCAGCTGAATCTCACCACTGGGTTCCAGGATAAACCACTCGGTAATAGGCTGTGTGACAATCTGCGGCTGCGGCTGGTTTTCGCCGCCCGGCTGGCCAAAGTTGCCGGCGCCAGGACCGCCGCCCATTTGCTGGGAGTTCATCTGACTGCCAGGAGGTTCCATGGGGAACTGTGCAGGCGCCTGGCTGTGCTGGCCCATGCGATCAGCCGAAACCCACCCAGCGTTATACAGTTCGGCTTCGTTTCTCTTGCGACGCATTTCCTCCACAATATCCGACAGACGAATCCACAACATGCCGATGGGCATGGGGTATTCGCCCGACTTGTCATAAATGGTCAGCTCAACCTCATTGGCCTGGTCGACGTCGATGTAGTGCTGCTCGGCTTCCCAGCGGTCGGTTCTTGAGATTCGGGTGCGGGCAACAACGTTGTCTTCGACCTTGACGGCCACAAAAGTCTCGGGACCGCGCGTGAAGCGAGTCGTGGTGGTATGCGTGACGTCGCGGACAGCGATGACACGGATAGACAGCTGACCAGTCAAGGGCTTTCGGAGGTTCGAGGCGTTTACAGATTCATCTAGAGAAGCGACAATAATTAGCACATCGCACTTTCACGAGAGAGTTATCAAAAGCTTACCGTCCTGAGCATCAGCGACCTCGGAGTCAATGTTGAGTTCCTCGTAACGCTTAAAGGCCTGTTTCAAGAGCACCATTTTTTGTTTGCTTTCCACACGTCGCGCAGCAGCGTCGGCTTTGCTTTTGCGGTCGCCGTCCATGCCGTACAACTGAACCATCTTTTCAACGCCCTTGAGATATTGCTCTTCGACATAGAGTTTGAATTGAAGCTGACCAAGCATCATCTGAATGCGGGGACCAAGATACGGGTTGTCATACTTGATAAGGTCTTGAGAGAAGGAGGAGGGAGCAAGTGTTAGCCAGCGCACATTTGAAGGGAAGCAATGGACGCAAGGAGCGTCTTACCTAGCTTGCTAAAGTTTTGCCGGGCCTTGGGCTGGGCCTGGACTGGAGAGCTGGCGAAGTCGGCGCCGTGCTGGCCGCCGGGGGACCACGAGGCTTCTTTGGCCGGGGGCGGAGGAGCATCTTGTTCAGAGCTCATAGGACGAGTGGGAGAGGAAATGCTCATGCTCTCCATGCCACGGCGGGTCTCAAGCTCGGCAAGCTTATCGTTGAAGAACTGGACATTTCTGCGGGCGTCGCGAATCTGCGAGTCCAAGCGGGAGCGAACAGCCTCGTTGGTAGTCTGGGCCCGCATGGCATTGGCGGCATTTATGAGGGCGTTTTCACGCTGAATTTTGGCCTTGATGGCCTGGATCTTGTCATCGTCATTCATAGTGGGCGACGTGAAGGGGGAGGGTCAATTATGTATAGATAGAGGGAGGGCGATGGTTTATGAACCAAGATACAGCGAGGCTTTGTCTTTTTTTTTTTTTTTGTTTTAATTTTTTGTTTGTCGTGATGTTGGCCAGAAAATCGGAGGAACAAACGGCTCCAAAGTGTCAAAGGTTAATTGATCGGGCCTATCAACAAAAGCGAGGACGGCGTATTTGATGGAATGATTGTTCGTCAAGTTGAATATATGTATGTATGTAGTCGTTTTTGTCGAAGGTCCGTCCGATCAGAGAGGGGGAGGGGGAGGGGGAGGAAGAGGAGAGGCGAGACCAGGCAAACAGCCCTTGAGTGTTGAGCAATAGAGACCGAGCTAGCTGACGAGATATATAGAAAAAGGCATATATGTACCAGAGAAAAAAGAGGAAGAAAAAGAACGAGATATGGCAACACCAGATACTGAGTGTGGAACTAAACCAGGCCTGAGGTCCAAAATTCGCTGTAGAGTCTGGGCTAGACAAAGGAGCAAAGCAGCTAAGAAAGCCAACACCAAAGCGAAAAGCCAAAAGTACGAGTGTATGTATGTATGTATGTATGTATGTATGTATGTATGTATGTACTGTACAGCTAGACAAAAGCCCAAGCCAGGCCCGGCCAAGGTCAAAAATAAAGAAGAAATCTGTACAAAGGAATGGGGGAAAGAGAGGGGCTGATAGGTTTCGTTCCCTCTGTGCGTCGATTTGAACTGGTTGATGGAGGGGTTTTATTATTTTATAACATGTACAATAGAAAAGCGCAAAAAACCGGTAAGACAGGAAAGGTTTCAACGGATGAGAAAATCGAACATGTAGAAAATTCTGATTATTGTTGTGACAAGTTTACTATAGAAATGGAAAGGCTGAAATCTATCATGTTTTGTGCAGAATTCAGAACTGAGGCAGTGAGTTCTTACAGAACCCTAAGCTGGGTACTTTTGTTTGGTAAGCACATACTCGTACAAATACAGGCATGAGTTTGAGTTGTGGGTTGTTCTTTTCTAACCCTATACTATCACCTAAACAACTTTTATTGTCATAGCGTAGCTAGTGATACACCAAAGGGCTTCCCCGTTTAGCGTGCGTACCTCCTCTAAAGTACTATGTAGATCAAAGAAGTTCATGCAACTGAAGAAGGGCATAAGCCGAGAGTACAAGTAGACCCTACAAGTATACGTATGTACGCAGCGGGAGTGTCAGTAAATCGGAGTAAATATGGGTCGAGGTAAGTTTGTACAAGTATGGAGATAAGATAAGCGCTATTGCAACTTACAATGTACATAGTACGTAGTACATATTTATACCCGTCTATTGTACAATATTGTGCGAACTGGGAAGATTTCATATTGGAAAAAGCAAGTGTTATGCTTGGGACAAGAATAGTGGTGCAAATGTCTAACTGTGGTCCATTGAGCCTTTAGAGAGTTTCAAAACCTTCCCAGTGGCCATAGATTCGTCGTGTATATCGTATAGGAACCATCTTACAGAGGCATGATCACTACTTATATATATATAAGCTATGACCTATATAGTACGAGTTTATAGCAGCCGGATATGTCGATAGCACATACAGGAGAACGTGAGAATACTATAAAAAGAAAGAAAACTAGCAAATAATGTACATACTCTAATCCTACATATTGACACGTGAACCCTTAGAATACAAATTCATGTACCCTTCATGTAACAACGTTGTTGGAATCAAAGTCACACAACAACAACATTCATGGCGAAAAGCTGTGGGGGGGGGGGGGGGGGGGGGGGGGGACAAGTATTGTATGTACATATATGTATGTACATGCGGGGATTAAAAAAAAATGCAGGTTTCCCAGACTAACTCGCTCAAGTTTATATTTATACCAAAAACCCCGTAAAACATCAACACCAGGCGCAAAGCCCATCCCTCTTTAAGCAGTGTACTCCTTCTGCAACAGCTTCGCAATCGTGTTGAGCTGAATGTTGCTAGTACCTTCATAGATGGCGCCAATCTTGCTATCCCGCCAAAACTTTTCCGCCAGGCCCTCACGCACAAAGCCCATGCCGCCCATCCACTCCACAGCCAGCCCACTGACGCGCCCGGCCACCTGAGACGCATACAGCTTTGCCATGGCAGCGTCCATGACAAATGTCTCGCCGGCTTCCTTCTTGCGCGCCGCATTGTACACGAGAGCGCGCGCGGCCTGGATCTCCGTCCAACTCTGCGCAATCTGGTGCTGCATGCCCTGGAACTCGCCAATCAGCTGGCCAAACTGCTTGCGGTCGTTCCACGCGTACTTGACGGCATTCTCAAAGGCACCCAGAGCAAGACCCGTCATTTGTGCGGCAATGCCAATACGGCCCTCGTTGAGAATGTTGATGGCGTATTTGTAGCCCTGACCAACATCGCCTAGGATGTTCTCCTTGGGCACGTACACGTCGTCAAAGTTGAGCACGCAGGTGCTGCTGGCCTTGATACCAAGCTTCTTTTCCTTCTTGGCAATGCTGAAGCCAGGCGTGTTCTTGTCGACGATAAAAGCTGTAATGCCCTTGTAGCCCTTGCTGGGATCGACGTTGGCAAAGACGATAAAGAAACCGGCTTCCATCGAGTTGGTGATCCACATCTTGGATCCGTTAATGACATAGCCTTCACCCGACATTGTAGCCTTGGTCGCCAGGGCAAAAGCGTCAGAGCCAGATACAGGCTCAGACAGGCAGAATGAGCCTACGCAATGTTAACAATGCAAACCTCTCTTTCGGGGCCTCATCCGACTCACCAACTGTGTTAGTAGCAAGCTTTGGCAGGTACTTTTCCTTAAGCGGCTTGCTCGCCCATCTCATGACGGCCGTGTTGACCAGTGTATTGTGCACATCGCAGAGCACACTAACACTAGGATCCACGCGCGCCAGCTCTTCGATCCCGATGATAGCAGAAGTAAAGTTCATGCCAGCGCCACCGTAGACCTCGGGAATTTCCACACCCATCAGACCCGCCTCAAACAAGCCCTCGACAACCACAGGGTCCATGGCTTCAGCCTCGTCCATTTCACGCACGCGCGGCAAAACAATGTCGTTGGCGAAGCGCGCGACGCTGTCTTTCATGGCGTTTTCAATCTCGGATAGATGCGAGATGGGCGTGGGCGTGAGATCGGTCAGGTCAGCATCGTTTTTGCGGGCTATCGTGGAGGAGAATGGACGGATACTGCATATGTGTGAGTTGTTAGTAGTTGTCCATAAAGGCCCAAAACAAGAAAACCCCCCACCTGTTGGAAAGAGGAGTGCGGACGGAGGAGCGCGCGGACGCTACCAGGTATTTCCGCGCCGAGGGTCTAAGAGCACGTGAAAGCGAAGCCATATTGTCGAGTTTGCGGTTAAAAAAGGTTGCAATTAAAAATATTGAAAGTTTAGCTGGTTACAATGCAAGAAAAAAAAAAATAATAACAACGTTGCTCTGTAATGTACACACTCTTGTGGTCCCGTGATACAGCAGGAAGCTCCAACAAACGGCTATTCATTATGGGTAGCTCTGCCGAGGATATCCAGACAGCATGTGCTTAGCAACGGACGTTTATTTTTATTTTATTTTATCATTTTATTTTGTTGGCGTCTGCGGGAACCTGGAACTTGGAACCCCCAATACTCCTAAGCTAGTATGAGATCTGCCAATATAGGATCTTGTCAAAAAGTTCCAGTGGACTTAACAAGTTGACATATTGCTGAAAGCTCACCAAGCAGTGACGAATAAGTACAAGTATGTACATCTATTTAGTAAAGGCAAGCCAAGTCAAACGTGGGGCCCTGGGCTTCTTGCTCAAAGTCTAATACTAAGCAGGGTTGCCACGAATAAGGGTTTAAAATCGCCGGCAAAAATGACGCTATTTTTTACTACTACATACAATATACATACTGCATATATACTTGTAGACACATGTACATACACACTTACCATATACCGCCTCAATCTCCTTTTCACTATCATTACCAGATAGAAGAAAATTCTATCTGGCAGCTTTCACAAAGGTTCTATTTTTGATATCCCCAAACCTACAGTCGACACTCTTTTTTGAATCTGAAAAACAGCAAAAGGGGGTCAAAGGTCGAATAGAGCAGCTACCTTGCGAGAACTAGCTACAGGTAGTAGCTAGTAAGGCTACTGCCCGGAGAGAATTAAAGAGAGGAGGGCTGGCAAGAAGACAAGCCGGAATTATGTTAGCTAAGATGCTTGGGCTGGGCCATCCATTAAGCTCTTTAATACAGTGGATTTAGCTCCACCGGTTAGTCGTTGCCCCACCTACAGTATACCATACGTACTGGTATGTAGTACATTAAGTCATTAAGTATTAGTACTAAAAAACATCCTATGGACGCCTACACAACAACCCCTGACTCAGCAAGGCCCTGTCGATTTTTTCGACGATGATACTATTGTTCAACGGCCTGCCGCAACGCAATAATGGGATATTCCGCGAAGCTTGAACGGCCCCGGTCTCCGGTACATACTTGCCTTTTTTTTTTTTTTTCACTTAATTTCTTGTCTCCTTGGTTTCTTTTGTCACTGCTTGGTAACATTGGCCACCCCCAGATCGACCCGACAAAGAAATACACCACACTAGTGAAAAAAAGAAAAGAAATCATGGTTGGCTCACTGTTCCGTCGCCTCGTCGCGATGCCCGCCTGGCGCCTGATGGCTCGCCCCTCGACTATCGGCCTCGCCCCCGCCGCCGCTCCCCGCCCATCTCTTGCTGTGCAAGCCGTTGCTGCCAAATCTTTCTCCACGACGCCCGTGCGGCCCGCAACCATCATGCAAGTCCTGCGCGTACGCCTCACCTCTCTCTCGCTCTCTCCCTTCAAAGTGCCTTCTCTTCTTGCAGTCCATCTTTTTGCTCTGGCTAACCCTTTATTCTCCTACTGCAGGGCTGCCGCAAGGGAAAGCGCGCTCGCCACGCCACGTCCCCGGCACTGTCGAGCATCGACGCCCCGATGAAGAAGGGCGTGTGTCTCAAGGTGGGCATTGTGCGGCCCAAGAAGCCCAACTCGGGCGAGCGCAAGACGGCACGTGTGCGTCTGTCCACCGGCAAGGTCATCACGGCCTACATTCCTGGCGAGGGCCACAATATCCAACAGCACAGTGTGGTGCTCGTGCGCGGCGGCAGAAGTCAGGATTGTCCTGGTGTACGGTACCACCTGGTCCGTGGCGCGCTGGATCTGGTATGTCCCGCTTTTCCGTTTTATTAGGCCGGCTATATGAAGTGCTATGCTGACAATAAACAGGGTGGTGTCAACAACCGTATGACGAGCCGGAGCAAGTACGGCGCCAAGAAGCCCAAGAAGGCGACTGTTGCGTAAATGCATCCTTCTGTTTTATCTCCACCTATTCCGGCACTCACTTTACTCTTTTGACTTCCTCCTACTTGCGCATTTTTTCTTATTTCACATGTCAGCCATATCCATAATCCCCAGCCGACTAATTAGCGTGTTTCGGCTTCAGCCAGAAACCCGCTATGTACCATATTGTACTTGTTTCTCTCTTGTTTTAACTACATCTGTCGTTCTCGTTTTTCAATTTCTCATGATTAGCATGAAAAAGTCTTGTTTTACCACTTTTCTGCTATTTCAATCTTCGACATTCACACCAAACTATCAATGCACACAGTATCTCTCAAAGTATGATGAATAAACGGCAAACAACTATTTGCCACTCGATCGATATTTTGTACACTTCCATCGTTCAGAATCTTAGTTGTAAGAAAATAGTTATGCACCTGTACGCAAAACAAAGGCCTGGACAACATATCTTGGACACGTTTCAAACGGGAAGACAGAATGAAGTTGAAAAACAAAATATATCGTAAGACCTTCAAAAAAAAGCAATCAAAACGCCAAACCCTTAAGTAAACAAAACTGGAAAAGAACAAAAAAAAAGGAATGAAACCCCTTTTAAAGGGTTACAGTGACAGCCCAACAGAGACAACAGTCAAGGCGGGCAGTCTAAGCAGCACATGTCTATGAGGCTGCGTCAAGATAAATACAGTTTTAACGACTTCATACATTGTCGGCGAGGTGTAGATATAATCGCGAGTTTACTGCTGGTTCTCGTAACCTTCGGGCTTCTCAAGACCGTTGATGTCAAAGTACCGGGAAGTGCCTGGCAGACAGTTAGTACAAAAACACGACAACTGAAACAACGCAAAGTAAAAACTTACAGGAGTAACCCTTCCAGTCAAAGTTATCCTTGGGATTGCAGTGGCAACGCAGATCCAGACGCTTCTTCTCACCAGTAGGGCAGTGAGTGAAAGGAACGTGCCAGTAGGCAATGTCGTTGAAGAAGTGAATCTCCTCCTTCTTAAGCATGATACCAGCAGCAATAGAGTGGACAGGGGCATCACCCCAACGCTCGTAGAAGAAACCACCGTCCTGGTCGAGTGAGTCAAAGAAGTCGGTGTACTGCTTGGAGCGCAGCCAGCTCAGGCTACCAATCTCAAAGTTGGACCACTAGAAAACGTTAGAACAATGACTATATAAACCTTGAAAAGGGGAAAACCTACAAAGTGGCAGCGGTTGTAGGTCTCGCCGCCATCGTCACTGAGGAAGCCCATCGAGTTGCCGTCAACAACGTGCTCAGGGTGGTTCTTCATAAACTTCTTGGTGCTGTCCCACAGAGTAGGGATGGTTTCAATGTACTCGTACAGAGAAAGCACAAAGCTGTATTTCTTGCCACTCTCAGCCATGACACGGAAGGGGTCGTAGTGGATGTCACAATACAGCTCGACCGAGGGCTCCACACGCCAGTAGTATTCGTAGTTCATCATCAGCGGCTGGCGGAAGAAGAAGCCAGACTCGAAGCGGCACATGTGACGGTAGCTGATGGAGTCACCGTAGATGATCTTGCGCTCAGCCATGTCCTCACGAACCTTCTTGGCCTTTTCCTGGTCAATCCAGTCGGGGAACGACCAGTGCTCCTTGGGAATCTCGCCGTAGTGCGTCTTGCCCGAAACTAGCGAGGAGGTAACTTTCTTGAAAGTGGCATCGAAAGGCTTGTCGTTGAGGAAGACCCAGTCGTAGTTGTAGCGGCGGTTGAAGCGGTCCTCGATCTGGCGGATTGACTTGGCAATGTCCCATACATCCTGGTTGCGGGCCAGAGTAACAAAGGTGGCGTTCATGCGAGGGCCGGGGGCAGTGCCGACCAAAACGTCGCTCCAGCCGGGATCCTCGGGGTTCATGGGCATGGGGAATTCAGCCGGGTTGTAGGCAGCGCCGACAGCAGGACGCTTGCCATCGTTCTTGGGGTCGACGGGGGGCTGTGCCGGCGAAGCAACACCGGCATTGGTACCAGGCTGGTTGATGACGACACCATTATAGTTGGAGTTGGAAACGAAGAAGAAGAGAATAAGAACCTTGTGGAAGAGGACAGATGTGGTTAGCAATGGAACGATGCAGAGGCCAGGCTGTTAAGCATCTCGACAAGGGCCATGGTAAAAGGCGTAAACTAGCATAACCCCCCCAATCGACAAGGCCCAATGCCAAGGTAGCAATTGGAAGGCCCAGAGAGAGAGGAGAGAGAGAGATAAAGAGAAACAATGCAGAACCAAGAAAGGTAGCGAGCGCATGGGACGAACAACTTACAAACACTGCAATTAGCAGGTATCGCGCATAGCGCGCGCCACCGGTAGTCATCATGATGGAAACTGCAATTTGATAAAATTCGTCTCCAAAGGCGAAGACGAAAGGCTGCAGTAGGGGCAAATGAGTTGGGAATGGACAAAGAGAAATCGGACAGGAAGAGAAAAGCGAGGCGTGAACTTGAGAGACGGGGGGACACGGCGCTTTAAAACCTGGGCACGCCACGCAGAAGGGAAACGAAATAACAAAAGAAGGGAAAGCCACTGTGGGAAAAAGGAACCAATGCAGCAGGCAATGCAGCAGGGGACGGCTCCTACAGGGTTCCTATAGTTTCAATTGGGCTGGTGGGCATCTAAGACTTGGGCCGTATTTGAATGCTGTATCTATCTATGGTATACGTATACGTACACACGTTGTAGCTAAGAGCTAAGTTTAGTTATGTACGGAGTACTCGTGTTTTTGATTTTGATCAGAAGAGAACTTTCAAGATTTATCGATTCAGTAGGGAAATCAACCCGTTGATGATGAAACAAAAGAAACAGTGCTTTGGAAAATGAGAATGGGCAATGAGGAAGTTGGAATAGAGTTGTGTACAACTGTACGTATACAAGTATGTACCGGTATGTATGTACTGGTATGTATGTATGTATGTATATGTGCGTACAATTCTGATTACTTGCTGCTTGCTTGTTGCTTGTTTGTCTACGGCGTTGCATATGCTTGCCTTGTAGCAGTTAGCAGTTACGAGATTTCAGCAGCAAAACCAACGCCAAAGGACTCAGTATATAACATACAAGTACTTGTATCTATGAATTTGGGGGCCACCAAGTGCTGCAAGCCATGTGGACAAGCAACAACAGTGTAGCAAGTCCAGCCGTGTATGTACATATATATTTGTTAAATACATAGTACATGTACATGCCAATTAGAACACATTAGCCACAAGCCAAGAAAAACACGCCAAGTGTTATCGGCAGAAGTCGATATTGCCGGTGGTCTGGCTATACGAAGAGTCGGGCCAAAATGCATGTTTTTTTTTTTGCTTCCGTTTCTCCCTGTATATATGTACATGCATACGTACAGTACATTAAAGCTAATGAAATTGCCACAAAAGTCAAAGCCCAGGGGTCGCTTGCATGTCTCCAAAGAGGCCACTTGCAAAAGCAGGCTGTGTTCAAAGTACAATAATATGTTTGTACAAGTAAGTACCGTACAAGTACCGATAAACCGACTCATGAAGAAAGAGGTAAACTACATACGTATAGCCAATTTCGCAACATTATAAGTAAGCACTTTAGTAACTTGTTTTAATTTTCGTTTTCTCAATACTGGTCCGAATGCCAATGATAGCTGTATACGCAGTATACTATGTATATTAACCCGTGTGCTCTGCTCTGTGATGGGCATGGCCTCGAGATTATTACTCACCAAGTCATACTGTAGATTTGTTGTCATCAAAGAAAAGAGTCTGGCTAATATGTTGTAGCATGTAACTTGTACATATTTAGAGACCTTTATTTTCTCGATAACACTATTGGGGCTATCAAATCAGACTGAAAGTGTCGTGTACATATGTACTAGTACCAGTACATACATGTACATGTTCAATACGAGAAAAATTAGATCTGACCTGGAACGTTATTATTCTGCCCTAGTAATGTACATACATACCATACGTAATGCATCTTGCTCATTGTCACGTACATACAGTATATACATACTCCGTAAATACACACGGAGCTAACGCTTGAGAAACTGAGACCGATGCGACAGAAACACAGCTTGGCAGAAGGCACATTATCATAGGTATCGAGAAACAACATAACAATATTAGCGGATAAGATGTCTCTTAATATTATTTTCACTGTGTCTTTACATGCCTGCAGTTGGTTTTGTGATGTCGTTAATAGGTTGCAAATCAAAAGTTAAAGTTAATACCACAGTGAGCTTGATGTAAACAGAAACTGATCTACAAATGCAACAACTTCATCTTTAGAGCTTTATTCCTGGGCAGGCCTAGAACGTCGTAAAGCCCAAAGCCCCGCTGTCATAGAAGCGGAGTAGAAAAAAATACACGAGTTGTTATTTCTCGTACAAGTTGTTGATGTACTGGTATGTACTTATGCAAGTTGTACTTGGGATCAGGGGCCAATTTCTTTGTAAAGCTTGCTAGGAGGAGCTCCTTTAGAGTACTTTGTCGTCCAAAGTCAACCTTTATGCAAGGGGTTTACTCACTTATCTTACCGATCGACGCTACTTGTGTCTTTTTGTTACCCTTTTCTTTGGTTGCGTTCTGTAGAGCTTGCGTCTGCGTCGATCAACAGTGTTAGAGGTTTCCAAGAAGCTTCATTGAATATACGTATGTGTCTTAGCTTGGACTAAAGGCTTCTTGGTCAAACTGGCAGACAACTCCCGTTTTATTCTTCACCGACAAACAGACAAGAGACATTGAGCAAAAGAAACTCCTGAGACATGACGATCAAAGACTCTGGCATTGAAGGGATATTATGAGAATAGTGGGAGCTTTGCATGCCATGCCAGAGCAAGGTTAGAAGCAAGGCAGCATGATTGATTGATTAGGGCTATTTAACGCCTACCTTATGGAAGCAAGGCAACAATGCGCACATTGAACAGAGCATCTCTAGGGTTATCAGGAATAGGGTTGAAAGTACTTCTTTTGTCTGGCTTTGTTTCTGCAATCTTTTCCTTAACACGCAAAATAATGTACAAAGCCCATCGCCATAGCCTTTAGTTTTTTCAACTTACAAGACCGCTTTGAACCCTTAACCCGGGAACAAGTGCATACGTATACACATCGTAAACTGCTAAGACAAGCACGTGACTTCAACTCACGGCCCCAAGGCTGACTAAGTGGCCTCTTTTTGCCCCTCCACCACTTTTTTTTTTTTCCAAGCTAGCTAGTTAAGTTCTTTTATAGGTGCCAAATGCGGCGGTTCTGCGGCTCCGCAAACCTTCGTCCTTCATCCCAACCCGCCCGATTCCAATATAATTTCCGCCATTGCGGTCATTATCTTTAATTCTCTTGATTGCTTTGTGTGGGATCGCGAAGCATTTTCTCTTCCTTTTCTTGAACTGGCCTGGCTGTTGGTTTCCGATTGTTGCTGTTAATTCTATCGCGTTCATCATTTGGCGTCCGTGAGCTACAGCTCAGTCGTATCAAAGCCCTATTGCTTATTGGCAAGGAGGTTACTGGCCTAACTCTTTATTTCTTGATTCCCTTGCAGCTGGTAATTCGCCCTATCATTCTCGCTACCTCGGACTGTTGAATACTCGAATATCTCAGCCTGAAAATCGACATTAGGCGTCGTTAGCTGACATCATATCGCAATCCTTAGCTACAATGGCTTTCTTTGGTCTCAACTCGCACAATTCTGGTGCCCCCGGGTTTTCGCAGGCTAGCGACCCCTTTGCTGGTCTTTCGGGCGGCAACGAGGGTGAAGCCATCGACTTTGAAGACACGTACGACGGTCTTGGCGACCAGCTCGAGGAAACCGGCGACGACTTCAACGATGACACTTTTGGTGGTTCGGGTGATAACAATGTTGGTCGTGACTTCGACTTCTTTGGCCAGACCGCTCGTGTCGCCAATGCCATGGAGGAGGAGCACATGCGCTTCAACCGGCAGTCCGGAAAGGTTTCTTCGCAGCCTGCCCACAAGCCTGCTCAGACTTACTTTGCCAATGAGCCGTCCTTCCAGCAGAAGCCCGTTCGCAGTGGCTACGAGAAATACTCCGAGCCCGACCCGTCAGACTTGCATGTTGACTTGAGCCTGTGGGGTATGGCGCCTGCTAAGCCTTCGCCTGCTCCTGCTCCTGCTCCTGCTCCTGCCGCAGCCCCGGCTGCCTCAAGCCGTAAGATTATGAGTCTTGAGGAGGTCGAGGCTGCCATGCGTGGCACTCCTCCCCAACAAATGCAAATGCAGATGCCGCCTCAGCAGCAGTCTCAGCAGCAGCAGATGCCTGTGACTATCCCTGGTCTTCCCGAGCAGGATTTCTTGTACGCCAAGCTCAAAACAGTTGAGCCCCAGATGCAGCAGCCTCAGCAACCCATGTTCCACGAAGGCCAGCAAATTCTCTCGCATCTGATGCACCCCCAGAACCCCCAGAACCCCCAGCAATCGCAAATGCTCCAGCATGTACCGGCCATGGGTGTTAAACCGGATCAGTTTACCATGAACCAGCTGCACCAGCTGCAGATGATGCAGGCTGCCAACCGCATGGCTGGTGGCATGGGTGGCCCTAACACCATGGGCAACGTTCCTATGACTGCAGAGCAAAACGCCCAGTACCTTGATCAGGAGGCCAAGAGAGCTAAGCGCAATCACAAGCTGTGGCTCCTTTCCAAGGACAACGGACTGATGACTCCTCAAGATAAAAACTTTATCACCCGCATTCAACTGCAGCAGCTGGTTACTGCCACCGGCATTTCGCTGGAGCCTCATGATGAAGCGGCACTCAACGATGACTTTTACTACCAGGTTCATACCTCTATTAGCGGTGGTCACCGTATGAACCCCAACCAGCCCCTGAACAACTTTGCGCAGACGTACTTGAACCAAACGGGCAACCGTCATGGCCGTCGCCATGGTCGCTCTGGAGAGAACCACGTGCAGCGTATGGAGCAGCAGGTTCAGCGGGCGGTTGAGGCAGCCAAGAACAAGCCCAAGCAGCCGCAGCTGGTTGTTGCTGGTAGCCTGGGCAAGATTTCTTTTAGCAACGCCAAGACGCCCAAGCCTCTGCTCAACATCCGCAAACTGGAGACTAGCGAAAAGAAGCCGGTTGATTCGTCGATTCTGGACCGCAAAGCGGTTCTGCGTAACATTGAAAAGGTGTACGAGACTCTGATGAAGATGGAGGACCACAGTCGCCAAATGCCGCGGCCTCCTATGCCGGGCTCTGGTATTGACGAGGCCGAATTCCAGGCCAAACACGCGGAGTGGTCGGAGAAGGCGCAGTCGCTCAACAGCACGTTGTGGGAGGCGCTCAAGGTGCATGAGCCGATTGGAGCTACTGCGGTGCACCCGTTTATTGCGTTCCTGTCCTTTAACAAGGGAAAGAAGGCGATTCCCCGTGTTTTCAGCTTTGCGTCGGTGGAGCAGCGCACGACGATTCTGACCATGATTGTGTACCATTTGGATAAGCTGGATGTGGTTGCCGGTGCGCAGATGGACTCTGATGAGACGGCGCTCAATGCGGCGCTGCGGGAGAACATTGAGCTGTTTTCGACGACGGTGATGCCGTCGCTGTTCCGGTTCCTGAACGAGTCGGACCTGAACATTGTTGATGGCCTGCTGGACTTGATTTCGGCGTCCATCAATCTGGACCTGATTGCGCGCACGCGCATTGGCACGTCGATGTTGACGCTGATTCTTAGCAGCGCCGAGCTGCTCAAGCAGGGCGGCAGCGGCAACCCGGCCCTGTGGGCCAAATGGGATAAGACGTTTGGCGGCTTCTTTGACAAGCTGTCGCCGTCGCTGCCGTACATTTTCCCGCGCAGCGTGGTTTCGGGCGAGGACATTTATGTGTGGCAGTTGCTGGCGGCCATTGGCGTGAGCGCGTCGCCGGAGCAGCAGCAGAGACTGGTTTTGTCGGTCAAGGATCGCGTGCTGGCTACGGTGGCGCATGCCAAGACGCTGCCGCTGCCCATGTCTGCGCAGAGACTGGCCAATGTCAACTTGTTTATGCAGTCCATTGGTCTTGACGTGGAACTGCTGAACTGATTGTCGATTTTCCTTCTTTTCTGTATCTCTCTTTATCTCTGTTCGTCTTTCTATTGTTGCCATTTTTTCTTTATTGCTTTCTTGTTCTCGTTTCAAGGCTAGACTCCAGTCACAATCATCCACAAAAGCAAGCAAAGAGGCCGGCGCTTATTTACAGCCATAAGTCCCCCCGGACGACAAGACCTCTCTTTTTACAAAGTCGAGCGTCTGGGAAGCCGCATGAGGCTTGATAGCGCCAGGGGTTAGGGTTAAGGTACTCTCTTCTCTTGATTATGCGCACCAAAAAAAGGGGTCATTATTTATAGTACCCGCTGGTTTTTCTTTTCCATCTTTTCATTTTCTTTTACATAAATCTTAATAAACTCTATAGCAAATGTCTTGATATCTTAAATTCATTCAGAAGCAAGTCGAAGGTTGGTTAGTCTGTCAGTTTGTGGATATTCTGGTGTTGGTTATTTGACGTTGGAGTTGGGTGGGGTCCGTTATCGATAAGCTTTTTGCACCAACGTCAACAGCAAGCCATTTCTTTTATGCGTATATATCTATGTATGTATCTGGCTATTAAGTGACTTACGACGTCGACCACCCTCCAAACCGAGACTAAAACCAACCATGGGCAAGAAAAAGAACTTTACGCACAACGTCCGCGACGACGACATTGAGCCGCCCACAGCGCTGGAGTCCGGCCAGGCAATTGCCCGCGTGCTACGGGCCCCCAGCGCCAACACGTGGGAGTGCGAACTGCCGAGCAAGGAGGTGGTGCTGGTGCAGTTGCAGGCCAAGCTGCACAACAAGGTGTGGGTGCGGCGCGGCGGATATGTGCTGGTGGAGGCGTATCCGGCGGGCGAGACAACAGGGCGAGCGGCGGGGGAGATTGTTAATGTGGTGTTGGATGAGAAGAGGTGGCGCAAGATGACGTACTGGTGAGTTTCGATGGGAGAGAGAGAGAGAGAGAGGGAGAGAGTATGTGTTCGAGGAGAGAAAAAAGTGCTAATACGGAAAAATAGGCCAAAAGAATTCCCCGCGAGAGCATATGCCGATGACGATAGCAGCGACGAGGAAGAGTCGAATATGGGCAAGATGCCGCCAAGTGATTCAGAGGAGGAATAGACGACAGATTGGAATAGATGATATATTGAACTGTGAAGACATTTTGGGGGTGAAAACAAAAAAGGAAAATAGACAAGGCAACAAGCTACTACTACTACTACTGTACATGACATAATAGATTTATTAGACGTTGATTTGCACCTATCAAGCATCATTACTCTACTCCAGTGTAGCACTACTATGTCTATGTGTGTATGTACTACATTTATGTGTATGTTGTAGTGCTACCAACTTATGACTACAGACAAGTCACAAAGCTTTGGTCCCTAGATATGTCAGTCAGATGACGCTTTGAGACGGGATACCAAGACGGGGATTTGGCCAGTATATAGAAGATATATTTTGGCACTCATTTCCATCTTTCTCCAACATGAATCTTGTGATCGATTTTTTATTTTTATTTTTATTTTTATTTTTTTTACAAATCGTTTCTCTGAACTTCTGCCAGTTACACTTGAAAAGAAACCCTTCATGTTTTCTCGGTATAAGTCTCCCTATGATTTCCTAGTGGTAAACAGGAAGCCATCAGGCCAGGAATAAGCGATGATAACGACTGTACAGAAAAAACAGATATGTTGGTATGACTGCTGACAAGCTATGCATCATAGTGAAAAAAAAAGGCGGTGTAACTTGAGACACCTCGCTGGTCATTCTCCTGGCGATTTATCTTGTGTAAGATACTTGGTTATTTATGGAAGGACGGGAAAGAAAAAGACAACAGGAACAGAAAGCGACTACATCAACGTTAGAGAAAGAAAAAAAAAAAAGACTGCATCACCACATATTGCAGCCGAGCGCTGTAATGCAGGTGCATGCATGTCATGTTTAACATGCCCCGATATCCCAAGTTCTAGACGAGGCTTTTGAGAATAGTAACTTGATTTGAACACATGTATGTAAAGAACTGAGGACTGAATAGATGAACAAGGCGAGCATATCTCTGAAGATGCAATGTATAGGGATACCAGCGGAAGTATACATACATGCATCTTGTATGCAACTTTGTAACTGGGCATGTGTTGTTATATGTATGTATGTATGTATGTATGTATTGTATGTACAAGTTATGCATAAAAGTCAAAGTCCAACATAGTCGTGAACAAAAGTCCAAACGCAGGCTAAAGGAAAAAAAAAAAAAAAGAAAAAGTCCGGGCCGCATATCGTCGGCATAAACCCCAAATTCTGCGTCTTCTCTTCTCATATTCTCCGTGATAGGCGGGAGAACTGGCGAGGGTGAAGAAAGCACCGGAATGACGTTTGGAGCCCCCTCATTATGAGTTTGTAAAGAGGGCCTTTTTAATATTCATTTGATGAAGAGATATTTGAAGGAGAATAGAAGACATATATGTGTATATATATATATATATGTATGTATGTACATGCATGTTGTAAGTACTGGTATGTATGTACAGAGAACATTGTCGTATCCCGGTTGGAGCCACTCGAGAGATAACGGGACTGGTCCAAAATGGAAGCTGCTTTTTTTTTTCCCTAAAAAAGAGATACATACATATACATATATGTGCTGTACTTGTACAAGGACTACATGTATGCATGGTACTTGTACATATAAATCTACTGCCGATTTCGAGCTCGGCTTATCATAGAAAAAAACAAAGAAATAAAGTTGAAGACCCCTCCCTGGCCTTGGTACATACACACAAGTACATAACAAAAACGCCCGTCATCGTTCTGACCTCTACCGCAACTCGCAGAGCGGTGGCTTGCATCTGGATATATACTTGTACATACTTGTACATACAAGTACATATGTACATATGTACATACATGGTTGTATGCACACACATACATATGTATGTATATGCTGCCCATTTTTGTATACCGAAATATATAAACATATGCCCGTCCAAGATCGGCGCTTGCTCTCTCCTGCTAGAAGATGCCAGCTTTTGTAGATCTTGACTGATTGATTTCTGTCTTGTTCTTCTTCTCGTCCGCCTTGTTACACATCATCTCTCGTATTCTTTCTCTCTCTTCATTCCTGTACACCGTTTACATTTCCTGCTTCATACAACAAGATACACGGAACAAACCCATAAAACCTATGTACATACTCTCATAATCTCTCAGGAATCAACTAGTCCTGCACTAGTACATACATCTATATAACCGTTCCTCCCTTTTCCCCCAACCTTCTCCCACACTCGTTCTTTCCTTGTTCATCCAAAACTCGCCCGACGACGACCCGCTGTTTGTCTAGGGTTACACTTACACACCAACCCTCGCCTCTTTGCTTGTTCCCTTTTTTCTCTCTTCAAACACTCCTTTCTTCACCAGCTTTCCAACAATGACGGGCGACTCCAACGGCCGCGACAAGACCGGGACCCCACTCTCAACCGCCCCGGCCTCCTCCGCCTCGCTCCCCGCCGCCTCTGATCCGTCCGTGATTCTCTCCCATCCCACTCCCGACGAATGCTCCCGCATCTACTCCCTGACCGCCTCCGACTGGGGCTCCGCCTTGCCGTCTGAGGCCGACTACATCCGCCGCGAGAAATTCCTCACCCACCTCCCGCTGGCCCAACGCGGCTCCGCCCGCCAATGGATCCTCACCACCACCACCACCGACACCGCCGCCGCTGACCGCCCCATCCTCTCGTCCTGCGACACCCTGCGCCGCCGCGGCCTCGTCGCCATCGACGGCGTCGTTAGCGACGTGCAAGTCCAAGCCATCGGCGCCGTGTACACCGCCGCGCCGTTCCGCGGCCGCGGCTACGCGCGCCGCCTCATGGAGCTCCTGCAGGCAGAGCTGGGCGCCCCGCGCAGCGCCAGCGGCCACTGCACCCCGGGCCTGTCGGTGCTGTATTCCGACATTGGCAAGGCCTTTTACGCCAAGCTTGGCTGGGCCGCGCATCCCAGCATCCACATCTCGCTGGCGCCGCGGCCCGGCGGCGTGCCCGGCGGCCCGGGCCGCCAGCTGGCTGCGCCGCTGCGCATGCATGATCTGGCGGAGCTGTGCGTGCTGGACGAGGCGGTGCTCCGGCGCACGCTGCAGCGCACCACGGGCACTGCCATGGCGCTGGTGCCCGACTACGATACGATGCTGTGGCACCATCTGCGCGAGGACTTTATGACAACGGCCATCCTGGGCCGGTGTCCGAACGTGCGCGGCGCGGTGGCCGGAAACCCGGGCCGACGAGTGTGGGCGGTATGGGTGCGCAGCTATTACTCGGGCGCAACGGATGCGGCGAATAATACCATGCATTTTCTGCGCCTGGCCATGGAGAATCCCGAGGAGACGTCCGCAGAAGACCTGGCCGCTAGTTTGCGGGCGATTGTCGATGTGGCTGTGCGCGAGGCTCATGAATGGGTGACGTCGGCAGTACATGTGTGGAATCCGGAACCGGATGTCATTCAGGCACTCAAGACGGCGGGAATAGAGTTTGAAACAGTGCATCGGGAGGCGGAGAGTATCCCGAGTGCAATGACGCACGGAAGCTTCCGGGACAAACAGCCGACGCAATGGCTTGCAAATGAAAAGTTTGGATGGTATTGAGGTTTAATTTACGGGAATTTGATATCTAGAAAGTATAGTGGTAGTAGTAGTAGTAGTAATAATAGTATGTAGTACATAGCACATAGTACGAAATGATGACAAGTATGGAACAAGTATAGAGAGAGACTCTTTCTTATTCACTCTATTGCCCGCCCAAGATCCTTACAACGCCCAGCCCAGCCCTTACAGCTTGCATAACCCAAGCCCACGAACCCTAAATCTAGTGGCCGTGGCCATCGTCCTGTGGCATCTCAGGATCCAGCTTGATTAGCGTGTCAATACGCATAATGCTGATACACGCCTCGACAGCAGACTTGAACTGGCGAATCTTGCTGACATTGGGCTCCATGACTCCCGCCTTGATCGAGTCAACCACCTTGCCCTTCATCAGATCAAGACCATAGTTCTTGTAGGCCTTCTTGCGCGCCGCCGTTTTCTCGTCGTCCTGCGCGTCACCCTCGGGCGCCCGCTGCGAGATGGCGTGTCTGGACCGCAGCTGCGCCACCAGCTCCGACGCATCCTTGGCCGCGTTGATGGCCAGCGTCTTGGGAATCACCAGCAGCGCCTGCGCAAACTCGCCAATGGCCAGCTGCTCCCGCGAGCCAACAGTGCCGGCATACTCCTCCAAGTAAATGTGCAGAGCCGTTTCCACGGCACCACCGCCAGGAACCACAGCGCCGCTCTCCAGAGCACGCTTGACGGCACACAGAGAGTCGTGCACCGACCGCTCCATCTCGTCCAGCTGGTAGTCGTTGGGGCCACGCAGGATAATCGACGCCGAGCTCTGCGCCTTGGTGCCCTTGATCAGAATGCACTCGTCGTCCGAGATGCGCTCCTGCACCACCTCCTCGGCCGATCCCAGGTACGACGCCTCAAACTTCTCGTCGCCATTCAGGTCCGACAGCGTACTGAGCAGCGTGGCGCCCGTGGCCTTGGCAATGCGGCGCAGGTCCTCCTTCTTGCACCGGCGCACAGCCATGGCTCCGCGCTCCACAAACATCTTGAGCACCAGGTCGTCAATGCCCTTGGTCGTCAGCACCACGTTGGCACCCGCCTTGAGAATCATCTCCACACGCTCCATGACCATGCCGGCCTCGCGAGCCCGGATCTGCTCCAGCTGCTGCGGGTCGTCAATGGTAATCTGCACTCCCAGCTTCATGCGCTCCTTTTGCAGGTTCATGTCCAGCACGGCAATCTTGGCATCTTGTATCCGCGTCACCATGGCCTGAGACGCCACAGTGCAGTTGAGCGCGTAGCCCTTGACCAGCACAGACTCCTTGGTGCCCTGGCCGTGAGCCTTGAGGATGTTGACGGCTTTGACAGGCGCCTTGACCTCGTTCTTGGAGGTTGTCGACTTGACAGCCAGCATGGCATCGACAACCATGTCGGCAAAGAAGTCGCCGTCAGCTCCGATAATCTTGGACGACATGGAAGTCTTGGCAATGTTGACCAGGGGCTCACGGCCCAGGCTCTCCACCTTGATGCTGATGTTTTCGTTCATGTACTTGACTGCCTCGCGGATGGCCAGACGGTAGCCCGTGATGATGGTTGTAGGGTGTATCCGGTTCTTCATGAGCTCATTGGCACGACGGAGAAGCTCGGCAGCAATCAGAACAACCGACGTAGTTCCATCACCGACTTCCTTGTCCTGCTGGTGGGCGAGGTCGACGAGAATTTTGCCGGCGGGGTGTTCGACGTCTAGTAGGGAGAGGATGGTGGCGCCGTCGTTGGTAACTGTGACATCCTGGAAGGGTGTGTTAGTAATCCCGGGCGGTATTGCACAATGATGATGAAAGATGCAGCACTAGATAGATGCTAGACACTGCACCAAGCCGGAAAAAAAAGGGGATGCAACGCATACATACACCAATGTCGTCAACCATCATCTTGTCCAGGCCACTGGGACCAAACGAACTCTTCACCACATTGGCAATCGCCTGAGTAGCCGCCACTATAATTGCCAATTGTTAGCTGTACTCTTAGAAGCACCCATAACCTTCTCAATACACGAGAAAAATCCCTTACCGTTCTGGTCGCGAATGTCACTGCCGGAAATCTTTTGGCCGCCCAGGAACAGCGTGCCGTTCCCTGATTGTTCGAAAAGAGAACCCATGATTAATCAAAGTCTATAAAAGGGACGAAAGAAGAATTAAAAGACGTAAGAAGAATTGAAAAAGGAGTACCAAGAAGAAGAATGAATTAGGAAGACTCTGTCTGTCTGTTGTTGCTTCTGTCAGCTTCTGTGCCTTGCTTTCTGGGTACTGGCTGTACATACATACAGTATGGGGTGGGTGCTATGTATGTATGTATGTACTGGTATTTGCTACCACTTACGCCAAATCAAAGGCCAGGGCTACGTTCTTGGTTACAGCTGGCGGCCAGCTGGTACAGCCTAATTCTGGCTTCTTTAGCGGGGCCCTTTGGAACTTGTTTCCCCTTTACAATCAATCCTCAATTGCCCCTCGTCAGGCTTCTTACCAATACACAGTTGAATTTTTGTCCCCTTTCTCAATTTTAGAAGGGAGCCTGTCTTGGTCCGTGCACTGCGAGCTCTCTGCAATACCCGCGTTTCATTGGCACGATAAGCTTCAACTGCGGGCCATCCCCCGCTTATCATCCATCAGGCCTGTAAACCGTACAACCCCTCCATTCTTGTATGTACATATGTACATTACAGTACCCAACACAGAAAAGCCACGCCTAGCGCCACAGCTAACTCTGTGCTACAGCGCATACTGTAAAAGAACGTCGTAGCCAATTGTCAAAGCCCATACCAAGGTTACATGGCCATAATCCGTAATCAAAAGCCAAAGACAGACAAAGGAGGGGCAGGATTCCCTGTTATCGCTGTTCGACTCATCGTTTCATGTGTTTTTATGTGATTGCTTTGAAAAGGATTTCTTCTGGTAGCCGCTACTATCGTGTGCCTTCCTTTAGCTTGTGATTTTTTCTTTGTCCTTTCTTTTTCGGTCTTTTAACTTTCACGTTAGGGTTTGAATAATCGCCGTGATTCTTCTATATCAGAGCCTGCCCCTCACCTTTTCAAATTCTTCAAGTTTTGCGCGACCAAACCACCCAAAACAACCATACCCTTCCAAATATCACCAACCCTCCATCGATATGGCTGACTCTGCTCCTCCCGCTGCTACGGCGCCCGCCGAGCCTTCCAAGAGCGCTCTCAAGAAGGCCGAAAAGGAAGCCCGCCTTGCCGCCCAAAAGGCCGAAAAGGCCGCCAAGAAGAAGAACCAGCCGGTTGTTCCTGTGGCCAAGAAGACGGACGACATCATTGGTATCACGGTCAGCAAGGCCGAAAACTTCCCCCAGTGGTACCAGGAGGTTGTGCTCAAGGCCGAGATGATTGAGTACTATACCGAGATTTCTGGCTTCTTCATTCTGCGCCCCGCGTCCATGTACGTATGGAACACTATCCGCAAGTGGTTCCAGGAGCGCATTGAGGCCATGGGTGTTGAGGAGACCAGCTTCCCCATGTTCCTGTCGCAGAAGTCGTTTGAGCGCGAAAAGGCGCACGTTGAGGGTTTTGCTCCCGAGCTTGCCTGGGTGACCAAGGCGTGAGTTTCTTTAAAACTATCCTCTTGTACATACTAGCCAACACCTACTAATTCTTAACTCTTGTAGTGGCGAAAAGGATCTCGAAATCCCCGTCGCCGTCCGTCCTACCTCCGAAGCCGTCATGTACCCCTACTACTCCAAGTGGATCCGCAGCCACCGTGACCTGCCTCTGCGTCTGAACCAGTGGAACTCTGTCGTCCGCTGGGAGGCCAAGCAGACAACTCCCTTCCTGCGTGCCCGTGAGTTCATGTGGCAGGAGGGTCACACTGCACACCTGACCGAGGAGCTGGCCGGCAAGGAAGTCCTCGAGATTCTGGAGCTGTACGCCGGTGTCTACGAGCAGCTGCTGGCTGTCCCCGTTGTCCGTGGTCGCAAGACTGAAAACGAAAAGTTCGCCGGTGGTTTCTACACTACCACTGTCGAGGGTTACATTCCGTCCAACGGCCGTGGTATCCAGGGTGCTACATCGCACTGTCTGGGCCAGAACTTCTCCAAGATGTTCGACATTACCGTCGAGGACCCCAGCAACAAGGGCTCGCACATCCACGTGTGGCAGAATTCTTGGGGTCTGTCGACTCGTGTTATTGGTGTCATGGTCATGATCCACGGTGACGACAAGGGCCTGGTCCTGCCTCCCCGCATTGCCCGCACTCAGGTTGTCCTGATCCCCGTCGGCATCAACAAGAACACGACCCCCGAGGAGCGCCAGAAGCATGAGGAGGCCATGGACAAGATGGAGGCTGAGCTCAAGAAGGCCGGCGTGCGCGCCGAGTCCGACTGGCGCGAGGGCTACACTCCCGCCTGGAAGTTCAACGACTGGGAGCTCAAGGGTGTGCCGCTGCGTCTTGAGTTTGGCCCCAAGGACGCTGCCAAGGACCAGGTGTCGTTTGCCCGCCGCGACACGGGCGAGAAGGGCGCTATTGCCCTGCCCGAACTGGCCACCAAGGTGCCCGAGCTGCTCGAGACCATCCAGGCTGACATGTACGCCAAGGCCGAGAAGTCGTTCCGCGAGCACCGCATCCAGGTCACCGACTGGGCCAAGGTTGTGCCGGCCCTGGACGACAAGAACGTGGTCCTGATTCCCTTCTGCCACGACGGCGCCTGCGAGGACCGCATCAAGGAGCTGACTACGGGCAAGCTGGAGGAGTCGGAGAACGGCGAGCCGCCCAAGCCCACCATGGGCATGAAGTCGCTGTGCATTCCGTTTGAGCAGCCCGAGGGTATTGTCAAGGGCGAGACCAAGTGCCTGAACCCCGAGTGCAGCCGCAATGCCGAGAGCTGGGTCATGTTTGGTCGCAGCTACTAAGCATATCATGACCGAATTAAAAAAAACACACATAAATAGCAAAAAATATAAAATGACTTGATGATACCATAGAAAGCTTATTTTGCGTCGAAAGACATCCTGGTCGTACAAACTATGCAGATGCTACATATGTGCTTCCAATCAATCTCTTGACGGTTGGGCCATACCGTGATGGGCTGGGTATAATATTTTCTGTTCAACGCCAATGACGAGTCGCAAAGATACATCATTTAAAAAGACAATGCCATTGTTTCTTAAGAGAGATTAAGAGGTCAGACCATGTATGTAATAGTACGTAGTATGTATCAAGCGCAAGCCGAATCAAACACAAAGAATGAAAAGAGTTTTAGCAGATGAAAGCACCGAAAAAAGCCCCGGAAATTGACGAGAAAGAAGAGGAAAAACAAAAGGACAAAAATGCCGTGATGATTTTTTACAACATTTTTTTTTGTATGTGTTGGTTGTTTATAATCGATTATAATGATGGCGCGTGAGTTTGTATGTGAAAAAGAGAAACAAAGGAACAAAATATCATGTCTCCTCTTTCATCGCTTTAACCAATGACCAGCTTGCCCTCCTCGGGGAACTCGTAGGGAGGAATCTCCAGGTTCAGAGGAGCAGGTCCTTTTCTTATACGGCCAGAAATGTCGTAGTGCGAACCGTGGCAGGGGCAGAACCAACCGCCAAAGTCGCCGGCCTCACCAATGGGCACACAACCCAGGTGGGTGCAGACACCTGTATTCAATCATTCGCGTTAGTACGGTCTGTTCTTTTCGAGAGACGCCCACCAGCAGAGATTCCGGACGAATGGAGCGCAAGGACACTAGGCTCGGACAGAGACAGGATTGACGGTAGGAGTCGCGTGAGAGGAGGCGGTAGGCATTGGCAGCACAGAGCGGGACCAATTGATCGTCGAGTCCCAAGTCACGACATTGGGGAAAAGAAAGATCGTGTCCCGCGTGTTCCGCCGCATATAAGATGTCGACTGTCCATCCAGTTTGCCGTCGGGGTTGTCCCGGTCCAAAGTCGGAGCGATGTTTTCACGGCCATATCGAGTCGGTATATCTGCGAGGAAAAACACAAAAAAGAAGGGTGCGGCATCTTACCCAGCATGACCAGCCACTCGGGCTGCTTGACACGGTCGGCATCGGCCTGGGGGTCACGGAGCGAAGAAACGGAGACCTTGTTGGCTTCGGCAATCTCGGCGGCGGTACGGTGGCGGACGAAGATGGGCTTACCACGCCACTTGATGATGACCTGTAACGCAAGAAAAAAAAAAAGAGAGATCGATTAGAAACACGTATTTGAGAACGTTAAAAAACAGGACAGAGGAGACCAGACTGGGGATAAGAGTGGCATGATGATAATCAACTTACGTTCTTGCCCTCAGGGATCGCGTTCAGGTCAACCTCGACCTTGGCCATGGCCAGAACGTCAGCGGAGGCCGACATGTTGACCAGGAACTCTGGACGCCGTTAGTAACATGGCCAATTGCAACTTTCCGAGGGGAGAGGGAAACAAGGACGAGGACGAGGGTCATGATGCGCCATAACGCAATTGACACGCCAATGAATGAATGACTCGAGCCAGCTAACGGCTGATTCGATTGCGAACATCGAGACAAGGAAAAAAGAAATCGCCAATTGATTGCCCCAATTGGCCAATGGCGGGAATGGATTGATGGAAACCGGATTGCTCACCCTGAACAGTCGACTTGGCACCGGCGGCCGACACGGCACCCATGGCACCGACCATGAAGTAGCCAAACAGCTTGTTGACACCCTCGGGCTTCTTGCTCATGTACTTGCCGAAGCTGGGGATCTGGTTGGTCTGGGGGTCGCCCTTGAAGGGAGCAGTGTACGACGACGAAGGGGCCGAGGCACCGCCATCACGGACGGCAGTGGTGCTGAGGGCCCGGACGGCGGGAACGGTGGTCTTGGGCAGGGCCCGGACGGCCAGGCGGGAGGCAGACAGCGAGGCCATTTTGAATGGTATTGTGTATTTGGGGTGTGTGTATATGTATGTGGAGGAGGAAGAATATAGAGTGGTGTTTGATCCGGACTAGCAACAAGTCAAAAGGGTATAGAGTGTCGTCGAGAAACTTGAAGGAGTGGAGATGCTGCTTCGCGGTGGGAGGGCCGAAAACTCGCGGGAAAAAAGGCTGAGTTTTTTTTT
>CM069896.1:2944774-2963095 GCA_036034705.1 Thielaviopsis punctulata
TTTTTTTTTTTTTCCTGTATTCATTACTCTTGTCGTATACATGTATGTATCTATGACAAGACAAAGGCAGCACAGATGCCATTTTCAAGCCCCTGCAGGTACATGAGTATTCAACTCAATCACGAATAAAACCATGTGAAAGGATACAAAAAGGTTAAGCAAAAATATGTTGTACATCAAGCTGCAGTTAAAGTGACTGAGAAACTCCATATGTACATACATAGTATCACTACTACATATGAAGCGGACCGGGAAAATAAGAACTGGCTGACTTGATATACAGACGGTATGTACTTGTAATGTATCCAAGCACTTGAGCCCTATGGGGGTGTGCCGTTAGCCACAAAAGAACCTCAAACCTTGGGCTTGGTTTCGGCTTTCTAAACCCGCGACAATCCCAGCCTCAACAGGGGACCCTGCCTTGATCATTGACATTGTGTAAGTATTTTAACCTTTGTGACTTTTCTTAGCCTCCACCGCGACATTCCGCCTCTGATTGACTACTGTCACTAGTTCTTAACAGCAACTTTGCTCAACTCGAAACTTTGTCCGACAGCCAACGATGCCAAAATATTCATCCCGAGCTATATACCATACATACATGCACAGAGAAAATCACCTTGCCTACAAAGGGGAAATGGGGGTAGGCTAAGCTTTTGAGCCTTGGTAGGGAATTTGAACTCTCAGGAACATCAAGCAGTACCGCGATGATCTCAATGCAAAAGTAGGTTCCATGGGTTATCTGCTGGAACAGAAGATCGCGACTTTATATGGCAGCTGTTGGATGTGTTTGTTGAGCTTGGCGTAAGTCCTTTTTTTTTTGAGACTTCTTTCCCTGATATATCCATCTTTGATTTTCCCACTTCTATCTTTGAACCAAGATACTTGGCTCGAGATATTGTGGCTCGCTCACTAAAGGTTGAAGACTTATGATGACTATACAAGTACATTTCTCCGTACTTGACGAGTCGGTCACACAGACACATTAAACACGGAGGGCATCGGAACAAGTGCTTTCCTGCATTTCCAGAGATCCTTTGTTTGTTCTTCCTATCCAGTGTTTCACACATGTTGTTTCCTGGTATCTGAAGCGAGTTTTACTGTACTATGTAGCGGCTCGCCTCTGGTCTTTACTCAGTTCACGCGCCTCTTCAATCTCGTCCATTTTCCCCATATCACACAGACCTTTTATTTACCAAGTACCTACTTGATTGTTGAGGGTGTTTGTGTTTGTGTTTGTATGTAAGGTACTGTGCATACATATACAAGTACATATCATTGTTACTGATGTATAGAAGTCCCTGCCTCCTGTTTTCTTTCTTTCGAACTCATACACCTCTTCATTCTCACTCACTTCACTTGTTGTTCATACTCACTTGAGTTGTGTGGTATGTGGTATATACAAACATATACTAGTAAGTATGTCAAGACATGTACGGTCTTTATCCACTAAGCGGTTTTTCTGTGTGACTATTAGCGAAGCGTTTCTTTTTCTCATGATACACCACCTTCCAGCAAACTTGGTTATGAGAAGCATGAATACCATAGTTTCCGTGATAGTTTATTTACGGATGATTCTATTTTCTTTTCAGGTTCTTTTAACCCGTTTTTCTTTTTTATATGTTCATGACTTTGGACAAATACGGCCTCCCTAAAAAGAAGAAGAAAAAAAAAAGCAGGGGCTTTCTTTCATTTTGCGTTATTGTCTGTAATAAAACCAATGCTGGCGCACAGATCGCTTGCGTTGTGTTGTGAGAAGTCCGGTGTAGTACTTTTCCAGGTTGTATGAGGGGCGCCTGAGGACACAGGCCTTGTTTCTTTCTTTTTCTTTCTTGTGGCGTAATAAACCTCAAGGAATTCATGATGTCAAAGGAGAAGAACAATATGAACACATATATGAAAAACAGGCAAGGTACTTATGTATACATATTATGTGTGAGAGAGAGAGACTCACAAACGTATGGCCCATCTCACTTCTCATTCACTTTGGGTGTTAGTCTCACGGGTGAGTGAGGTTTAAGCTTTTCTTGACATATTTGCCCTCGCACTTTCTCGGGCTCTTCGTCTTTCCGTCTCTTTGTTCGCATCGGAAGCTTGCTCTTTTTCATTGTCCATAACGAATAACAAATTATCCATATATTATCCATATACTGGTAGTAGCAGTACATACATAGTCATACATAGTAGCAGTGTTCTATGGAAAGACTTGTATGTACAAGCAAACCCCGATCTAGAGCCCCCATCTACGGCTTGACATGTTTCAATCTTTGCAGTCTTTCACAGGCCTTCGAGTATATAGTAACGGCAAGACAAAGGAGAGACAAATACAATCCCAAGAGAGATCGCCAATTCTTTGTTGTTCTTTGGCGGTAGACCTTTCTATAGGTTTCTGAAATTCTTGGCTGCAAGCGGCGAAACATGTTAGAACAAACTAGGTTTTCATGGGATTTGGGGCCTAGCACATTCTATAAACTATATACATAAGTCCTATGCACACTCATACAAACAAGGTTCACAGATAAGAGATTGTGCGCAGATTTCATTCAAAACATACATTAATACATGAAGTACGGCACATGGACCACAAGAAACTAACCAAGACTACAGAAATGGACTCTTATCCACCACGTACAAGTCTACATACTCATCAACCGTCATTTCATGCAGCCTTTCAGAGTCCGTACTCAACTCAAGCAACTCAGCCACCCGCGTCTTGTCAAAATGGGGCCCCAAGTGTCTCTTGTACTTGGCCATAATCTGCGGCTTTGCCTCTGCCCTTCTCAGCCGGTGACCCAGCGGGGCTTCCACCACAACCTCGGGTAGAGTCACGCCATTGTTCAACTCAACCGTTAGTGCGTTTGCAATCGTGCGCTGCTCGGGATCGTGGTAATCGGCTGTAAACTGCGGGTCTTCGACGCACTTGATCTTTTGGCGGAGTGATTCAACGAGCGGCGAAGTAGCGGCTTCACTACCGTCAACATAGTCAGTGGCTTCGAGACGGCCATAGACAAGCATGACGGCACACATGTACTGGATGCAGTGATCTCGGTCGGCAAAGTTGGTCATGGGCTTGAACTGCTTGTCGATGATACGCACGCAAGCTTCGTGTGTGCGGCATGTAATGGACTTGATATCGGCAGCTGACATGCCCTTGGACTTGAGGCTGTGGTAGATGGCTTGCGAAGCTTCAATTGCGGTCTGGGAGTGGAACTCGGCTATTGTATGTTAGCCACTATGCTTCATTGGAATTTTGTCGAGGCTAGTTACTTACCCGGATATGACACCTTGAACAAGACATTCTCCATGACGTAGCTGCCGTATGGGCGCTGGAACTCGAATGGTTTACCCTTGAACAGCACATCATAGAAACCCCAGGTTGGCGCAGACAAAACCGTTGGTATACCAGTCTCGCCCTTGTACACCTTGAGTGCCAGGTTTACAGCGCGTTGGCAAGCGTCGCCGGCCGCCCATGACTTGCGAGACATGGTGTTGGGTGAGTGGCGATATGTGCGAAGAGACTGACCGTCGACAAAGGCCTGGGTGACAGCATCGGCGGTTTGCTTCTCCGTCATTCCCAGCATCTTGGACACGACTGCGGCCGACGCCACCTTGACCAGGACAACGTGGTCCAGGCCCACTTTGTTGTACGAATTGAGCAGCGCAAGACAACCCTGAATCTCATGAGCCTTGATCATAGCCTCGAGAATGTCACGGACAGTAAAGATCTTGCCACCAGCAATGTTTCCGCCGTTCTTGTTTGTGCGTGTGATCCAGTCAGCCACGGCCAGAATGGCACCGAGGTTATCTGACGGGTGTCCCCACTCGGCAGCCAGCCAACAGTCGTTGTAGTCGAGCCAGCGGATCATGGCGCCAATGTTGAAGGCACCAGTGACGGGATCAAGCTGGAAGGGAGTCCCGGGAACCTTGGTGCCATTCGGAACGACGGTACCGTCAACAACGGGGCCCAGTAGCTTGGAACATTCTTTGAAGCGCAAACCCTCAAGACCACAGCCGATGGTGTCGAGAAGGATGTAGCGAGCCGTATCGAACTGGATTCAGTGGCAGACAAGACAGTCAGTTGGATGAATGCCCGAGAGGAATGGAAAGCAAAAGAATAAGCAAAAGCACTTACAGCTACATCCGAGGTGATTGGAGTGTTGTGCACATAGCTGGCAATGTCTTGCACCTCCTTGTCGTAAGAGTCCAAAGGAGTTGCAGTCATGGTTGATGGGGAAGATTGACGCAGAGTTGAAGTTGAGAATGAAGCCAGACGAGAGGGAAAATAAGAAGAAGAGGAAGAAGAAGAAGGGGAGGGAGAGGGAGAAGGACGAAAAGCCAATGACTTGGAAGAACCCCTCATTAAAGCCGACAATGCAGCTGGGGTTTTGTGGACTGCTGATTGGTGTTGAACTGCAGGTCGCAAAGTAGCGGCCCGAAGAGAAGAAAAAGCGAGCATTCTTTTGGTTGTTGTTGTTGTTGTTGTTGGGGGGGGGGTCCTTCAAAATATACCGACAGCTAGAAAGAAGAATAAGGAAAAAAAGGAGGAAGAGAAAGAAAGTAAGAAGCAGTTGGGGAAAACGAAGAGAGTAAGGTCACATGTAGTTGCGGTGCCGAGATGCCCTGATTATATACCATACCACCACAAAATAGAAGCTACTGCAAATGTACTTTGTATTTATTTGTATGTATGTACCATATGTGCTATGTATGTGCATATTGTTGTAGTACATACAAAAGCGGAAGGCGCAAACGCAAGTTTCGGGAAACCGCTTCTCTTGTGTTTGCAGTTGTAGTTGCCGCTGCAAGTAGTAATGTGTGCTAGTATGTAGTTGTTGCCCTTCTTTTTCTCTCTCGAGGTTGCGCCTGCCCGAAATGACGCTTTCCACAAAAGAGCAGCCAATTTGGGGTTACACGCTATTGTTGGCAGTTGTCGATATTGTGTTGTTGTATGTATCTTAGTGAAATGCCGAGGCAAACTCTCCTGAAGAGGCTTTCCATTGGGGAGTTTTGGCCTGACGCTGGTATTTCTGACGAAGAGAATGTAAGCGGCACAAAAATGAACATGTACATATGTACTATGTACAGCTTGGTTTCTCCAACTGCGACCGAAACTATAAACTATGTGCTACACAAAGTCAGTACAGTCAGTACATAATACATACATACAGTTACATGTTACATACATCTACGCATTTTGTTGAGAAGCTCATTCCCCCACGGAGAAAAAAACATAATACATTATGTATAAGTGCTACCCCAAAACTTGAATGTAGCTTGCAGGTAGTACATACATATGTAGACATTCGTACTTGTGTCCTAATATGCGTATGTACTCGTAGGTACGTATGTATGTATGTATGTATGTATGCATGTATACATACGTACATGAAAGCCTACCAAGCTCATCAAAAAAGCTGTTAAACCCGGCTTCCACAACCTCCATGTCCCCACTTTTGTGCATCAGAGGAAGATCTGGCAGGCAACGCGGGGAGAAAGCTGGGGAAAAAGGGAAAAAGGAAGACGCAAGAGAAGAAGATGAAGATGAAGCTGGCATGGTTTGCGACGGGGCAAAAGAGGCGCGGAAGACTTTAAGCCGAGCCATGTTAACGTGAAAGTAGCAGTAGAAAAGTCCTTAAGCCGGACTTTTTCTTATCTACTCCATCAGCCGGCGAGGACCAAGAAAAGTTGCATATACCAGTACATATCTACTATTTATGTATGGCGTAGTACTATTACTATAAGAAAGAAAAACAAAAAACAAAAAAGAAAAAGAAAAAGAAAAAGCCCCGTTAAGCTGGTATAAATCATTAAAAAGTCCATAAATATGAGTAGTAGAAGAAAAAGAAAGCCAAATTCCATGCGCCCGCTGATAACCAAAACCTCAAACCCAATATGACTTCACTCTCCATATATAAAAATTAAAAAAAACCCGTGACACTTTCGTGAACCGAAGAAACGACAAGAGAGAGACAGAGAGACAAAAGAAAAAACAGTGACACAAAACAAATCACTCGGCCTCACTGACAACACTCTCATTATCGTCAGCACTCGCACTTGACCGCCGACGATCCTCTTCGTTCAACTGCTTCTCAAACTCCGCCATCAAATCATCCTCCTCCGCCTCTTCCACCTCGTCTTCTTCCGCCTCTTCCTCTTCTTCCTCGTCCTCATCCTCTTCGTCATCCTCTTCAACTTCCGCAGCGTCTTCCACTGTCATCTTGTCCGCTTCGAGTGTGCGGTTAAACAAATCATTGCTATTCGTTGCCGCCACATCCTCGCGCTGCTCGTCGTCACTTGGATCAAAAAACCCGTCATCGTCCTCATCTTCATCCGCTTCGCCGCCTTCGAGCTCGCCGCGCAATCGCGCCTCTTCGCGCTTCTTGATAAAATCGGAGAAATTCGCCGTCAAAAACGCCGGCGCATTCATCGTCGGCGGGGGCGCACCCTTATCGGCCCCCGGGTACTCCACCGTCAGGAAGTTGTCCATGTCATCATCATCGTCATCATCGTCATCCAGAAACTGACCCGGCGCCTTCTTCGGCTTGGGCGCAGGCTCGGCAGCGGCGGCCTTGGGCTTGGGCTTAGTTTCTTCGGGCTGCATGGTTGGGAGTACAAGAGGGGCGGCCGCAGCCTTTTCCTTCTTCGTCGGCGCTTTGCGCCTGGCTTCCTTGACAGGCTTGGGCGCGGCCTTTTTGGTAGCCGCCTTCTTAGTTTCCTTGGCGTCACCCTTGGCGGGCTTTGCAGGGGCTGCGGGCGCAGCTTTGGCACCAGCCGGAAGCACGTCGCCATTGGTGTCAAGCTGTGAGAACTTTTTCTCAAGCGCCTTGGTATCTTCGGTCGGGGTGTTTTTGAGGTTCAGGTGGAAGGTCGAGTCGACTTTGTCTAACACAAATGCCTTGTGTTTGGGGTCAAAGTACAGCACGTACTGGCTGTCATCGGTGGTGCGCGCACCCGAGTACATGTACTTGCCGCCCGAGTCGTCATTGTGCGAGAGATCATATGACGTGGTGTTACCGGGGATTGTAGGCTTAAGACGGGCCTGTGTGGGCGCAGCCTCCTGAGGCTTGTGGTTGTCTGCGGCAGAAGCACCCTGTTAGCCAGCCAGCCTCCAACGAACAAAGAATCTTGGAATACGTACAGCGGAGTCCGGTAAAGATCTCCTTGGCAGTAGTTCCCATCAGGGCATCGCTGAGGATAACGGGATACTCGCCCGTTAGCGTGGGGTCAATCAGGCTGGCGGGAATCGACATGGTGATTAAAAAAAAATCCCACTTGAAGCAGTGAGCGAGGCAACGCAATCAAAAGGTCAACCAAATCGGGTTGTAGCACACAGCTCGTACAAGGTCAGGTCGTGAACGGGGTCTTAATCGACAGATCGGTCGTGAAAATGAACGGCTTGCAGCAATACAGAGAGAGCTTTGATATGCGAAGTAAGAATAAGAAGATGGGAGGAGGGAATTAAAAAGAAGCAAAAACCCCAGAATTAGAGCATGGCTCAGTAACTTCTAGAAGATAGCGCTATGTCAAAGATGAACGAACACACGGCTAAAATTGGTGATGACTTCGTAAGCAAGGCCACGAATCAAAGGGGAGCGGAAGCTTGCGCGAGAAACAAAAAGAAGAAAAAAATATAGTCGGGTTTTTCGGTACACAGTAAAGAACGACGGCGTTTAAGTGGTCTGTAGGGGAGTAAAAGTAGAGACAATAGAGGGGAGAACAGACAATGGAATTGTTTGGCTTGACTTGTATGCAAGAAGAAAAACACGGCAGAAAAAAATGACGATTGTACTTAGTAAAGATTGCTTGCTGGCTGCGACGGACAGTGACAGCTTTGCAGTGTTCCTGGTAAGCTGTATTTACTGGGTGGGTTTAGTTAGGCGGCTGGTTATAGTGGTCTCCCCCCACCTAAATCGGCCAAATGCAGACGGCGGCTACAGCCGCTACCAGTGGGTCAGATGCCTACATACCACCCTCAGCCAGAGTGACTGTTGCATCTCAACCTCACTTCTGGCTGTAAACTGGGAGTTACAAGTACAGTTGTATTTCAAATGCGCTACAGAAAGAATAGAAAGCTAAAAAAAAAAAAAAAGGGCATCATAAATGTACAAACAGAAACAGGCTCTAAGAAATTACAATAGTACATACAACAAAAACTCACCCGCTGCAGTTCTACACCAGCTTACTCCTAACCCTTGTACGGCTTAGGGCCAACCATCAGCTCAGGGCGCACCAGAGTGTCAAACTCCTCCTCAGTCAGGGCATTCAGCTCCAGCGCCGACTGCTTCAGCGTCAGACCCTTCTTGTGCGCGTTCTTGGCCACCTTGGAAGCCATGTCGTAGCCAATCTTGGGGTTGAGGCACGTGACCAGCATCAGAGACTCCTTCATGATGTTGGAGATCTTGTCCTCGTTGGCCTTGAGGCCCAGGACCAGGTTCTTCTCGAACGAGCGCATGGCGTCCGACAGAATGCGCGACGAGTGCAGCAGGTTGCGAATGACCAGCGGCTTGTACACGTTAAGCTCAAACTGGCCGTTCATGCCACCAATGGTCGTGGCCACGTGGTTACCCATGACCTGCGCGCAGACCATGGTCAGGGCCTCGCACTGCGTAGGGTTGACCTTGCCGGGCATGATGGAGCTGCCGGGCTCATTCTCAGGCAGCGACAGCTCACCGAGGCCGCAGCGGGGACCCGAGCCAAGGTAGCGAATGTCCTGGGCAATCTTGGTCAGCGAGGTGGCCAGAGTGTTGAGCGCGCCGTGGGCGTGGACAACAGCGTCGTGGGCAGCCAGAGCCTCAAACTTGTTGGGGGCCGTCTTGAACTCGGTGCCCGTCATCTTGGTGACCTCCTCGGCAATAGCCTCGGCGAAGCCCTCAAAGGTGTTGATGCCGGTACCGACAGCAGTACCACCCTGGGCCAGCAGGCGCAGCTCAGGCAGCGAGCGCTCAACACGCTCAATGCCGTACGACAGCTGGGCAACGTAGCCCGAGAACTCCTGGGCCAGAGTCAGAGGAGTGGCGTCCTGAAGGTGAGTGCGGCCAATCTTGATAATGTTCTTGGCCTCAAAGTCGTCGACCTTGGCCTGCAGAGCATCGCGCAGGCTCTTGAGCGAGGGCAGCAGCTCATTCTCCAGCTCCAGCACGGCGGCAATGTGCATGACAGTGGGGAAGGTGTCGTTGGACGAAGCCGAGCGGTTGACGTGGTCGTTGGGGTGGACAGGCTTCTTGGAGCCCATGACGCCGCCCAGGATCTCAATGGCACGGTTGGAAATAACCTCGTTGGCGTTCATGTTGGACTGGGTGCCGGAACCGGTCTGCCAGACGACCAGAGGGAAGTGGTCGAGCAGCTTGCCCTCGGCAACCTCGGCAGCAGCCTGCTGGATAGCCTTACCGATGGTGGGGTCTACATACTGTGTTAGCTGATGCGTTTTACCAGCAACAAAGAAAGGCTACAAAAAGAAGACAAGAGACAATAGAAAAAAAACATACCGAGACCATAGCGCATGTTGACAGTGGCAGCAGCACCCTTCAGGATACCAAAAGCCTTGACAATGGCAGGAGGCATACGGTCCTGGGGCTGGTTGATCTTGAAGTTCTCCAGCGAACGCTCAGTCTGAGCGCCCCAGTACTTGTCGGAAGGGACCTGAATCTCACCGAAAGCATCGCTCTCGGTGCGGGTAGAGGCAGCAGACATGTTGGCAGAAGTAGTGTGCAGCGAGCGCAGAGCAGGAATAGAAACAGTACGGACAGCAGCAAAGCGCGAAGTCGAGGTGGCGGCGGCGGCGTTGCGAATAGTGGTAGAGGTGGCGTTGATGATGGAAGAACGAGACACGGTGCTGGCAACCGCTCTGGCAGAAACACTGCGGAACATGATTGGGATTTGGGGCGCCTGTTGTCAGATGACTGTGTGTCAGAACCAATGGCTTTGTTTTATTTGACTCGGATAGGATTTTGCGGCTTGGGAACGTGTGCATTTGCAGTGAGCCCGGGCCGAGGTAGCAAGACATGTACTTGCTACCGTGTTTGGGGGTGCATTTTGGCTGCAAATAGCCGGTAGCGGGTACATGTGGTTATAGTCGAGCTGATGTGCTACATATTGGGATTATATGATTGATTTATGGGCTAGACAATGTCAAGCGACACGGCAAGAAAGGCAAAGTGCTGGGAAAAGAAGCGTGCCATAAGCTGTTGGAGAAAGACGATTGATGTAAGGAGAAATAGAGGATTACTCACAGGATGAAATACACAGAAGTGAGTATGCAAGTAGTATTACAAGGGGATTTCAATGAGGGCTGACTCTCAAAGAAGGAAAATCACGAGAAGGAAAAGAAGAAGAAAAAGAGTCAAAATCAAGGAAAGTGGAAACCGACGAGAAAAATAGGTTGCTTCCAAGCCTTTACTTGTACTTTCTACATACATATGTACATGCATACATACATACATTGTACATACTTGCACTTATAGAAGGAAGCGAGCCCCTTCCCTAGGAACTTCCGCTCGGACCAGGCGATTTTCTCGGTCTTTACTTGTGGTACTGACTCGCATCTCTGTCTGTTATTTCCCACTTTCTATTGTCCACAAAGCAGTTGCTCATTTTTTTTTTGGGGGGGGGGGGGAAGCAGCGGGACATGACCCGGAATTCGGCCTATAAGCCCTTTTTACTGTGTTTCCTAAAGCGCTGTTTTAGTAGTTTGTAATATGTACATTACATATGTACATACATAGATACTTGAGGGTTCGTGTATTGCGATTTTCCGAGAACACCCGTGGGGAAAAAAAAAAAAAAAAAAAAGGGCGTGGTGGGGCTGAAAAAGTAGAGCTGCGATGTTTTGCAGTTACAGAAAGTGGGAAAGCTCGGCAGTCAATTTGATTATAACACTATGTACATACATACTTGTACTACACATTATAACTTGGCAGAAGGCTGTTGGGTAAAAGTAAAGTGCCTGCTTTCGTTTTTAGTTGACTTGATGTCACCTTGTGAGATCCATCAGATAAGCCAGAGCTCTAAGTTTTCGAGCCATTGGCTGCTCAATTGGCGTGGCATAAAGAATTTACTGTTTCTGCGTCTTCTGGTGTAAGCTCATATGAGATTTTTATATGTATTTGTACGCAGTACATGTGTATGTACGTAGTACTGTATGATCGGGGTGAAATCAAGTGAATTCGCCCCCTCCTTGACCGAAACAGACCGAAAACAAGATACACACCGAGATCACGTGACACAGCCACCGATTCCCATTCTGAACCCATCAGATGCCTTTCACCGGGCCCGACCCGTCACCCATCACAGTCACACCCTTCATTCCTCTTTTCCCCTTCATCAAAAGAAGCTCATCCCCCATAAAAAGAATGAGTTCAACACTTTCATCGCGCCTGTTGCGCCAGCTTGCGCTGCAGACGCCTCGCTCGCAATCCCGCCTTTCCACACACATCTCGCGCTCCTGCTTTTCAACCGGCCGCATCCGTGCTTCGGAGAAGCCGCAGCCGGCTGATCAGCCAGGCTTTGAGTCACTGATTGACCGGGCACCAACGATGGTGCGCGCAGGTCAGAAGCACGGCATTGGCCTTTACTTTCTCGGTATGTTTCTATGTGTATTGTCTTCTGTTGTCGCGGATCAAAGACTAACGAAACAACACAGCCATCATTCCCGTTACGGCGTTTGCCCTTGGCACGTGGCAGGTGCAGCGGCTCGGCTGGAAGAGCGACTTGATTGCCAAGCTCGAAGACCGCTTGCTGCGTGACCCGCTGCCGCTGCCGCTGCACGTAGACCCGGAAGCCGTTGCGGACTTTGACTTTCGGCGCGTGACAGCCCGGGGCCGTTTCCGGCACGACCAGGAAATGCTGGTAGGGCCGCGCATGCGTGACGGCCAGCAGGGGTTCATGGTGGTCACGCCGCTGGAGCGCGAGGGCGAGAATTCAACAATCCTGATCAACCGCGGCTGGATCCCGCATGCAATGAAGGACCAGAAGCTGCGTCCGGATTCGCTGGTGCAGGGCGAGGTTGTGGTGGAAGGGCTACTGCGGGAGCCCTGGGAGAAGAATATGTTTACGCCGGACAATCGACCAGATCGTTGGGACTTTTACTTTCCCGATGTCAAGCAGATGGCCGCGCTGGTGGGCAGCCAGCCGATCTGGGTTGAGGCTACGTTAAGTGAGTAATTCCTGACCGAGAATCAAATGGTACAGTATGACTAACAAAGTCCAAGTCCCGGACTACCTCGTCTTCACCGATTACGAAAAGCGCGGCATTCCAATTGGCCGTGCACCGGAAGTTAACCTGCGCAACACGCACGCGCAATATATTGTGACCTGGTAAGTTTACAGAGAAAAAAGAGTCATGACTTCGTTATTATATACAAGGCATGGGTGTGTGTGTGATATGTACAGATTCTAACAACCTCACAGGTATAGTCTTGCTGTGGCCACGTCGATTATGTTGTGGATGGTTGCGCGGAAGCCAGTCGGCGGCAGCGTGCAGCGCCGCGTCAAGATGACGCACCAGTGGTAGGCGCTGTAAGTGTTGTAAACACCGGGAGATACTAGTGATAGTGCTACTATGTAGTACATAGTAGTATACCCAGGCCTAAAGCTACTCCTCAAACCCATCCACCTCTTCGGCCTCCTCCTCCTCCTCCTCATACTCCTCTTCTACCGGACCCGTGTTTCTGGCCCTGGACTTTTTCGTCTTAGGTGGCACCGGCATCCGAATCTCCTGCAGCAGTTCTCTCGGTAGGTACTTGTGTGCCTGTGAGAAAAGCGTGGCAGACTTGTTGATTTGCCGCTGCCTTGTACCACCAAGTAAGAAATGTTAGCTACTCTTTTTGTACCAATGCAAGCAATCCATAGATACCCTGTACTCTCTTTCTATTTCTTTCTCTCTCTCTCTCTCTCTCGGAGATAGTAAAACATACCGCTTCATAAGCAAAACCACATCGCTCTCGTCGACAGTCTTGCGGTTTGCATGGTCTGCATACGCCCTCAAATCAGCGCCCGCCTGTTCAAAGAACCAATCCGTTGCCATGCACAACTGCCGCAGAGTTTCTGGCGACAGCTTCGTCTTTCCCAGGCCGCTGCGCTGGGCAAACATGAGAGCAACCTTCTTGACCACGGTTGGCGGCAGCGACGGATACTCGATTCCATATGCCGACAGTCTGATGCCTTGTTTGCGGGCTTCACGCCGGCGCTCTTCTAGGTCCGGGTCCAGCGTGGCGCCGTACGGGCCATGGCCGCCGGCGTGTTCAGTTTCAGACTCGAGATCGAGAATGGGCGGGTGGTTGGTGGCGTGGTTTGGGTCGGCGTTTGGGTCGGCGTTGGGGCTGGGGTTACCGTTGGTGAGTTTGAAGTCGTTAAAGGCAGAGTTATCGCTGGGTGGGTTTTCTGGCTGAGATATATTGTCGGTGACAAACATGCCATCGTCGTCGTCTGGTGCTAGAGCTGCAGCGTTGCCTGGGGCTGAAATTATAGTGTCATCTGCAGCTGGGATTATAGTCTCGTCTTGCGCGGGTATTATAGAGTCGTCTAGGCTTGGGACCGCACCATCATTCAACTCAGGTACAACACTGTCTTCTTGCATATATGTGTCGTTGCCTGCTGACTCGGCCATAGAATGATCGAGAGCTGGTGCCTCGAGATTAGCCAGCTGTGAGATATCACCGAACGGCTCTGGTGAGCCGGGCGGCTGTTCTTTGAGGTGCATAAACAAGGATTCTTCTTCAATGGTAGCATTGCCGATTTCTGTCGTCGCATCGTTTTTACTGGTGTCATCCATTCTGTTCACGTTAGCCACCTCCCATGATTAGCTTAGAAAGAGACCAAAAAATATTACCTCTGCATCGTCATGTCTCCCGATGTTCGCCGGTCCGGAAGATCGTCCAAGTCAAGATTTGGAAAGAAGCCCGAGTCTGGCGCCACCTCGTCGCTGTTGAGCTGATATGGCACAATGCTCGACTCGTTCATCAACATGCTGCCCATACTCGTTCGCGACAGCCGGCGCCCAATGAAGATGTCATTGGTTGCTCGCCGCGGAAACTCCATGGACTGAACCGTGACGTTCCCCAGCGTCTCCTCCTCCAAAAGCACCGACCGCGGCGCCACCAACTCCTCCTCATCATCATCATCGCCATTTTCCAGCGGTAATGTCAGCTCTGGTGGATTTAATAGGATATCGTCCTCAGTCGACTCCTCATACTCCATGCCATTCGACACATCCATCTCGTGGTCCTCCACCAGCGCTCCCTCCACACTGCGCTTATCCGGCGGCGACGACGACGACGACACCGGCACCGGCTCACTCACTGGTGCCAGCGATCGACTCAGTAGCCGCAGAATGTCGCGCGGCGTCTCACGCTGATCACGGATACTCCGGCGCCGGCTCTTCGCCGGCGTAAAGACAGCAGCGCGGCGCAGGTCCAGTGCGCGGATAGCAGCACGCGCATGGGGCGTTGGGGCATTGGATATTGCAGCATGACGCACGAAAGATTGACTGCGACGCACGCTGTTAAGAAGGTCGCGCGGCGCGGTCTTGTCGAGAGGCGTGCTAAGGAGAGGTCGACGGGAGGGCGTGGCAAAGGCGCTGTACGGGCGGCGGGATGGGGTGGCTAGAGGGGCACGGCTCGGAGTGGCAAGGGGAACACGACTCGGCGGCGAGCGGTCGTTGCTTGCCATTGTTCAAGATATAACTAAGTGATGAGAAAAAAAAAGTAATTTGGTGGTGGGTTGCGCTAACCCTTGAAATCAGTTGATGATGTCAACGCGAAAGTTTGAATGCGACAAAAGGCGCGTAGCCTTGCGGATAATTATCGATAAGTAACCCTAGAGACTGTAAGTGAGTAGGGTTTGAGTGTCAGACAGCTCGAAGTTTTGAACAAGACGACACGACTACATATATGTGCAATAGACAACGTAAATATAAATAACTGAATGTCGTTTCTCATTACTATGCAAATGTTAAATGCTCAAATCCAAAAATTAATGCTCAATGGTATCAAATGCTGCCGCCCAATATTCAAACCCCAAGCCCTATCTCCGCATCCTACTTATCTACACCTACACAATCTTGATGGTGTTGAGCTTTGCCTTTTCTGCCCAATCGGCAGGCAAATGCGTCACACAGCCGACGCGCGAGTATCCACCCTCTGCTTCCGGACACGCACTCACAATCAACCCACTGTATCCAATATTCATCCAGTTCATGTACGTCAGCAGCACAAAGAAACCGGATGCCTCGACATCCTCTTCGACATCGGCCGCTGTTGCCCGTCGCGCGTATGTTTGTGCCTGCAACTCATCGTACTTGAAGTTGGACAGCTGTCCGTCTGCCCAAAAGTGCTGCTTCTTGCTCAAGACGCCGCCGCCCTTGCGATACTGCACCATTTGCTCGTTGCGGCTGCGTGACGTGGTAATCACAATCGGCAACACCGGCGTGTTTAGGATGCAGCTGCCACCGAGAACCGCACCGTAGCGATCGTTGGAGGCTGGAATCACTTCAATGTCAACGACTAGCGCTTGTGGCTGCGGGTTCTTCATTGCGTGCCAGGTGACGCCGCACGATACCGATGCCCACGACCATGACGGTGCTTTCTGCTCCTGTCGTGAGCACGCAGTCGGTTTGAGAACAGACCCCGGGATAGATTGCCACATCAGGTCAAACACAAACGTGTCTGCCCACAAGCCGGCGACATAGCGAGATGTGCTGGCCTGCTCCATCTGGCTCGCCAGGCCGCTGATGCCCGTCAGTCTGTCATGGTTGTAGCGTAGCTTGCGTTGGGAGTACATTTTGACAAGAATCCGCCATTTGGCGGCTTCGGACACTTTTCCCAGTGTGTCCGCCACCGTCACTGTATACGGCGGTCTCTGGTCCTCGCTGCGACGGTGAGTATGGCACTCAAATACTACAGCTCCTGGCGCAAAGTGCACTGTCCGCATTGCCAGATACATTTCCTGGAACGCCCAGGCACGCTCGTACAGCGGCCCGTCGCGACGCAGCGTCGCCCACGATGTGGTGAATGGTGGATCAAAGATACCTTGCACCGGTGGTGGCGAGAGTGTTGCGCGGCGGCGAATCACCAGCGGAACCTGGTCGCCGTCGTCGGTGGGAAATGACACAACATGAGGCTTCCACTGGTCGTTCCGGGGGGCGAGGAAAGGTTCATCGGGAGTGGCAGAGGATGCGGCGGCCAAAACGACAAAGGCTTTGGAGTAAATGTCACCCATTTGCGTGACTTCGAATTCCCAGTCAGCCTGATGGTCCTGCAGGATGCAAAGAGCGTCGATCCAGAGGTACGTCAAGCCAAGACTTCGGGCGACATGGATGGCGTCCAGAAAGACTGGCGGAAGCAAAGCAGCGTCAATTCCTTGGAGGAGCTCTGTCTTGTTGAGCCGCGAGAGCTGGAAGTACCGCTCATTGCTGCGGCAGTAACTCAAGGCGGCCCACGACACCTGGAAGCCAGACGGATTGTACTCGACGAGCTGCAACGCAGCGTTGCTGCTGCCTAGATACACGAGACGCGTGGGCACAAAGCCTGAGGGGTTTTGGCGGCAGAACTTGTGGTTGTGGAAGCAGTCAGTCACGCACTCGCGTACAAAATCCAGAGCCAGTGTGGCGTCCGAGGCGCGCGGGGCGGCGGTACCAATTGCGGGGCCGAGTGGGAGTTCTGCTGGCTCGGGTGCATCGTGCGGCATGGGCAGGAGCACTTCAATGTCGATGCGTGAGCGGCGGCCGTAGATGGAAGGCAGGAAATTAAGGCAGTTGATGACGAGTGGGTGGCCCTCGCGCAGCATCAGACAGATACACGGCGGGTTATTGCAGTCACTCTCTGTTTCCGGATCGACTTTGGTAGTCCATGTGACAATGTCGTCATCGTCTATGGCGCTGATTCTGCTGCTTCTGCTACTACTACTGTTAATACTACTGCTGCTACTGCTGCCAAAGAAGCGGTCGAGGGCGGCACATATAAGCAGACAGTATTTACAGGAGCGCAGTGGCTGGCCAGTTGCCGGGTCTATCTGACGGACTTCGGCCATGCGGTGTGGGGGAATATCGACAAGCATCATGGCAGGCGGCATAGGATTTGTGCCAGGCGGGAAAGTAAGGCGGGGCGTGAGATTGTCGTCGCCGAGATCGTCCCATTTAGCAGCGGTTTTGCCAGATTTGATGTCATTGGAAGTAACTTGAAGGTTGTTACAGACGGGACAAAGACCTCGTTTTGATGCGCGGTGGCCCTTGCGGAAGATGCCATTGAGGAACGACATCTTCGGGCGATTGGCTGAGAGATGGGGTTGTGAGTTGAGAGATGTAGGTGAATGAATGGAGTATGAGAGAGAGGGAGAGAGGTAGAGAGAGGGAGAGAGGGAGAGAGAAAGAAGGAAAGAAGGAAAGAAGCAAAGAAGGAAAGAAGGAAAAGTTGTATGTTGAAGGGAAAAAAATTCTCTGTACACCAACGCCAAAGAAGAAGGAAGAAGGAGCAAGACAATTCTAGTGTATGTAAACGCAAAAAGGAAAGAGAAACAAGTAGAACAAAGAACGTTTAGTCTCGGCAAGCACACAGCACAGAAGCGTGAATGCGGAAGGCGACAAGAACAAAGAATCAAGACACGGAGTTATGAAATTGTGGGTATGAAAGAATGACAGCCAACAAGCAACTTGCAAACTTGAAGAGAGGAGGAAGAAAAAAGGGCAGAGGAAGCAAAACAAACAAAGCAGTTTGTCTTCTAGAAGATCGGCAGAAGGACATTGACGGGTCTTTATAAAGTTGACGGGCGATAATTTCTTTAGCTTAGCTCGTAGTGGTATATACTACAAGTATGTATGTATGTACGTATGTAAAATACATGCCAGTATGGTGTGCTAGTAGGAAGCAGGTAAGGAAGTTCGTACGTATGTATACATACATACATACATACTTGGAAGTAACTATCTGCTAAAAAGCCTACGGTGCCATCGGCCGAGACGACGAGACGAGAAGCAGACCGGGTTTACTACAAATACAATTTACTACCAGTACATACGATGTACATACCTATCTGTTATACCATAGAAGTTAGCCAAGCCCAGGGATTCTGATTCAATTTTCTTTAATCTCAATATTTATTGCCAGCAAGGGAAACATGCCACCGGTTTTAAACAATAGATTTGTTTTGTTATTGGGACAAACATTTCCCAGCAAAATGAGGTCAGGAAAAGGCAAATGGAACAGGGAATGTTTGCAGTGTCTAAGCTCTGGGTATTTCCTCTTCTCTTGTCTCTTTTAGACTCTGTTGTTTGAGCTCTCTTTTCTTTTCTTTTTTCTTTCTTTCTTTTTTTTTTTCATTTTTTTTTTTTTT
>CM069896.1:2963118-2989781 GCA_036034705.1 Thielaviopsis punctulata
AACAAAACTAGAAAATGAACACCTTTCATGGCGTGTGTGATTCATTACCTAATACGCTGTTTTACGCCGGCGCCCTAAAATGGGTCCTCGTTCTTTAGTTTCAAGTCAGGTGTACGAACAGGGAAAGCCCGCCTGACTCGCCCAAAGAGAGAGAGAGAGAGTGTGTGTGTGTGTGTGTGTATGTATAAAACAAAAACCAACTACTATTGGACTCAAAGGTGAAAAAAAAAAAAAAAAGAACTAGTACTTGTAGATGCAAATGACTGGTTTGAACCCTGGGGGTTCTTTGTGAAGCTTTTGTCACATATTTCGACAAAAATGTGAACAAATAACAACGAAAAGGGAAACCCAAATTTGCTGCCGACGGGGGGAGATGGGGGTGTGGTTTCGTTTTGTAAAAATTAGGAATCATCAATTGATCCATGATGGCTCGTTCTATGCAGCCACTCATATCTTCTGGCGTGACCACGCTGCTGTCTGTTGTAATTTTCTGTTACATGATGATAACTTTGTGTTTTCCTTTCCGAGGGAAACTTTGAATATCCGTACTTAAATACATGGTACTATGTATGTATATATGTCTACAAGTACATACCAGCATATAAAAACAAAGTGTAGTTTAATAAATAGTGGTGGCTGAGTGGGACCCTTCTATGAATGCTTCTAGAAGCTTTTTTTTTTTTTTTTCTCTCGCCATCGTGAATCTAAGTGACAGCGGGACTGAATCTTGCGGCTGCCCCCCCAACAAAAGTTACATTTCTTTCCTATCCTTTCTTTGTTTCCTTCTCCCCCTTGGTCCCTTTTTGCTTTCTTCTTCCCCTTGGATACTTTGTTTCTACGACACATCATGTGTTTTCTAATTTCTATATACATACTCGTACATATGTGTATGTAAATGTATGTACCTACACGTGCCGCTAATCCAGCTTTATCAACAAAAATATCAGTACAGAATATTAGCCCTTCGTCTCGTTTTTGCCTCCTAAAAGTGTTCAATCTTTTCCCAATGCAGAATTTCTACCTGATCAGGGTAACCGATGGCCCTGGAAGCTGGGAGCAGCAGTAGGTGGTGCGTTACTGAAGCCAAGAAAGCAAGGCCTTGCTTTTCCAAGCCAGAAAGTCTTTGCCTCGGCTCTATCAACTTGTAAGGCCAAGGATTTTCCTGTACAAGTATACCAGTAGTATGATTATGTATGTAGTTGCTCATAATGCTGGGCTGTAAAGTTTTCTATTACATACCGCGCATCGTGAATTTTTGACGCTAGAAACCGCACTAATGAAATTGTTCTGTTGTAAAGAGAGGGCGGAAAACCCGGACTTAGCTCGAATCTAAGACATTCCCAACTTTAAAGCTTTGTTAGTTGGGTTATGTGTTTATTTTGCTTTGGGATTTCTTGACCAGCGGTGAACATCCCTGGCCCTAGTTCTAGAAAGATAAGACTTGTACATACATAGTATACTACAGTATATTGTACAGTATAAGTATTGTACATATACATACATACATACATACATACATACATACATACATACATACATACATACATACATACATACATACAGAGTAGCAACATGTGGCAGCTTGCGGCAAATCCTGTCAAGGAATTTCTCCTTTTGTCCTAGGAGGATAAAAATCTTCATTGGCCGACAAGCTGCAGACTGGACACCCTGGGAACATAATGATGAAAAAATCAATAAAAAGTTCAATAGAGGTACGTATGTATGTACATAGTAGTATGTATATTATACTACATACATACCATACCACATACGGCGTATGTACCATACATCTGCCCATCAAATCAAGTGATACAAACTCACTTACCCATTAAAGAAATGGGCTTGCCAACCCAAAACGACAAAGGAGCATGGGCTTACGCACAAAAATTGATCTGGCACACAGAACTAACAATACAATTACATCACCTGCCCAGAACCCGGATGGACGACTTGACAGTAAAGTTGGATTTCTTCGACAAAGAGTATGTACATGTAATTAACGGGCGGCTGACAAAAGGTCCTTTATAGAGAAGCTGAGGTGTAGGGTTCGCAGTAAAGCCGACACAAGGCTTGTACTTGTAGGCGTGTTTTCTTTTATGTTCTCGGCATATGCGTGTGATTCGAAAAAACGTGTAACTCTAATTTCTTGGCAAGAAATGTGCATACATAGACAGACCTTTTGAGTATTGTAGTACATATACATAGACATCCATAAGTACATATGTACATACATATGTACATACTGGTATGTACTTGTCAGTTGGATAGTAGTATTCTTCATAACATACCACCAAGGAAAGGAGAAATAAGGCTCAGACCACTATACATACATATGTATAGAAGAACTTACATATAATGTATGTGCATACATGTATATACATATGTACATACGACTTGGAGATGTCACCAATCAGATCTCGTAGTTTTGGGGACTGGATGGGGCGGGAGGACGGGCGGGCGTTCCGTGCCTTCCTGGCTGCAGGTTGGCAGTTGCCATGCTATCGTGATTTCTCCTGTATGTATGTATGTATGTACATACCAGTATGCACATATGTACATAGTATTTCCACACAATGAATAACTCTATTCAATGGTGATCCATGGAAAAGCGTAGATGGAGATGGAGGATGAATTTTTAATGGATTTCTAAGGATATGGAGCTGGTCAGTGCCGATAGACGAAAATGGCAGTTGGGAAGTTGAGGGAAGCACGGCAATTGTTTGTACATATGTATGTACATTGTACTATGTACATATGTATGTACATACATAAAAAATATAAATAAATAAATAAAAACAAGCTCCTTCCGTGTTCTGTCAGTCGCCCCACTAATTTACGGCGAGGAAAGCGTTTGCTCTGTCCTTGTCTGTTTCCTTATTTAGCTTTATTAGGGAGCCCTTTTGAGGGTGGAAGGAGGAGGTTCTTTTGTATGCGAAGGTACTTTTTTTGTATGTACATAGGTAGAGGGAATGGACTTTTGAAAGAAGTGGCCAAGCAAAGTTTTAAGCAGGAGCGTAAAAAAGGGCATGCATAGTATGTATGTATGTATGTATGTATGTAACATACCAGTACATACATACACAAAGTACATATACGTATGATGTATGTATACGTATGTATATATGTAGGGAATTGTATGGCACTCACTTGATACTTGACTTGCTTGTACCATACTGTATATATTGAACAATTCAGCCCAGTCTATCGCTTATCGCCAGCCCAGGCAACACCAAAATCAAAGCAACAACGCAGCTATTCTTACAATCATTTAATCAGGGCAACCGCCAAGCACAACTCGAAAATCACTGCACCTTCATTTTTTACTTTTTCCTCATTCCAGTCTCGCTTCCTCCCACCATCATACAATACCTACAGTACATACATACATAGTCGTCTCTCATACAAGTCTCCAAAATGACGCGCTCAACTCACCTACGAATGTCGCAAGATCGCCAGCCCGTTATCAGCAGCATAGGCTCTCTTGATATCAATCTTCTTACTATACAGGACACGCCCGAAACTGCACCCGCGACCGACTCTTCTCGGATATTCCCACCTGTTATGCCGTCGTCTATTGCTCCTAGAAAGCTGGCCAAGCCTGCTTCGGAGTGTACGCCTAAACATATTTCGGCCTCTGCTTCTTCTGCCTCTGCCTCTGCCTCTGCCTCTGCTTCTGCCTCTGCCTCTGCATCCGCCTCTGCATCCGATTCTGTCTCTGCTTCTATTCCCACCACAACTACCCCCACCTCCACCTCCACCCTCGGTAGCTTCAACATCGAAGCCCCTAAAGATGACGACACTTCGGTCGCCAAGTTTCCCGGTACGCCTCATCAAACCTCCATGGGTATATATGTCTCTGCTTCTAACACTCTCTAGCCAAGCTGCATGCCGCCAAGGTCGCCGAGGAAATGTACAACTCCTACAATGTCACCAAAGGCTTGATTTTCCTGCCTGGTCAGCCAACGACCGAGTACGAGGACTCGGACCAGAGCCCGCGCTTCCGCCAGCGCAGATAGTACGTTCTCTCGATATTGGTTTCTTTCTGCTCCTTACTAACTTAACTGCCCAGCTTCTTTTACATTACCGGCGCCAACTTCCCCAACTGCTACGCCACATACGATATCGGCCAGGAGCACCTGATTCTCTGGGTGCCCTATGTCGAGCCCCGCCAGATCCTTTGGTACGGCTCTACGCCCAGTCCGGAAGAATGCCTTGCCAAGTACGACGTCGACGAAGTACGCTACACCACCGCCCTGCCCGAATACCTCCAGCGCCAACTCCTGCACAACCAAACTTTGTACCTGCTGCACAAGAACCAGGCTCCGCGCTTCCCCGAATACATTGTCCGCTCGCTCAACTACCGCATCGACTCGGCCATTCTGAAGGAGTGCATGGACCAGGCCCGTGTCATCAAGACTCCCTATGAGATTGCCATGATCCGCAAGGCTTGCGCTGTCTCGGCTCTTGCCCACCGCCAGGTCGCAGAGCAGCTACTTTCTCTGCAGAATGAGCGTGAGATTGAAGCCATCTTCCAGGCTGCATGCACTGCCAGCGGCGCCCGTGATCAGGCTTACCCGATTATTGCCGGCTCTGGTGTCAACGCTAGTACTCTACACTATGATGAAAACAACGCTACGTTGCTTGGAAAGGAACTGGTGGTTGTCGATGCCGGTTGCGAGTGGAACTGCTACGCCAGTGACATTACTCGTACGCTTCCCATCAGCGGCGCTTTCTCTCCCATTTCACAGGCTGTATACAACGTTGTCGACAAGATGCAGCAGGAGTGCCTTGCCGCTGCCAAGCCCGGCGTCCACTTTTACACTCTGCACCTGTACGCCTGCCGCATCGCCCTTGTCGAGCTCATGGACCTGGGCATCTTGTACAACGGCTCGGCCCAGGAAATCTGGGACGCCGGCACTGTCACGGCGTTTTTCCCGCATGGCCTCGGCCATCACGTCGGCCTGGACGTGCACGATGTCTCGGGCCGCGAGCGGCTGCTCCTCCTTGGGGAGGAAACCATTCGCATCCGCGGCGGCCGCAACATGAAGCGCAAAATGGTTGCTCCCGACGCCCTGGCCGACTCGCTGCGCGCTGCGGCGGCGGGAAGTGCAGCGCCACCGCCGTACCGCGGTCGGCAGGCGCTGCAGCCTGGCATGATTGTGACGGTGGAGCCGGGCGTATATTTCTGCCGTGAGTACATCGAGGGCTACTTCTTGACGAACCCGGTGCACGCGCGGTTTTTGAATGTGGATCTCCTTGAGGAGTTTTATCCCGTGGGCGGGTGTCGGTTGGAAGACGACATTTTGATTACCGAGGACGGCTATGAGAACCTCACGCCGGCGCCCAAGGGCCAAGAGATGTTGGATATAATCAACGGCCATTACTGATTTTCTGTCGAATTCTTTTTTCTTCTTTTCTGGTCCTTTATTTTCTTGATGATAGCGAATTGGTTGTTGTTTAGGGTGGCGTTTTTGGGCGTTATATCTCCCTTGTTCATTTTCTTTGTATACATGTATGGGCAATTTTATCAAAAGAAAGTTCTATATTTTTTTAAAAAAAAAAAGAAATCTCACGTTACTTGGTATCATCTCTTTACTACTAATCTACAAGTATGTAATACTGCTATATTACATACTGCTAACTGCATCCCCCGGCCTGATGGCTTACAGATACTTGATGTGCTGCGTACGACCCTTGCGCTTATACGCCAAGTAAACTGCCACCAAGACCAACTGGCTACCAATTATGATGTACACCAGCCGTCCGTGGTTCGAGTGCACCGTAGTTAAGTTGTCCGCCAGCGTACTATGACTCTGCCCGACTTGCGTAGTGACCTGGTGCTCCATGGTGCGAATCATGTTTTGCAGCTCCAGCCGCGAGCGCTTGAGCTCAGCTTCAAGCGAGCCAATCTTGCCGAGCAGTTCGCCGGCGGCGGCGAAGCGGCCGAGCTCAGCGCGCATGTCGTTGCGAAAGTTCTCCATGACCAGCATGAAGTCCTTGGTCTGGCGTTCGCGCTCGTAAGTGTTTTGTGCAAACTTTTGGTAGATGGAGATGACGTGGTGGTCGATGGCTTGGATGCGGTCGTGCAGGTCGGCGAATTGCTTGGTGGTGTCGGTGATGGAGTCGGCACTGACGTCGGGGATGGCGCCGGGCATGGAGGAGTCGGCTTGGTTGATTTGTTGCTGTTGCTGCTGTTGGTCCGACTGCTGCTGCTGCTGCTGCGGGACCGGTGGAGCATCCGGTGGCTTGACAGAGTCGGACATGACAACCACCTTAAACAGTTCAATGGAATCGGCAGTATCGCCCGTCGTCGCACTCACGCCCAGCCGGTAGCCGGTCGGGATGCGCACCTTGTCCGTTTCAAAGCACAAGCCGCCATCAACCTCGACGCGGAACTTTCCAGGATCCTGGCGCAGCTTGATCTGCGAGGGGCGGCCCAGATTACGGTAGGCATAGAAGCAGTTGCCAAAGGCCAGCGAGTCGACATTGTGTTCGCGGCTAAAATCCTTGGAGCCGTCGTTGAGGAAACCGCGGATCATGCCGGCGCCAGAGGACGAGTCGACAACGATCACGAGACCCTTGAAGTTCTTGGCGCCGTACACGCTATCGGCGTCCACGATGTCGGGGCCGTTTTCGGCGAGCCAGATGTTGATGTTGCCAGAGCCGCGCTCAGGGCCGCTGGCGCGGAAGTCGACATCAGCGACCCAGGTGGGATGCAGGAGGTTACTGTTAGCCCAAATAGACGTCTTTTGGTTGCCGGGGGCGGGCGGGGTCAGGATAAGACGGTTGGATAGAATTTCGGGCTTTTCAGGGTTGCCACGCAGGCGGAAGTTTGGGATCTGGCCATTTTCGGATTGGATGCTAAGGGAGAAATAAAAAAGAAGCATTAGTAGGAAGATAGATGGTGGTACAAGGAGAAAAAGGGAATGATGTGCGCTTACCGTCCCGAGTAGCCAAAGCTAAAGTCGTTCAAGAGAAACTGGGCATCTGCCAAGCCCGAGAGCAGAGCAGCCGAGAGAGCAGCGGAAACGTGGAAGCGCATCTTGGCTGCTTAGTGATAAGATAAAGCAACCGGGCTTTGGATCACAGAAGAAGAATGCTGTACAAGTGAGAAAAGGGAAACAAAGCTTCCTGTGCCAGGAAGAAACAAAGGCCTTGGATAAAGAAAGAAAGACAGACAGAGAAAAGAAGAGAATGAAGAAAGAGAACCCGTCTCACTTGGATACTGTGTTCGGCCAAAAAAGTGAATTCGGGCCAAGCAAAGTTCAGGGTCAACCCATAAAGCAAGTATGTATGTGTCCGTATGTGTGTGATTAAGGACACTTTTCAGGAAAGCAGAGTGCCTTGAAGCGAAGCAGTTCCTAGGCCGAGTTTGACGTTACAGTTGGATTCTAAATGGGTTTCCTTTTAGAGCTTGGGGGACAGGGGGGAGGGACCGTTCTGTATTGTTCATACATACATAGTACTGTACTATGTAAGTTGGGAGTGGTAAAAGACTCCAAAGAGGCTTTTACTTGTACAAGTATGGTAGAGAACGGAGGAGCTCGACGATGAAATGAGCAAGACTGATGATGGTTTCCCGCGAGGCTGAGATGTGATGTATGAGAGATAAAGGTTTTCAATGGGCACCAGATTGAAGTAAGAGCTAGCAATAGAAGCAGCTAAAGCTCTACTTGTACAAATACCATAGCTCTCCAGGTGTTGCTTTAGCTTTACTGTGGTATGTACTTGTACATGTTAGTGAGGGTTACCTGTACTGGTATATCGAAACCGTGGCTTTTCAAGGGTCCACAGCTGCCCCTCTGTATGTACAAGTACTTATCTACCGGGTTGTTACAGGCTTTACGCACTGTATTCTTTTTTCACTGGATTATTTTGGTGCTTCTCTAGATTAACCCATTTCCGCCCCAGCCAGCTCTCTGCTCCGCAACCCTCACTAATCAATCCCAAGAATGGTGTAAACCCTCCCATTGCCTTTTTCTTTTCTTGTATCGATTCACCTGCCGTTTCGCGCCATGGACGCCTATCCGTCCCTCACGCAATGCGCCATTGTGGCTGCTGCGTTCAAGATTCTGTTGTTCCCTGCATAGTATGTCTCTTCCTACTTCCGGGTTTCTGACCTCTTCCGGACTTCGGGCTTCCAGTCTTTCGCCATAGCTAACCCACACCCGCAGCAAATCTACCGACTTTGAAGTGCACCGCAACTGGCTTGCCATTACCAACTCGCTGCCCATCTGGGAGTGGTACTACGAAAAGACCTCAGAATGGACGCTGGACTACCCGCCCTTCTTTGCTTACTTTGAGTGGGCAATGAGCCAGGTCGCGCGTCTCGTCGATCCGGCCATGACGGTCGTTGCGAATCTGGAACACGAGAGCTGGCAGACGGTGTATTTCCAGCGCTTTTCGGTCATTGCGACAGAACTAGTGCTTGTGTTTGCGCTGCAACGGTGGGTTCCCAAAAGTATAGTCGTCCACAAGCCCACCTGTCTAACCACCCGCCTAGATACATTGACAGCGCCCCCCTCAACCTTAAGCGCGCCTCGCAGGCTGCCGCCCTCTCGATCCTCCTTTCTCCCGGCCTCCTCATCATCGACCACATCCACTTCCAGTACAACGGCGTCATGTACGGCGTGCTCATCTACTCGCTTGTCCTTGCGCGTCGCCAGTCCGGCCTTCTCTTTAGCGGCATCGTGTTCGCTGCCCTGCTCTGCATGAAGCACATTTACCTGTACCTTGCGCCAGCCTACTTTGTCTACTTGCTGCGCGCCTACTGCCTGTCTCCCAAGAGCATCTTTTCCATTCGCTTCACCAACTGTATTGCCCTGGGCACCAGTCTAGCCGTGGTCTTTGGCGCTGCTTTTGGTCCGTTTGCTCTCAAGGGCCAGATGGCTCAGGTCCTCAGTCGTTTGTTTCCCTTTTCGCGCGGCCTGTGCCATGCCTACTGGGCGGCCAACGTGTGGGCCATCTACTCCTTCTTTGACCGTCTCCTGATTTACGCCGCGCCACGACTCGGGCTGGCGGTCAAGGCCGACGCGCTCAACAGCGTGACTCGTGGGCTTGTCGGCGACACAGCCTTTGCCGTGTTGCCTGACGTCACGCCGCGGGTTTGTTTCTTGTTGACTCTGTTTTTCCAGGCGCTGCCACTACTCAAGCTGTTTCGTAAGCCGACGTGGGACAACTTTATTGGGGCGATTACGCTGTGCGGCTATGCCTCGTTTCTGTTTGGCTGGCACGTGCATGAAAAGGCCATCTTGCTGGTTATTATCCCATTTAGTCTGATTGCCCTCAAGGACCGTCGCCACTTTGGCGCGTTCCGACCGCTGGCTGTGGCGGGACATGTGGCACTGTTCCCTCTGTTGTTTGGGGCGGCCGAGTTTCCCATCAAGACAGTCTACACAATCTTTTGGCTGCTGGTGTTCTTGATGGCCTTTGACAGCCTGGCGCCGGCATCCAATAAGCCGCGCATCTTTTTGCTGGACCGCTTCAGCACAATTTACATTGCAGTCAGTATTCCGCTCTTGATCTACTGCTCGCTGATTCACGGAATTGTGTTTGGCAAACAATATGAGTTTTTGCCACTCATGTTTATCAGCAATTACTGCGCCATTGGTGTAGTAGGCAGCTGGATTGGATACATGGTTGTTTACTGGACGGCGTAGATATTTATAGCAGTGATTTAGTATATAGACAAAATGAATTTCAGTATTGCTTTTGAAACGACAGAAAAAGAAAAAGAAAGCAGCTGATGTCACTACTCACCGAAGCTTGACTCTTCACCGAAAACACAACCTCTTACCGAGATTGCCCCACTATTTACATAATCCATGGGCCCATACTTGTTTCGGTCAATCAACGACATTTCTCAATTTTGAACTTTTGTTGCCAACTTTCCTGCATCCAGCCTCTCAACAAATCAACCCACAAATGGCGCCGAAACTTGATGCTGCCGTGCGCCTTGCCGCTTCCGGCCTGTGCCGAAGCTGCTCTGTATCCGCTGGCCCGACTCTTGTCCGCCGTTCCCTTACCGCCGCCATGCTGACCACCCCGAGCCGCCGCCTGCACAGCACTCTCAGCAAGACTGCCGTGTCTATGCCGTCCACGCCGTCCTCGACCCGGCCTCTATCTTCGTCAGCGCCGCGCAGCCGCGAAATACTTGCCGACGTGCCAGCCGAACATCTGCCCAAGCCGCTGCTGGAGGCCGACGACCTGTTCCACTCGTTTTCCGAATCGCCAATTCCCGCAATCCGCGAGCGCGCCGCCTTTATCAAGCACCGCGCATACTGCCCTGAGCATAGCCACCGGCCGATGTGGGCGCCAACCATGGCACCGCAGGCCGAGGATGAGGCCAAGCAGCCCGGCACGGCAGACCCACAGCACCCTGGGTTCGAGTGTCCCGACTGTGGCATCCCCGTGTACTGCAGCGAGCAGCACTGGATGGAGGACTACGAGAACCACATGAAGGTGTGTGACACGTTGCGGCAGATCAACGAGGACACTCACGACTTGCACTCGGGGCGGGCGTTTCCCGAATTTGCGTATAGTGGCGTGCAGATTCGCGAGGCGATAGTAAACATGTCGGACTGGGATAATTACATGTACTCGCGCGACTTTGAGGCAGTCAACTCGGACCGATCGATGCGGCATATTACGCGGCTGCTGACGTACCCAGTGACAATTGGGTCTGTGCTTCATGAGCTGAGTCCGTATACAGTGGGCAAGGACTCTCGGCTGACAACGGAGGGGTTGAAGAGCATGAGCGGTATGTTTTTCTTTTCCTCATTTTTTTCTTGGTTTCTATCTAAATAAATGAACGCACGATGAGATGGCTAACAAAAATAAAAGCCCTCCGCTACTCGCTTCACCCGCCCAAGCGCACGGGCGAGAAAATCAAGGACCTGAAACTCAACCCGCCCGCCATGCGCGTCTTTGTCCTGGGCGCGCGCGCCGAGTCGTCGCTGCCGCGCGAAGCCTGGATCGAGCTGTCGCACCTGTTCCCCGACACACGGCTGCACGTCATCATGATTGGCCCCGAGGCCATGGCAAACCGTGACGACGAGTTCCCGCTGCCCGCGCGCACGCCGGGCAACCCGTGGGGAGCTGTGGTCGAGGATCGCATCTGGACGAACCTCAAGATCAGCACAATTGTCGACTACTACCACACTATCCACAAGACGGGCTACTTTGAACCGTATGACCCGTACTTTGACTGCTTTGTGCTGTTCCACCCGGGTCTCGGGTATCCGACCACGAGCCCCGAGTGGGCAGAGACAATTCCTCAGTTGCTTGAGACGAAGCTGCCGATCATCTGCACGGGATACACGCAGTACGACATGGAGCGGGATATCGAGTGGGTCAACAAGACGGCCAAGGGCGAGTTTGATATTCTGCTGAAGCCAGGCGAGAACAAGTTCCGCAGTCTGGGTTGGGAGATGAATGATTTGGATCCCAAGGATATTCACTGCCGCAACTGGGGAGTATGGGCGTTCCGTGGCAAGAGGTATTTCCCCCCCCCCTTTTTTTTTTTCTTTCCTCTTGTTTTAATCTATTGGTCTGGTACTAACAGTTTATAGATACGAGGCGACGGTCAAGGAAGATGGCACAATCGCTCTGTAAGATATAGTGGTAAAGACTGGTAGAATGGTAGGATAGCTTTGTATTATACTCAACTTTACATCACAACTTCATCCTTTTAAAACAAAGCTTTAACCCTAGTATGAGGTGTGACATAACCCTAACTTCAAAGGATCCATTCGAGCCAACTTGTAATGCGCTTATCCACTTTCAACATTCATCTCTCATGACTTTTTAACCTTCTTCAAGCCAACCCCCACCGGGCTCCATCACCATGGCTTCAATCACTCCCTTTCGAAATCCTGGCCGTCTCCGCTCCTCAGGCCCATCCGCTTCTATATCTCGAACCCCGCCCCGGCGTACCTCTACCCCCACCTCCGACTACCCTCCGCCGCCAACCTCCGCCGGCCAGACGCGCCGCTCGGCGCGCTCCATCGACCCTCTTGGTGAACGCGCCACTGTTCAATTAATCCGCCGAGTACTCCTGCCCGCCACGCCCAGCGACCAGGTCACGGCGGCGGCAGCTTTACAGGGCCAGTTGCCGCCGCTGACGTCGTCGAATGAGGTGGACTTGCAGGTGTATGCGCTACTGGCGATTGTGCTGCGGGACTATGTGCAGGCGTGGTATAGCCGGATCACGCCGGACGAAGAGTTTGTGCGCGAGATTGTGCACGTTGTGGCGCACTTGACAACGGCGATGGAGCAGAGGATGCGCAAGGTAGATTGGGAGAGTATGCTGTTGGATGAGATTCCAGAGTTATTGGAGGAGCATATTCGCGGTAGGTTGGGTGTGCGTGTTAGTTTGCAAGAGGCTTTGAAAAGGGGCTAACTTGAATTACAGCATATCGCACGTCCAAGAAACCCGCAGCCCGGCCACCGCTACAGGCTAATGCGCGTGAAATCTACCACGCGCTCCTCCCCCTCCCCGCCATGTCGCCCGTTCCCAACGATGACGACGCGGGATCTGGCGCAGCGCAGAAACACAACGAAGCCACGTACCGCAAGCTTCTGGTGCAGGGCATGCTGGCCCTGCTGCTCCCCAGCGATGACCTGCAGAGCGCCACGCTAACGACGCTCGTGGGCGAGATTCTGGCTGAGACCATTGTTGGCGGCTTGCTGGCAAATAAGCTGGCGCAGCCGTGGATGCTCTGGGAGATCCTGGGGATCGTGGCAAATACGGTCACGGGCAAGAGGAAGGTGGAGCCGGCGAAGGATAAGGACAAGGCAAAGGAAAGACTAAAAGACCGGTCGCGCAGACAGAAGCCGGCAGAGACAAAGACTGAACCGCTAGAGCTGGCTATATTGCAACCAGCCACGCCGAGCCGGTGGTCCTTTCAGAGCGTCATCATCATGCTGGTCCAATGGGGAGTCTTGATATACTCGTTTATCCGGGGTCTGATATTTGCTGTCAAGGCTGCACGAAAATTGCCCAGCAGGATATCAGTCAAGAAGGGGAAAAGCAACGAAAAGGCACCGATGGTTACGTTTAAGCTGTTTAGTTTTTTCAATACGCTGATTGAGCTGGATGAGCGTATGCCGTGGCTTGGTGGGTCGTTGGCCATGTTTCAGTGGGCGCTGCTCAAAGGCCCATGGAAAGTTGGAGCTGTTGATGGTGTTTTAGATCGGTGAGTTTTTTTTAGTTTTTTTTTTTTGCTGTGGTATCATTGCTAACCCTAAAAGATACATTTCCAACTTGGTCACCACCAAAGTCCTTGATAGCTCCCGCTTGCCCGGCATCATTCGAAACATCCGCGGCTCCGTCTTTCCCAACAATGTGCCCGGAAAAAGCTCCCTATTCCCGCCGAAAAACGCCGCCGAGGAACGAGCTCTCAGGCTCCGGACTGCCGAGGCGCTGGCGGGTCTGGTGCCCGAGTGGATGCTACGGGTGTATTTCTGCGGCGGCGAGTGGCGGCAGAACGATGCAACAGACAATTTAGAAAAAGTTGACGAGCGAAATCGAGTGGTCAGAGAGATTGACGAGACGGTCGTCGAGGTGTTTGCGGACGAGTACTTCAACAGGCACTTGATATATGCCATTGTGGAGTTGGTGTTTGTGCGGCTAATGCCCGAGATGGCAGAGAAGGGCGTGGGGGATTTGCTCGGCGATCGCTTGAGTGTGTGAGAGCCTACATGTGTCGAGAAAAATGCTTGGGTATCTATTTGGTATCTGCACGGGTATCTGTCAAGGTATCTATCTAATCTACCATCTATTCCGACCACCGCATCTCCAGCTCCTGCAACAGTTCCACCACTTTCGGCGGCGCCTCATTATTCAACGCTGCCTTCTCACTCATCTGCAAGGGCCGCAGGACATATCGCGAGACAGCATCTGAAGTGCGTGCCTCAGGCCGGCCAATTCCAATTGCAATCTTTGCCCAGTGCATATGCGGCCACTCTTCCTTGCGCAAGCTAGCATTGATGCTCTTGAGCCCGTTGTGGCCGCGATGGCTGGACTTCCACTGACGGATGCGCACATGACCCAGCTCGCCCTCCAAATCGTCGTGAAGTACGAGAAAGCCGACACGCTCGGGCCGGTCGCCAACGAGCTCTTTAAAGGTCTTGGCTACCCATGGCCCCGATACGTTCATCAGCGTGGGCGATTGGACAAGCATGAATTTTGGGCCAAGCGAAATTTGCGCTTTTTGCTTGCCTATGCGCTGCGGGGTCCAGGCTGGTTGGTTCGGGAGGAGCGTCTGGAGAGATTTTATGGCGAGGTGGCCGGCGGAGTGAAAGGTTTCTAGGTAGGGCTTAGGATTGCCTAGGCTGATGATGAGGAATTTTTCAATCATGATATTTAAAAGAATAATTGAATATTATGAAGCGAGTGTGTCCTTTGAGAAGAAAACAATGACTATAGAGGCCACCTTGTATTTATATCTCTTATAATGAAACCCACCTGCTCAACTCACCATCGTCAAAAAAAGCTCTGTTGTAGTTCCACGAACATCACGTGACCTCTCGGACAACCGTTTTTGGAAGGGTCTACATGGACCCTAACCAGTATCAAAAGTTAATGGCTTTGTGGCGCAACTGTAAAAGAGGGCGGGCTGACAAGAAAGTGTGGCGCAGCAGACTTCAATGGAATTCAACCCTTTCAAGAAAGCTCAGCGCTGACGTCGTTTTGTTTCTCCAGGAACAGGAACTTGTTTAGAAGGTTTATAGCGCTGTTTTCTCCCAGCTTATAGGCCTTCCCCCCTCTCCCCCTTCTAAAAGGCAAACCAAAATAAGCATGCTGTTTTCAGCCAGATACAAAACCATCTTTACTTCCCTCTTGTATTTCCCTCTCCGTCTTTGATCTTGTCACTACTTTGGAACATAAACGAATTATCGATACCTCCTGCAACTATCTCTGCTGATTTTTCTTTGTCGTTGAAATCGCTTGATTGAATCCGATTTGCCGCCTTGTCGCTTTCGCATAGCATAGCCTTGACCTTTTGACCCGGCTGTAACATACAAGTACACCAGCGAGAAACACACAGTTAGAGAGACACACAGAGCTCTGATCGCATTTACCAAATCCTCACATAACTGCGGCTACTAACTACATACCGATCTGGTATACCGCATTGCAAATTATCCGATCGCATATACCACAGCAACAACCTACGCTTTACCTGACATACTTTACAACACCACATTACTCCATACATATTACGCTAAAATGTCGTGGGCAGGTGCGACTCACCGGTGAAAACATCACTACTGTCCAATGGGTTAATGCTGACGCACTCTGTCTCTATTGCAGGCTTCAAGAAGAATGTCAACCGGGCTACTACCCAGGTGATGATGAAGACGGGTATGCTTCTTTTCGCCGAGCTTTTCGCAATAGCAAGATGCTAACATACTTAAAGGCCATGTTGAAAAAACAAACGACCGCGACTATGAAGTAGAAGAAAGGTGTGCCCATTTTGTTTGGAGTGCGGGGTTTTGTTTGCGTATTGCGATCGCAGACTAACATGTGATAATTTAGACGATTCCGCACCATGGAAACCGCCGCAAACCGGCTACAGAAAGAAGCCAAGGGCTACCTGGATTCTCTTAGAGGTATGTGGCTTTTGCCTCTTTTTTCTCTGAAACAAGAGACTGGGAGCTAACGTCAACAGCCATGACGGCCTCGCAGATGCGCATCGCCGAGACGATAGATGCCTTCTATGGTGATGCAGGCGCCAAGGATGGCGTGAGTAGGAGTTACAAGCAGGCCGTCGAAGATCTCGACGCCGAAACCATCAAGGCGCTTGACGGGCCGTACCGGACCACGGTGCTGGAGCCCATTACGCGCTTCTGCGCCTACTTTCCAGACGTCAATGAGTGTATGAATCACCCCCCATCTCGTTTAGTATCCATCTCCCACTAACACACAAAAAGGCATCAAGAAGCGCGGCCACAAACTTCTCGATTACGATGCCCTCCGCGCCAAAGTCAAGAAACTCGCCGACAAGCCCGACAAGGACGTGACCAAGCTGCCGCGCGCCGAAAAGGAAATGGAAATGGCCAAGGCTACGTACGAGCAACTCAACGAGCAGCTCAGCACCGAACTGCCGCAGCTGATTGACCTGCGCGTGCCCTACCTGGATCCCAGCTTTGAGGCCCTCGTCAAAATCCAGTTGCGCTTTTGCGCAGAGGCGTATTCGCGCATGGCCCAGGTGCAGCAGTACTTGGATCCCGAGACGAGGGATCTGTATGCGTCGGGCCAGTTGGATGACCGCGTGGAACAGGTGTTGCAGGAGATTCGCGAGTTGAGCATTAGCGGGACGGTTTAGTCTTTTTTTCTTCCTTTTTGTCTGTTTTGTTCTTTGCTTTGTATCATGTCTCGTTTTTAGCCTTGACTTGTTTTAGAGGCTGCATTTACATTTTGATTGTCTGCTTGGATCTAGACCTAGTCGTCAGTCTAGATACAGAGTTGTTGAGGGTCTGTATCTGGTTTATTGCTCATTTGGCAGATGTTTACTTGTTTCTTCCTATGGCGTTTTCTATTTTTATCATTGGGCTGATTATTTCGTATAATGGCATGTTTTATTAAATCACATATGCGAGAGCAAGTATGAGTAGAGATGAAGCAAAGAATCATGGCATCATTAAATGGTAAATTATTCCCAGAAAAACAAAAAGACAACAATCACAAATAGACGGGCTAGTTCAAAAAGAATGCTAAAAACTAAAAGAAAAGAAAGCAAAACAAGCAACTAGCGGAACAAACTCTGTACATCAACTTGCATGCCTGCTGGGTGCTGGCCTGGGTATTGAGTCGGGTAGTGCTGCGACTGTGGCTGCGGCTGTTGCTGTTGCTGTTGCTGAAGTTGGTGCTGGATCTGATGTTGAAACTGTTGGGGGTGTTCTTGATACGCCTGGTATTGTTGTTGGTGGTGCATTTGCTGCTGCATCTGCATTTGCTGGTGGTAGGTTTCCGTGGGAAATTGTTGCTGGTGATGTTGTTGATGATGTTCTTGCTGTTGGTGCTGCTGCTGCTGCTGCTGCTGCTGCTGAAGACTCTGTGGCGACTGGTGCGGATGTGCAGCCTTGAATTCCGTGAAAATGCCAATAATCTTTTGCATGGACTCGCTGCGCTCATGCTCCGATGTGGCATGCATCCAGATGCCGACGGTATCCTCGTCGTGGCCGTCGACCTGCAACAGAAGATAGTCGCCCGAGACCTCCATCTCGGCAATCTCATCAAAGCTGTAGACGCGGTTCTCCGTGTTCTTGCGGTTGAGGATAAAGAGGTAGTGAGTGGGGCGCATGGCGGCGGACAGGTCTGAGTGGCAGATGAAGAGGGCGCCCTCGATGGTGGTCTTGGCCCATTGGCCCAGGGCGGTATCGAGGTGGTAGACGACGGCGTGCGAGTTGCAGTAGTTGATACCGGCGACGTCGGCGAGGTAGCTGCGCAGGACTTTGAGGTTGATTTCGGTGTTGGTGCGGCGGGCGAGTGTGGGGTTGGGTGTGGTGTCGACGACGTAGGGGGCGTCGGACTCATAGTCGGAGACTTTGGTGGCCGAGGGGTTGCGCTTGTGTTTATTGTAGCGGTGGGGGGTTTGTTGGCTCATTGCGACAGGCTGTGAAGATGAGAGACGAGATGAAATGAAGTGGGCTGGAGTTGAATGTTGGGCTGTTAAGGCTGGTTGGATTCACTAAGCAGTTGATTTTTTAAAGCTGTAGAGAAAAATCAAAGAGTTACAAGTCTAAAGCTAGCCCAGAGGTTGGCGAACCCAGGATGGCTCCACTTATTCGGCCACCCCACATCAGCGTCATATGCCTTTTTCTTACATAGTAGAAGCCGGCTTCACAACAGAGAGAAACAAAAAGAGGAGAAGCAGGGAACTGCAATAGCCGGCCGAGCTCAGCCTCTGTTGCTATTGAATTACCTCGCTTAGCTTCACAAGATGTCGGATTGTGGCAACTGGTTCATGCTTCACTGCCTCTAGGGTTACCCAGGGTTGGCGAACACCACGTGAATCGATAACAATACTACATACTATAACAAACAGAACCGACAAGTCAGTCCAGTTTGATTGTTCATATACATACCTACTCTTGTAACTTAGGCCTCTGTCACTGAATCATCCTCTTGTCTGCTCTGGACTTCTAAGCATCTTCTTTTGGTCTTTCTTTCTTTTCTACAGTACTTCATTGTCATTTTTGGTTATCAGCTTTAGCCCACGCCACTTTCTATTTTATATTGTATAGTACTCTGTTTTCCTTTTGAAAGTTAACCCGAGGGAGGTCGCTTCGTGTTGCTTAAAACAAAGCCTCTTTACTTTACCCTGTTTTCCCGGCTTAGAGCCGCCTGGGTTCAAGCTGCCCGCTTATATCTTATAGGGCTGTTTATCGGTAAGTTGGACGCTCTAGCTGGTTGCCCCTCTCGACGTTGGGGGATTGATGTATCGATTCGTTAATTGAGCGCACAATCGACTGTTGCTTGAGCGCATCATTACTAACAAATGCGCCCATGTCAGCTCATTATACTTTTGTGCATAATGGCGTCTTCTATTGCCTCGGCAGATGCCGTATCTACCCATAGCCACCCATCAGTTACTGCATCCACCGCTGCTTCTACTACTGTTTCTACACTTCACCGGAATGAAACGATAGAATCTGACCCGGTCGAGATCCCATCCGGCCCCACGTCCATGGCCCGCGCCGTCTATGCCCGCCGGCCCGAATATACTCGCCCGCACCGAATCAGAGTCAAGATCGGCACATGGAACGTTGCCCAGAATACCCCGTCAGCGTTTGATCTACGCAAGTGGTTCTTTCAGCCTTCTATTGACGGCCTCCTCGAACAGCCTTACCCGCCGTCAAACCGCAAAATGACAACATCAACCCACACAGACTCATTTACCCTTGAAGTCAATCCTGATGCGCCGCGGCAGCCGTGCAAGAACAGAATAGGGCTCTACGTCTTAGCTCTACAAGAAGCTACGCCTGCAACTCTGGGCCAGCGCATTATCAACACAGACCCAGTGATTGAAGACCACTGGAGTGATGCTATTGCCGATGCGGTGCCGCCAGGATACACACGCATTGTGCGCGAAGTCATGGCTGGCATCATTATGATTATCTATGCTGCCACTGAGTTGGCAGACACCGTTAGTCACATCAGCAGCACCCAGGTCGGCACGGGACTCTTGGGATATATGGGCAACAAAGGCGCAGTATCGGCCCGTCTCTTGCTTGGTGAAACCACGCGACTCCTCTTTACCAACTCGCATCTGGCCAGCGGAAACGAGGCCCAGTTTCTCGAGCGCCGATGCTGGGACACCAACCAAATCAAAACGCGCACCGAGTTTGCGCCTGTGTCTCTACCAGGCGGGCCTGATAGCGGCCCGGAAAAGATTGGCGACGAGGATCTGGCGTTTTGGGTGGGTGACTTGAACTTTCGGCTGGATGCGCCCGGAGAGGATATCCGCAGTCTGTTTTCCCTTCACACTCAGGGCATGTACGGCGCGCCAGAGCCGTCAACACCTATTAGTCTTGCTAGTTCCAGCAGCATTATGGAGCCGAAGGATTCGTACGACAGCGATACCGACACCATCTTGAGCCCCCGATCGGGCAAGTTTCCCTTTTTGCCGGATGGAAGCAAAAATAGCGACGATCTGCCGAATCCCGATGACTTCATTACCGACGAAGAGGACGATCCGCTTTCGCTGCAGACAACGCTAAATTCTCTGCTGCCTCACGACCAGTTGCGACAAGTGATTCGGCAGAAAAAGGCCTTTCACGATGGCTGGAAAGAGGGCGCCATCACGTTTATGCCCACGTACAAGTACGATATAGGATCGCGTGACAACTTTGACTCGAGCGAGAAGCAGCGCGCACCTTCATGGTGCGATCGCATTCTCTATCGTACGCGACTTGACCTGCAAAAGCACCTGCAGAAAGTTAAGGAAGAGGAGGAGGCCAAGCGACTCCGTGAAGAGGCTGAGCAGGCAGCCGAAGAGGAAGACAGTGATCCAAATGTTCTCTTCAGCAACGAGATCGACTACGACGAAGAGCCAGAAAAAGAAGAAGGAAAAGGAAACGAAGGAGGAGAGAAAGAGCCTCAGCCTTCTTCTGAACAGCCAGCTCGTACTTCCTGGGGCTACGACGAATATGACGAGTACGACGAAAACGAAGACAGCGGTGACCAACAAACCACTGCAACCCAGTCGTTGGAACGGATTCGCCTAGAGCAGTACTGGTCGGTGCAAAGCATTACATCGTCCGATCACAAGCCAGTCGTCGGTCTATTTACAGTCGACTATGATGCAGTGGTTCCCGAGCTACGGGCCATAGTCCAAGCAGAAGTGGCTCGGGACTTTGACCGCGCAGAAAACGAGGGCCGGCCAGACATCACCATTGTCATTGAGGCCCAGAGTCTGCAGACTCCCAGTTCCAGCAACGGCCAAGGCGAGACCGTGGACTTTGGCCCTGTGCAGGTCTTTAGAAAGTACTCGCAGACCTTGACGGTGGCAAACACAGGACAAGGCCCGGCTACCTTTTCGTTCCTGGAGCATCCAGCCGGGTCAGACTGTCAGTCGTGGCTGACAGCGTCGTTTGTGGCTTTGGAGATCAGCACGGATAACGAGCCGCTTGATCTCGGAGCTACGGTGACGCTTCAGCCGGGCGATACGGTAGGAATCCAAGTCGACGTCTGCGTAGATGATTTCGACCATATTAGAGATCTCAATTCCGGGACTTGCCGTTTAGACCAGGTGCTGGTTCTTCGCGTCGAAAACGGCCGAGACCACTTTCTCCCCGTCCACGGAACATGGCTGCCATCGTGCATCGGGCGTTCGCTCAACGAGCTCATCCGGGTTCCTGACGGCGGCATCCGCGTTTTCATGGCCGAGTTTTCTTTGGCTGGCAGCATCCCCGACTCTCACGAAGTGCGATGCTCTGCGCCGAAAGAGCTATTCAAACTGGTCGAGAGCTTGCTGACTCTGACGGAGCGGGCTATCGCTGATGAGAGCATGCTGGAAGGGGCAGAAATCCCGCGCGACAATATGGGCTGGCCGTATGACGAAAAGACGTGGCTCTTGACAGACGCGACCCTGCGCATGGCGCACAAGGAGACGGTGGCTGAAGCTCTTGATTTGGACCGTCCGGTGCTCGAAGCCTTTCCAGCCGAGATTCCCGCATTGACACGAGTTGAGATTGTGGCCGAGATGCTTCTTATTTTCTTGCGCACGCTCACCGACGGCATCATCACGGCCAACCTCTGGACGGTCCTCGAAGAACGTCTGCCACAACTCTCTACGCTCTCTCCCGCCACAGCGCCTTCCAAGGCCCTCGAAGACGCCAAAACCGCCATTCTCGACATCCTCTCGACCGACCAGGGACATAGTATATCCCTCGTCTTCCTCGCCTCGACCCTGGGCCGCGTATGCGCCGAGCTCTCGCCCGTCAGCCGCGCCGACATCAAGGCAGCGGAGATTATGCAGAATCCCGGCGGCCTGTCGTTTGCCCGGTTCCGGAGAAACACGCTCCCGATGGTTGGCGAGGGGGCTGGAGGATCGCCGGCGGCAGTGGCGCAGAGACGCGCGCGAGAGAGAAGAGTGGCAGAGGTGTTTACACCGGTGGTGTGTCGGGTGCCTAGCGGAGAGGGGCGGAGTGAACGCGAGAAGAAGGCGGTGATGGCGAGGCAGATGAGTGTCTTGGAAGTGTTTGTGCATCCGCAGGCGGATTTTTAGCTTGTTCTGGGTTTTCAGGCGTTAGGGTTTTAGATTGGAATTGTAGAATAAATTACAGATATCTATTGAGGCCAAGTTCAGAGTATTCATTAGGGTTTGTTAGGGTCTAAATGAGCAGCAGAAATGACTCTCGGTTGAGATGCCGAGGCTTTTGTCATGTAACTTACAATCTACCCTCATATCCAACCCTATACCTACCCTCTCACCTACAAGTATAACTGTATGTGCGAGCATTAGTAACATAGAAATGGATATTCCAATCGCTGCAAACGTGCTCGGCACTATGGGTGCAGTATGTACTACCGCTACTACTATGTACAATATGTACTACAAGTTGAACAATAAATACTCCAAAACACATAACTAACACAGCTTGTACGACTTTCTAATGTAGGTATGTTGGTCGGTTCAGGTATGTCTTTTACTTACAAACCCTTCACTATTAGTTTCTCGGGCAACTAACGAAAAACAAAAGCTCATCCCGCAAATCGTCATCAATTACCGGCGCCACAACGCCACCGGGCTTCAGCCCGCCATGATGATGCTATGGGCATGGGCCGGCGTGCCGCTGGGCGTGTACAATATCGTGAGCGGGTTGAATGTGGCGCTGCAGGTGCAACCGCAGCTGCTTACTTTTCTGAGCCTAGTGACGTGGATCCAGTGTTTTTATTATGAGCGGGTAAGCCACGTCCACAAGCCTGGACTGGACAAGGCTTGGAGGGAGAGAGAACCAGGACGTTTTCGCAAAGCTAACGCCGCGCTCTAGAAATGGTCGGTCGCGCACTGCCTCACCGTTGTCATCCCCATTGCCGCGCTCATGGCCGGCATGCAAGCCAGCCTGGTTGTCGGCCTCCGCCTTGCGGGCGCCCAATGGCCACTAACCCTGATGGCGGCGCTATCGGCGGCGCTTTTGGCGCTTGGGGTGCTCAGCCATTACCGCGACATATGGCGGCACCGCACTGTGCGCGGGATTTCCTTTCTCTTTGTGGGCATCGATGCGGCCGGCGATGTGTTTTCGCTGGCGTCAGTGCTGTGCGAGGCGCATGTCGATGTGCTCGCAGTCGTTGTGTATGCGACTGAGCTGGTCCTGTGGTGCGGTGTGTTTGCGTGTGGTGGGTGGTATAATCTGCGGCCATGGCTGCGCGCGTGGCTGCGGGAGCGCCGATCAGTGGAGGGGGGAGAGGGGAACGGCGTGGCGATGCATGAGATGTCCTCGTCGACATCGGTGTTTTCGACTCCTGGTGCCGCGCTCGAGCTCGAGGTTAGGCAACGACGTCATGGCAGCAGTCAAGGTCAAGGGGGAGAGTAAAACCCTTGGCAACCCTAAAGCCTTTTTTTTTTTTTTTAGGGCACAGCACGAAAAAAAAGAGGCATGATATTTGTTTGAAGCAAACAACAAACAAGGAAACCAAACACTTGATATGAGTAGCAATTTAAAACATAATTGCGAACTTGGATATATGGATGAACAAGTAAGGGGAGATGGAAGAAAAGAGATCACACAGAAGCAGCAGCAGGTTTGTTTCTACGGAGGGAAGAGAAGAGAGGACACGCAAGACGGATGATTCAGTGATAAGATCACGACCGTGTTGTAAGTGAGTTGCAAGCTGGCTGAGATTTATACCTGGCCTACACTATGTACATAACTATATTCATGCGTATATGAACTTCCAAAATAAAACGATAGAGAAGCTGGAGAAGTGTTGTTTTCTTTAAAACCCTTTACAAACAAAATAGAGGGGACAATGGGCAAGAAGGCGGCACATGAATCTTCGGGGATTTTTGTATGTGTGTATAGGAAAAAGATAGAAAAAGGGTGTTTGTGTCCTCCTTGCGTTGCTTCAGCTCTCTCTCTCTCTCTCTCTCTTTTTATTATTATTATTGTTGTTTTTGAGAACTGAGAATCACTTTTATAATATTTCCTGTTCATGAAATAGAGCAAAAAGATCGCTTTTCCCATTTGTTTTTCTTGTCTCGTGATCGTCGTCTAAAAAAACCATGATCTTTCTCTCTTTGCCTTCTTCTCTCATTATTGCATTTCTTTTTATGATTTGTCAATGCTTTTAATTTTCTCCCCGTCTGTCTCTATTCTGGGGGTTCCTCCCCGTCCCAAGTTATTGAGACGAGACGAGACGAGACGAAAAAGAAGAAGAAGAAGAAGAAGAAGACAAGAAAATGAAAAATGGTTCCTGCATAAACAGGTGTTGAAGTGAAACTCACAGAGCCACATATTGAAGCCCCGATCTCTTCTCTCTCCTCTCTCCTTCCCCTCTCTTCTCATACGTACTTTTCCAGGCCGAGGACTGAGATCCCACAACTTCAAACCTCTCCTTCAGCTACCCAGCTTCTCTCCCTTTTGCTAGCCCATGGCTTAATTTCTACCATTACAAGTAGATTCTTGCTTCCCCCCCTCATTTGTCCTTGATCCCATTCCCTGCTCTTCCTTTTTTATATTATGTATCATTATTCCTTGCTTTGTACCTGTCTTTCCCTTGTTGATATTCCGCCCTCCCCTCACCTTTATCCTGTCACTTTCCCAGTTGAGTTGCTACTAATCAAGTTATAACATGTAAATAAAGAAGCCCCTGTCTTCGGGCTTGAACCTTGGCTAAGCCTTTTTGGTCTGGGCTTTTCTTTTTCTTCCCTTCTGTTGTTCTTTTGCTGTTCCTTGAACTTTTCTTTTAATATGGTATGTATGTACATATGTACATACGTACTACATAGCGAGGAAGCAGCTGCATACTATGTATGCATATACATATAGAGCCTGCACATAGAAAAACAAAGCAGCATCTTGTTCGCTAACAAACTCTTTAATCTAGGGCCGGAATCGCCTAGTGCAAATCAAAATGTCAAAGGCCATGCTTTTCTACTCTACAAAGCACCCCACATGACTCAAGACAGGACTTGAGGGCGGAAAATATGTACATACAACATACATACTATATAAAACTACCTGTACGTACATGTGTCGTCACTGCGTGTGCTGTGTAATCTTGTATGCATGGGTTTCATACGTGTATATACCATACATACATACATACTAGGTTTACTTACCATATCAGTCGAGAAGCTCATTGTATTGCTCGCTGAGACATTGTCTCTTTCCAGGCAACATAGAAATATGATGTATCAGTCGGCAGCTCAAGAAAGACACCAGAGGGCGCTTGTGCTTATACTTGGAACAATGAAGCTATGTATGTATGTATGTAGTACATACAGAGGACATGATATCAAGGAACAATAAAAAAGAATAAATAAGGAGTTGGATAGCTGATTCCCGCCCAATTTCGCTGCGCTTTTAGCTGCATTTCAAGTTCCCCTTGCTGACTAAATAAGATGTGATTTCCCCTGGCTCTAGTTCTTGCACCTACCAGTATGAACATACATAGTAGTAATGTACAAGTATAGCTTAAAGTGCGGCTCTAGACGCAGTTTTGTTATATGCCGTATGTAAGTGGCTTTTGTGGGAGGGTTTTAATATGCAAGTGAGTTTATATGTACATTACATACATACATATATACGTATACATAGTACACACTGTAAGCTACATGTATATACTAAGTGATAGCATGTTACCACCAAAGACAGCAATTGCCTGTATTGTTAATTGTTAATTAAACTTGACTGAGGAGTTGGGTAGGAACAACGAATGTTATGACTGATTCTATATACTTGACACCTGTAATAATTGGTTGGAGCCGGCCTGGGCTGATTTAGGCCTGCATTTACTCCTATCAGACCTTGTTGTTTTTATTTTTATCTATTTTTTATTTTCTTTTTCTTTTATTTTGGCTCGGCTTGGGGTTCGCTTCTTGCTTTAGCTGCAGGTACCGCCAAATCAGTGCTACCTTGATGTTTTACGCCGGATTCCATTGGCTTCTTTCCTTCCGTCTTTCCATTTAACAAACACGCAAATTTGAGCACGCGCGCGTGCGCAAACAATAATGAATATATGTATGTACATACATACATACATACATACTTACATATGTAGAACGTTCGGCTTGGAACTGCAGTATGTAGCATATTGTACATTGTAGATTGTAGAAAACTAAATGAACGAACCATTGTTCCTTGGGGTGCAACAACGCCAGCTGACTAAGTCCAAGCAATAGCCCAAAACTCCACAATTCAGCAGCTCTTGCTTTTTTTTTTTTTTTGCTCCTTCTTTTTTCATTGTTCCTGCTTTTGTCATTCCCAGGCTCTTGCTCCGCGCCGCCGCCTACCCTGGAGTATGTACATACAAACATGCATACCAGTATGTACATACATACGTATACATACCATATGTATTTAGTACATACCTGTAGTATAATAGACATGCTCACATCCATACGCGCATTAGCAAGCTGGGGTCTAAGTCTGGCAAGCGATGTTTTGGGTCTTTCTGTTTTTATAGCTGGTCGCTTTACACAAAAAAGAGAAGAGTATTAAAAGCAAATGCGTCAACGGGAGCGGCGTACGGCACAAGCAGTCAAAAGGAAACAGGGACGTAACTTTTTCTCCTTCTTGGCCCGGTCCCTTGTTTCTCTCTCTCTCTCTCTCTCTTTCTCTCCTTCTACTTCTAATTATTCTCATGCTCATGTTCATGCTCCCGCTCAAGTCCCGTTGCTCATGCTTTCCTTGAACTTGCTTGGGCTTGCTTGGTGATTGCTCTTGTTCATGCTCTTTCCTGGTCCCTGCGCTTACCTTGCGTGTCTGTCCAGGGTTCTTTCCTTTTCTCTGTAAATCAATCAATCAATCAATCACTTTACCACTTTACTCTTTAAGCTGGCTGGCTTGCTTGCTTCAACTCTATTTGATTTGATCTTGGGTAATTGCCTTCGTTGATTTGATACCTTGACTCTTTCTAATCAAGACAACTCCACTTCTGTACTTATGTCCTTACTTGCCCCCCTTCGTCCATCTTTTTTTTTTTTTTT
>CM069896.1:2989804-3000910 GCA_036034705.1 Thielaviopsis punctulata
CCCCCAAGTACATATATATTTTGACTTGCTTTTTAATACACCCATCAATATCTGGTGCCTTTTCCCTTTCTTCGTCATTCTCTTGCCGCTTCTACTACATACATATTATTTATTTCATCTCTCTATTTTTCCTAATTTCAGTCCTTCTTTTGTTCCTCTATCTCTCTCCCTCTCTCTTCTTTCTCTTCTTTCGCTCCTTTAAACCCAACGATTGTCTTGTTTGCCGCAAACCCAAGTCTTAATTGCTTCTTCTCCGCTTCGAGAACAAACAAGGCCAAAATTCCTCTTCGAATTTCACTGCTCATCCGCTCAACCCTGGTCGTTATTTCGCGCACACAACCAACTACCTACCACAAACAAGTACATACATAGTGCTTTACTCGGCTTTGTGCCGATCTGCTTCTTCGCTTTAGACTTTGTTCTTCTGCCATTCCTGCAAACCCTAGAATCTTGCCAGATTTTCTCTCGCAATACTAGCCAAATTTCCGCCCTACTCGGTGCTTATTCTGCAGTTTTTCTTTCCTTTTTTCGTGCGGCATGGCGACATCCAAGAGTTCCTCGCGTGCCTCGGCACCCTTTGACGACGCCAGCACCGCTGATGCCAGCAACTTTGAAGACATTGCTCTGCAAGATGCTTCCCTGACTCCTGTGCGCCCTCACCACGGTGCCCGTGATGTTTCTGCTACTCGCTCTGTGGCTTCTTCCCACCACGACAATTCTCCCACTTCAGATACTACTTCGGTTTCTCCCTCCAAGCCTGCAAATGGCACGCGCCAGTTGACGGCTCCCGGACTTAACAAAGTCCGTAATTCGGCACCTCCTCCTACGAGCTCCAACCCTCATGGTCGCAAGCGCCCCGAACTACTCAGCTTGCGATCCCACATCCGCCAGGCCAACATGAATGCCAACTTTAGAAACACAAACACTGGAAACCTGACCGCCTTGGGAAGCCCTGGAAGTCGTCCCCCAATCAGCCCCGGCGCTAGGAGCGCCACTCTTCCCATGCGCCAACACAGCCAAAGCCGCAGCCGGAGCCCTAGTTTACATGATGACTCCAGCTTTATCTTGAAGCCTCGACGCACTAGCTGGCAACCCAACCAATCCCGCAAATCGTCTATTGAGCTGGAGCAAGAGTTTGACGAAGACGATGGTGCCGATATTCCCGAAGGTCTCATTCTCGACAACGTCCCTCTTTCTCCGCGTCCTCTTAGCGAGCGCTCTAATAGCCGCCGTTCTAGCCGTGGCCCTACATCGCCTTCGCCCAGCAGATCAAAAACCCGCCCCGCTGGAAACGGTACTCCAGCTGTTGCTACTGCACACGGCAGCTTAAAGTCTCCCGGCTGGAAGTCGGACTCTGGCCTTGATGAGATTGCTTCTACCAACTCAGAGCCCACACCTATGAAGACCAGAGCCCGCAGTTGGAACCTGGCCATGTCCGAGCTTAGTCCGGAGGCTCGTATGCTGACAGAAAAGCTTGAAGAGCATCAAGATAGCACCCGTGCCGAGAGACCTGCCACATGGGGTTCATCGCGCCAGTCACTGGACACCATGGTCCAGGAGCGCAACCGCCAGAGAAAAAAGTCACCCCTACCGGAGCTTCCGCCCTTACGCAAGTCTGACGCTATGATTGACCCGTTGCCAGTATCAAAGGAGAAGGAAGCCGTTCTCTCGCGCACCCGCCCCTCGTGGCTGCCTCCCAAGGATCCGGAAGAGGAGAAGCGCCATCTCCGAGAATACCAGAAAATGATGGCCAAGAGCATGGAGGCTGAACGGAAGCGCGAAGCTGCCAAGGCGGCCAATAAGGTCCGGCGTGATTCCAACGCGGAAAACACCATGCGCACCTGGGAAGACGATATTATCCCGCGTTGGCCTGATGCTATCCGCGAACGCAAGACACGCGAGCTGTGGTGGCGCGGCGTGGCCCCCCGTAGCCGCGGCATCGTGTGGGCGCGTGCCATTGGCAACGAACTTGGCCTGACTGGCGGTTCGTTTGATGCCGCGCTCAAGAGAGCTCGTGAGGCCGAAGCCAGGGTTGCCGACGGCAAGGGCGACTCGGAAGATGCTCGCAGAGTCGAATGGTTTGCTGCGGCGCGTCACGATGTTGAGGAAAAGACTTGGATGGAGCTCAAGATCTTCCAAAAGGGAGGCCCTCTGCATGAGAACCTGGTGAACCTGCTTTGCGCTTACGCCATGTACCGTGGTGACATTGGCTATGTGTCTGGCTGCAACGTGAGTATATTGTCCTGATGTTTTTCTTTTTAATCTGTAATACTTAGTCTTCTAACTATCTAAACCTCTAGACCATTGCCGCTCTTCTGCTGCTCAACCTTCCCAACGTCACCGACGCCTTTGTGGCCCTCGCTAACGTCCTCAACCGACCTGTTCCGTTGTCCTTCTTCACCTGCGACGAGGGCGCCAAGGCTTCGGCCTACACCCTTGTCCACAAGACCCTGAAGGAGCGTTCGCGTCCCCTGCACGACCACATTGTCTCATTGTCCAACGCCGCCGCCGCCGCCTCGCAAAGCTCTGGTGACATGTCGATCCCGCACGGTCCCGATGCGTATCTGCGCCACGTCTTTACTGGTCTCTTCACCAGCTGCCTGGCCATTGACGAGGCTGCGCGTCTCTGGGATGTGTACGTGTTTGAAGGCGACACAGCCATTGTTCGCGCAGCTATTGCTCTCATGATTCGCAACGAGGGTGATCTGCTGGTTTGCAAGACGCTGCAGGACGTGACTGACGTTTTGGACGGAGTGAAGAAGCCGCGCAAAATTGTGGCTGACGTTGGTGCCGAGGACAAGTGGATGAAGCTGGTCCGTGAAGCGGGCAAGGCATGAATTTGAAGTGCCTTGTTTCTTTATATGTCTGGCTGTCTTTCTTTGAATTTTGTTTTCTCGTGTCTCGACTTTGAGTGTCGTTACAAGTAAAAGTTACACACAAAGATTGGAAGCATCTTTGTGCTGTATATCTCTATTTTCTTTCTTTCTTTTCTTTCTTTCTTTTCTTTCTTTCTTTTCTTTCTTTCTTTTCTTTCTTTCTTTTCTTTCTTTCTTTTCTTTCTTTCTTCTCCTTCCTCTTCTCTACGCTCCTTGGATTATACCGGCCTTTTCTTTTATTTCACGATATATCCCTTTACTTTTTTTTCATTATACCAACCACTCTTCTTCTTTAGTAGCTTTGTTTCTTCTTTCTTCTTTTTATACCACTGAGGAACTGCAAGTTCTTTCTATTGCAGCTTCTTTCCTTTTTCTATTCTTTTCTGCTGCTTCCGAGTACATGATTTCCATGATATACAAAATTATTCTTTTTTCTCTATAGACCAAGGGAGCATACTACTACATACTATTACATAACATACTATTACTACTATATACTACTATACTTATTACTACATATTCATACATCTTTTCGCTACTAGTACCATATCTCGTAAACAAATCACATGTCCATGGTAATATCTTCCCAACTTGCATTTACTCAAAAGCTACATAGTTCAATGATGAAGCATATACAACCAAATACATAAAGAAGTGACCATGGACAACGCGCCTTTTTTTTCTTACTTTCTCTTGTATTCTATAAAATGTATGTGTGTTGTGTACTTTCGAAATGAGCAAAAAATAGTAGTTAAAAGATTGATAATAAAGACCATAAGGAAGAGGGAAAATAAAGTAATAAAAGAAGAAAGAAAAAAGAATGAGGAGAGGGGGAGGGGTATATTACATCGAAGTCGAAGGGAAGGGAAGGGAAGGGAAAGGAGATAAGGACCTGTCTGGAGAACTTGTTCACGGCATGTATTTCGGTGGCAAAACGAATGGAGAAGAAAGAAGGAACGAAAGAAAGGATGGATATTTTGTTTACTGTCTTTCTCTGGCACGCGGCGCCGCGCGTATAATGTCGTCGACTCTAAGCAGCAACTGTGTATCGCAGGACTTGGTTAGCACTTCTTTTTACAAATCAAACAGGGTTGGTTAGATATAGGGTCGGATAGGGTCAAGTCCTTACCTCTGCCGCTTCGCTGGCCGAAGACACCACAGCCTTCTTCAGCTTGTACGCCTCCATGACGCCCTTGTCGCGCATATCAGCAATGCCACCACCAGGCGTCATCAGATCCAGGCCATACGTCGTCATGCCGTCGTAAATCGCCTTGCGCAGACGCGAGACCAGGTCGCCCGAGTCGAGACCGGCATTGTCCGCCAGAATCGTGGGCAGCTGACGCAGGGCAATGGCAAAGCTCTGCACAGCCATCTGGCGCTTACCCTCGACGCGGGTGGCCGCACCCTCGACGGCTTTGGCCATGAGCATCTCGGCACAGCCGCCGCCGAGCGTGGTGCGCGGCTCCTTGACTGTCTGCGACAGGACGGCCAGAGCGTCGTGCAGACTGCGCTCAGCCTCGTCCAGCAGCTGCTCGGTGGCACCGCGCAGGACAATAGTGCAGGCCTGGCCAGCACCAACGCCCGAGAACTTGATCAGCGTGTCCTCACCAATCATAACCTCCTCGATAACATCGCACTGGCCCAGCTGCACCTGATCGGGGTGATCAAAGGTCGAAGCAATCTCGCCACCAGTGACAAAGGCTAGACGCTCAATGCCGTCAAAGTCAGCATGCTCAATGGACATGATACCAGCGTCAGTAAACAGCTGCTCGGGCCAGTTGTAGATGAGCTGGCGGTTGATGAAGCAGTTGATACCGTGCGCCTTGATCTTTTCAACCTTGGCCTTCATCTTCTCCTTCTCGGCCTTTTCCAGCTCAGCCAGCTTGCCAGTCGAGCTGACCTTGACGCGGGCGCCAAAAATCTTGACCTTGTCAGTATCCATAGACGTGTTGGCAATCAGAATCTTGGCCTTCTCTAGCCGCTTGGGCTGGTTAACACCAATCTTCTTGTCGAGAATGAAGCCCTCATCCAGGTACGACTCGCACAGTTTACCGCCGGCCTTCTTGATGATTTGGATGTGGCTGAGGTCGGTCGACTTGCCGAGTCTGAGAATGGCATCAACGGCCAGCTCGGCAAACTGGTTGCGGTCCTGGGCGAGCACCTTGGAGCTGAGCGTGGTGCGGGCAATGGCAAGCAGGTCGTTGCGGAAGGCGGCCGGGTCGCTGCTGTGGTCAACGGCCGAGGCCTCGAGGGCCTGGAGAGCAGCCGAAGAGGCTATCCGGTAGCCCTCAATAATGGTCTGGGGGTGGATCTTCTTGTCGACAAGCTTCTCAGCCTCGCGGAGCAGCTCAGCAGCCAGAACGGCAACTGAGGTAGTACCGTCACCAACCTCGTCGTCCTGGACCTTGGAGATGTTGACCAGGACCTTTGCAGCGGCATTGTCGAGGGCAATGGCCTTGAGGATAGTCGCACCGTCGTTTGTCACCATAATTTCACCGGTCGAGCTACACGAAGAAAAGAGACATGTGGTTAGACTTTGTTCAGTTCAAGAGGCAACATGAAAACTTACGCAGACTGCAGAATCTTGTCCATACCCTTGGGACCAAGAGTGCTCTTGACCAGGTCGCCAACAGCAATGGCACCAACAAAGGCAGCCAGGCGGGCATTCTCACCCTTTTCCTGGGTGGTACCCTCCTCGAAAATCTGGGTAGGGCTAAACGAAGACTATTTGGTTGATGATGGTGGTTAGGAGGGGCACATGTCAAAGTACACAATAAGGAGAACAAGGCACAACAGCACCACAGGCGGCCATCGTCACGTCACCAAGAAGAACTCACCATTGCTAAGAAACTGGTTGTGCAAAAGATGAAACGAAGCAAGAAGCCTGAGATCACAAGAAACGATAACCAACAACGGCTGAAATAAGACGGTTTGTTGGGAGGTGATCTGGCTTTGTAAAACTTGAAGAAGGTACCTGTTCAAGGTTCAAAATTCAAAATTCACTTCTGAGCAAAGTGGGCTGCTCTGCTCCTGAGTTTGGTTGGGTTCGGCCTTGTTGCTTTACTGGCCTTTTAGCGCATATTGCCACTGAAATGGGAAAAGTTTGCCTTGTTCTTTTGCTGGAGCTCTCCTATCCGGCCTTTATGTTAGTGGGCTGAATTCGAATTTGCCCCTCTACGTCGGCTTTTACCAATTGAAGTTTCTGGAAACCCCCTGTTTTTGTTTGCTTAGCTGCTTTTGGACAGCCCACCTTTTCTACAGTAAGCACCAGGAGAGGCTCGGTGTAGACAGGTTTAGCCGTGGAATTTCCGCTACCCTTACTGATTTAACTGTGCTATTAGCACTGGCTTCTTCCAATCCAATCCGCCGCTTAACTCTCTGCCCTTGGCCCATTCTCGCACAGTGCCCCGCACACATCCGTGAAAGAAAAAAAAAAATACGTTGGTCGAAATTCATCCCACAAATTTTTTGTATCAGGTTTGCCGTACGGTTCGAGTCGCTTAACCCACCCGATCATTGCCACGAGAGCCAACCAATTTGCGCCTCGCTCACTCCGGATTGTTTCTTTAGCCGGTCAACTCTTTATTCGTCGATTCATTTTCGCCGGATTTTTTGCCTTGAGATTTCCCTAATATTTTTCCCGGATCTCAATCACCGAACCCTATTACGCCGACTTCTTTTTTTTCTGCCTGGGTTCGCTATAAAAAGTTACAGGACCTTTGTCCCCCCCGCCTACCCCACGAACAACAACCACAAACGCATCTACACACGCACACAACACCACCAATAACTACATAAAATGGCGCCTTCTTTCGACCACCTCCGCGAGGCGGACCTGGATGAGGATGAATGGGATGAGGAAGAGATTGATCTGTCGGATCTGCGCGAAAAGTTCGAGGTCCAGCTGGAGTCTGGTTACGACACGTTTGTTGTTGTCGATGGCCTTCCCGAGGTCACTGAGGAACAGAAGCCCAAGCTGGTTCGTTTCCTGACCAAAAAGCTGGTTGCTGCCGGTACCGTCCGTGATGACTCCATCTTCATGCCCATGGGCGAGAACGGCAAGTCGCTGAAGTAAGTAATCTCTTTCTTTGACAAGGGGGGTTGTTGGTTTCTACCGGTTGGTTTGTAGTGCATCCATAAACACATATATGTATATACAAGTCGCATTGTTCCTAACGACCCACTCCCCCATCTTCAGGTTCGCCTTTGTCGAGTACGAGACCCCCAACGAGGCTGCCAACGCTGTCCGCCAGCTGGATGGTATTGCCCTCGACAAGAAGCACACCCTTCGTGTCAACAAGATGACCGACATTGACCGCTACGGCCGCGAGGGCCGCGTGTCCGAGACCTACGTTCCCCCCGAGATCGAGCCCTTTGAGGAGAAGGAGCACCTGCGGTCCTTCATGGCCGACCCGAGTGAGCGCGGCCGTGACCAGATTGTCATGCAGCACGGCGACCAGGTTGGCATCTTCTGGAACAACGGAAAGGAGAACCCTGAGAACATTGTCACCCGCCAGAACTGGACCGAGACCTTTGTCCAGTGGTCACCCCTTGGTACTTACCTCACCTCAGTTCATGCCCAGGGTGTGCAATTATGGGGTGGTGCTTCGTGGAGCCGCCTCCGCAGATTCGCCCACCCCTTCTGCAACCTGGTGCACTTTTCTCCCAAGGAAAAGTACATGGTTACCTGGTCGGCCCGCCCCATTAGCATTCCCGAGGAGGGCCACCCCGTCCTGTCGATTGACGACGACGGCAAGAACTTCATCATCTGGGACATTGATACTGGCGCCCCTCTCCGTTCGTTTGCCAATCTGGAGGTCCCTAGTGAAGACGGCAGCAGCAAGCGTCCCTTTGCCAGCTGGCCTGTGTTCAAGTGGTCGGCCGACGACAAGTACGTTGCCCGTCTCAACCCTGGCCAGTCCATTTCGGTGTACGAACTGCCCCGCATGAACATGCTGGACAAGTCTAGCATCAAGGTTGACGGTGTCATGGACTTTGAGTGGGCTCCCGCCACTCCCCAGCGTGAAGGTGTCAAGAAGTACGAGCAGCTGCTGTGCTACTGGACTCCTGAGCAGGGTAGCAACCCCGCCAAGGTCGGCCTGATGAGCCTGCCTTCCAAGGAGATTGTCCGTTCACTGAACCTGTTCAGCGTTACTGACGCCAAGCTGCACTGGCAGTCGGAGGCCAAGTACCTGTGCGTCAAGGTCGACCGTCACTCCAAGTCCAAGAAGTTCCAGGAGGCTACTCTGGAGATTTTCCGCATCCGCGAAAAGGGTGTGCCCGTCGAGGTTGTCAGCTCCATCAAGGACATTGTGCGCAACTTCTCGTGGGAGCCCAAGGGTGACCGCTTCGTCATCATTACCACTCCCGAGACTCCTGCCGGTGCTGCGGTGCCTGTCAAGTCGTCAGTGTCGTTCTACTGCCCCGAGAAGGTCAAGGGCCCCAACCCCGGCAACTTCAAGCACCTGCGGACACTGGACAAGAAGAACAGCAATTCGATCTACTGGTCGCCGCGTGGTCGGTTTGTTCTCGTTGCTGCTGTTTCTAACCAGCAGGCTTCTGATCTGGAGTTTTACGATGTCGACTTTGAGGGTGAGAAGCCTGAGGCTGAGAAGGATCTGATGGCCAACCTTCAGCAGATGAACATTGGTGACCACTATGGTGTGACTGACATTGAGTGGGATCCCTCGGGTCGCTATGTGGCTACTTGGTCTTCCTTCTGGAAGCACGGTGTAAGTTTATATATTTTACATGTCCCCTAATCAAAAAGAAACAAAACTAACAAGCCAACAGGTTGAGAACGGTTACCACATCTACGACTTCCGCGGTGAGCTGCTGCGTGAGGACCACCTTGACAAGTTCAAGATGATGGGATGGCGCCCCCGCCCTCCCAGCCTGCTGACCAAGGAGGAGCAGAAGGCTGTCCGCAAGAACCTGCGCGAGTACTCGCGTGCCTTTGAGCAGGAGGATGCCGAGCGCGGTGCTTCGGCCGACCAGGCTGTTGTGGAGGCCCGCCGCACCAAGCTCAACGACTGGTACGCCTTCTACGATGCTATCCGCGCCGAGGTTGCCGAGGAGCGTGATGCTATGGGTCTGCCTGCTGATCCCACGGAGGCTCTTCTGAAGGCCAAGACGGCGACGCTGTCGGTGCCGGATACTGTGGAGGCCACGGTTGAGGAGGTTATTGAGGATGTTCTGGAGGAGACGGAGGAGATTGTTGCGTAGAGAGCGTAAGCAAGAAAAAGAAAACAATCAACAAGATCAACACCAAGCAAGCAAGCAATCAAAAGAGAAAGAAAATTGGGTATGCATACATATATTTTTTTACGTGTTTTTGGGTTGGCGGGTTTTAAAAGCATTTGTCCTGGTTTTGTTTTGTCTCTTCTGCAATTCTCTTGATGGATTTTATTGTGGCTAATTTATGAGGGCTTTTAAATTGTATATCCTGCTTTGTTATCAAGGTAATACTTTCTTGAGAGGGTATACACAATTTCACAAGTATGATATGAACCAAACTCTCTGCCCTGATCCAGATAAAGAAAATGCTCGGACGTGGCGGAAACATTCCCAGGGGACGTCCTAATGTATCCGTTATCAGATCTAACTAAGCCAGATTACAAAGTGTTTGTTCCCAGCTATAAAGACCAATGGAGGTTTCGTTTGCCAAACTGCAAAAGGTTGTGTACACACACGGTGTATCTGCAATGTAAGCTTTGTTGGGAAACATGTTGTCTCTTCTGTTCGGATCGGAGGGGGAAATGAAAAATGAATATGACAGAACAGCTTGGGACAGGTTTTTTGGGGGGGAAGGTGGTTCGATATCTGACCGACGACACGGTCGTTGGGCAAGTAAATCGATCGATGTTGCATGTATGTGTATATGTATTTGTATACATGTGTATGTATGCAGATACTTACTCCAAAGCCAAGGCTAATCAGTTATGTACAAGAGTCTCGGGAAAATACCGATCTGTGTAAGAGGCCCAAGGTTGTGACTTTTTTGAGTGCAAGTATAAGGCGACCAGGCATCGAGCAGCTGTTAGTAGCGAGTAGATTGGATCTGATGATCAAAGCGCCTTTCTCTTGCGTGCTCTCAGGATTTACGGAAGTTTTGTTTTCTGGTGGGTATTCAATTTGCCAGCTGCTAACATCATCACCAAAACAGACGAATGGCGGCTCAAGAAGTTCGTTGTACCACCCAAACTTTGGGGGTTTGATTGATTGAGTTACTTAACCAAACTTTGGGGGTTCAGTGACAAAGGTGGATAAAGGTGGCTTAACGTTTGTGGCGAAACAAAAGACCGAGACCCTTTGTTTTTTTTTTTTTTTTCTTTAATGGGATGAGCGCTTGTGGCGTTTAAGATGGGGTTTTTGCGGGCCAAAGAAAGTTTGAGTATATTTAACCCTAAAGGAATCCATGTATTCCAATGTGTGAGGAATAAAGATCACAACAGGAAGTTGGGCAAAATTTGAATATGGTTAAAGTGACGCCAAAGAAGGGTTTCAAAATGTGTGTATGCACGCTATCAAGAAAAAGGAAAATTGTTGGGGATAATAAAAAATGCGACTATACATAAGTTTGAAGGCAACAAATGGAAAGGGTACATACATATACGTACATGTAGGTAACTGGTACTGGATACAGATCTTGTTATCATAACTTTCGAATGTGTACTTGTACTTGACATATACATGTATATATACCAGTATGTACATAGTATATATGTTACTTGATGGTTTTTTGTTGAGGGAAAGAAGAATGATAGTTGCAGAATATGCAAGATGCAGGTCGAAAACAAGCCGTAAAAGCAAGGGTAAATACAAGAAAAACGAGGCACGACAGACAGGCGTACGGCAAGAAGGGAGAGACAAACGAATCCAGAAACACTGAGAACAGGTGAAGAGAAAACGTATGTATGTATAGGTAGTAACAAGCAATATATACAAGTACATGTATGTAAACGGGCATGAAGCTGCAGGGTTGCTATCAAGCTTTACTTGCCGGGCAGATTTGGGGGTTCATAATATGGTACTGAAGGGTACTAAAAAATATTGTTTATCTTTTTCCAGATTGAAGCAACCCCTCCTTCCACTATATCGTGATCGACAAAGAGACAGCGGAATATGGCATCATCGGCCGGGTCCTAGGACTTGGAGATGGCCCAGTTCCTAACAAACCATGTTTTTTTTTTTTCTTTTTTTCTTTTTTTTTTTTTCTCGCTAATGTAAT
>CM069896.1:3002736-3016722 GCA_036034705.1 Thielaviopsis punctulata
TTNCGTTTCTTATGAGAGCCCTTTCAAGAGTCCTTACAGACACATGAGAACAGTAATGATTTCTCTGAATTGCTCTATTTATTGCTCTCATATCTCCATTCATTCATCCAACCTCAGAAACATTGGCGGATTAGGACACGGGTTAATATTAAGCCGGGGCTAGACAACACAAAATCAAGCCATTCAAGCAGAGACATTCTCCACCAAGTCCCAACAAAGTTTTTGTGTTCATGGACGACAAGACAGGGCGGTGACTTGTGAGTTGAAAAGCTCTAATTGGTTTCTTGTTTAGAAGCTTGGCGAGACGGTTTACAGGGAGAGGACAGCCTGGAGAACAGGGAGTAGAAACCGAATCTCGAAACAACGATGCTTAAATAGCGGGGATGTTTGGGTGTATGAGCACTTGTAGAGTTGCGTTGTTGAACTTTGTTACATGATTGATTTTTATTTTTATTTATTTGCATGTGAAAATAATAAATAACTCTCTCTTTTCTCTATGTAGTATGCAAATGAAGTCAAGCCCCCAGGGGCCAAGAGCATATCAAAGGTACAGATGTACTGGTATTCGTATCGGCTCTAAAACTGACAGTAGCGGCGCTTACAAGAAAGCTAACAATGGGAGGGCCAGCGTCAGATTAGAAAAAAAGACAAGATCGGCGAAGAAACAAGGCGAGTCCGTTAGGTTAAATACATACAGGTACATATGCGTGTCTGAGCTGCAGGCTTACCCTACATGTACCAGTACACTATTTATATTTAAGTCAACTTTTGGCATATGTAGTATGTATGTATGTATTTTCAGTTTTCACTAGCATTCTCATAGAAAGATTGGCATGTACTAAGTATGTATGGGTCAAGTTACTGCCACCACCAAAGGGCCAGGTCAGACTACTACACAAGATCTCGGGCGAATATGTCGTCACTTCCTGAATTTTAAACCCCAAAAACTCGAGCCGCTATCTCTTATTCCGATAACTTCAAGGGGAGCCTCACCTAATCACTTGGTGTCGTCGCCACCCATAAAGAACAAACCACAGAATGCTATATATCACAAATCGACCTTTATCGTCAGAGGCAAACGACAAAAGCCGGTGCTGCTGATTGGCTAATTTTACATACATGTACATACTACGTATGGTACAGTGTGAAGCTAGGTTCTCGCCCCTGCCGTTAAAATCTGTACCATGTGGCGGTAAATTGAAGTTTTTTTTTTTTATCACGAAAGTTACATGTACATACCTGTGCTGTGTTTAGTGACCATGTACTTCAAGGCACATACATACATATACGTACGTATGTATATGTACAATGCTAGTAGCAAAGTTACTTTTTTATCTGATTTATTGCTGTACCCTGCTTCACATATGCACTAGAAAAAGAAAAAGTTTGACAACGCAACAAAGGTAAAGCAACCTCACATCCCAGAACTTCGGCCTTCGTTTCTGTCAAGTTCCGGGCTCTACACGTAACTGCACACATATTGGCTTACGCCTTGTATGTTATCAATGTATGTATTAGTTTGTACGGTACAACCAAAAGCAAGACTCGACGTGGGCTTGGTCACTGTCTTGTTCTTGCTATTAATTCAAGACGTTTCCCACCTTGAGTTTCCTAGTTTCTGCTTCCGTTTGTCTTTGTCCATCTCTCTTCTTACCAAACGAAAAACAAGACCTCTTTGCCAACTCTACTTGGTTACTACTGTATACGTATTACATATACTACTGGTACATACATACATACATATATACGTACGAGCACAATACTTTTATACTCAGCTTGAAACCTTCTCCGGTTCCTTCTCCTCGGTTTTTTTTTGTTTTTTTTTTCTCGTTCTTGGCCTGCCTGCCTCCCTAGGTACATCCCCCTCCTTCTTTACAAGTACAAAACCTCTTTGGTGTTGGTGCTTCCTTCTACAAACTACAAGCCTGTCTAAGCTGCCCTTTCTTTTTTTCTACTCCTTCCTCCTTCCACGCTAATACAAGTACATACATACTTATGTACTGGTACAAGTACTTGCACATATAAAATAAAAAAAAAACCACTTTTCGGGACCCCAGCAAAAACAAAACTCAACCCAATCTTGCCAAGGCAGTTGCTTCTTTTCCCCTTTGGGATTTGTGCCGGCTTGTCTCTTATTCTAGACGCCCGCCCTTCTCTTTTTCTTCCTCTTTTCCTCTTCTTTTCCTTTTCCTTTCTTTCTTTCTTCTTCTTTCTCCTCCTTGTCGACGCTTGTCTTGTGTTTGCAACACTAGGACCAAGCAAGGAAGCTCTCTTCTCGTTTTCTTTTTCCTTACCGTCCCAAATTCTCTCCCGCTCTTCTGCGAAGAAGTTCTTTACCCAATGGCTTCTTCTGCCGTGAGCTCGGGCTCCAAGGCTACTCGCCGCACCAATGCCGGTGTCAATTCTCCGGTCGACAGTGACGGCACGCCTTGCGACAGCCCGCGCCACTCGGCCTCGTCAACGTCCCTTTCCTCCATGGACGACGAAGAAGACCCGTACTCGACAATCGAAAACCACGAGCTTAAGAAGCCTTCTGTGCAGTTTGGAAAATTGGTCGATACGTACGGCAACGTCTTTGTCCCTCCCGACTACACCATTAAGGACGTTTACAACGCCATCCCGAAGCACTGCTTCAAGCGCTCGGCAATCCACGGTTTCGGCTACATTCTCCGTGATGCCGTCGTCCTGGCCGCTGTCTTTTACGCCGCCTACAACTACCTGACTCCCGAGTTTGTGCCCTCCTACACGGCTCGTGTCGCTCTGTGGACTCTGTACACCATTGTTCAAGGTCTGTTTGCCACGGGTCTTTGGGTCATTGCCCACGAGTGCGGCCACCAGGCTTTTTCCGAGTCTCGTTTCATCAACGACTTTACCGGATGGGTTCTTCACTCGTCCCTGCTCGTCCCCTACTTTAGCTGGAAGTTCTCGCACGGGAAGCATCATAAGGCCACTGGTCACATAGAGCGTGACATGGTCTTTTTGCCGCGGACCCGGGAGGAACATGCCAGCCGCATCGGCAAGCTTGCCGAGGAGATTGGCGAGCTGGCTGAAGAGACGCCCATTGTCAGCCTGCTAAACCTCATTGCTCAGCAGTTGATTGGTTGGCCGTACTACCTGGTTGCCAACGTCACTGGCCACAACTACCACCAGCGCCAGCGCGAGGGCCGTGGCAAGGGCAAGCAGAATGGTCTGTTTGGCGGTGTTAACCACTTTAATCCTCAGAGCCCCCTCTTCGACAATCGCGACGCGAAGTATATTGTGCTTAGCGACTTGGGCATTGGTCTCGCACTGGGAGCTTTGATCTACCTTGGTAACACTTTTGGCTGGAAGAACATGCTCGTGTGGTACTGGATTCCCTACCTGTGGGTGAACCACTGGCTTGGTAAGTTTTAGCTTGATCCCTGGAGAGAAATATGCAATCGTGCAGTTAAAACAAGTATGAAGAAAATTCTAACAAGCGCACAGTGGCCATTACCTTTATGCAGCACACCGATCCTTCTCTTCCTCACTACGATGCCGAGTCCTGGGACTTCGTCCGTGGAGCAGCCGCGACTATTGATCGCGACTTTGGCTTTATCGGACGCCATGTCCTGCACCGCATCATTGAGACGCACGTGCTTCACCACTACATTAGCACGATTCCGTTCTACAAGGCTGAGGAGGCCACAATTGCTCTGCGCAAGGTTATGGGTTCCCACTACCGCTCTGAAACCAGAGGCGGCTCGCTGGGTTTCCTGGCCTCTCTGTGGACCACTGCTCGGTGGTGCCAGTGGGTCGAGCCCAGCCGTGATGCGGTTGGCGCCGGCAACTCGGTGCTGTTTTACCGCAACCACAACAACCTGGGCACCAAGCCCATGTCGGCCGAGGAGTACAGAGCCAAGGTTGCCAGCCGTAGCCGGGCTTAGAAAAATCCGGAGAGGCAAAGTTCTGCACTCTGTGGCGCAAGTGGTGAAGTTTGTCGGGCTATAGGTGAAGACATTGATGTTCCTGGGACTATGACTACTGCCTTTGATGTAGCCGAAGATGCCGAGTGTGCGGCTGAAACAATGATATGTGTGAAGGCTGCCATGAAGGCTGAGGCTACAAGTTTAAGCAAGAGTTGTAGTAACAGTGCTCCGGGCCATGACAGATTGTGCTTTATAGAAACTGTTACAGGTGCTGGGTAACGAGATGTTTACGGCCAACAAGGAATTCCAAGAACAAAAAAAAAATCTATTTCATAGCTTGTAATAATACAAAGCCTTTGAAAGCATGAAACGATTTGGTATTTTGACATGTGATTGCAAAGACAGGGAGTGGAGGGACATAGTGTATACATATAGTGTTTGAAAAAGTCGAGGTAAGTATGTAGGGGTTGTTTTGAGTTTGTACGACGTTCATTAGGGTTGATGGATCAGGAACCATGGACAATGGGCCGGTCCATAGTTGAAGTCGGGTATTTATAATTTGAAAAGTGTATTCTGGACAGATACTAGATTCTTATTGGGGGGTTTTTTTTTATCAATTACGTGAATAGATTAAGTCCCGTCCCTTGCTTGCTACGATGTTATTGTTCAGCATTGTAGCGATATGGGGTGAGATAAGCAGCGCGATAAGCGATAAAGAGAATTGATAAGTCATTTGGATAAGGGTTTTTTTTTAAGCAAAACAACAAGCATTCATTTCGCCTACGGCAAGAATAATGAGCAAGGGATGTTTGGCCAAGTTGAGGTTATCTTGGACTTGGTATAATACTTTCTTTTTTAGGAAATTGTTAGTTCAGGCGAGGTGAAGGGTGAAGCTTAAGCGACGCCACGAAAGCCTTGTTTAGTTGCAAGCATTTCGGCATTGGAGAAGAAGTTATTTGTATTGCATGTTTGCAAGTATTGTTTGTATGTCATATGTAGTAGTAGTAGTAGTAGTAGTAGTTCTGTGTCCCTCAAGGCCTGGCCCGTGGGAAGCCGGCGGTCAGGGTTCATCTGAAGGGCTTTTATAGGAAAGAACAAGAAGAGCGCCCGATTTGAGAGGGAAGGGAGTGAAGACTTTGTTGTTGCCAAAAGGTGGGAAGGTAGGGAGGGGCAGAGAAGGCGGAAAAGGAAGGGGCTAAGATGAATTTTTTTTCTGCTAAGCTGGTTGCGAAAAAAGGAAAGAAGGAGATAAAAGGAAATACTACATACATATACATATATATGTATGTATGCCGTTTTGGCGACGACTTGGAGTGGTGGCTTTTGATTTTGTACACTTGATTCCGACCGTCCTTGACTTTGCACGCCTAACTTGTTTTCAAATTCAGATAACACACACCAGCCTTTTTTTTTTCTTTCCTTCCTTCTCTGCCCAAGAAAAACAAAAGAGAAAAAAAATGACCGCCCTCCCGTCCTCCGTCCACGTGCTCCCGCAGGAGCCGTACCTACTCTCCCTCATGACTACGCTGCGCGACCAAGCCACGCCGTCGCCAGCCTTTGCCGCGGCGTTTGCGCGCATCTGTGCACAGCTGATGGTGCGCGCGCTGGACTGCGTGCCGGCGCAGAAAACCACCGTGACAAGCCCGACGGGCGCGCGCGTGGCGGGGCTGGCGCATGTGCGGCCCGTGTGTGGCGTGAGTATTTTGCGGGCGGGTGCGAGCATGGAGGGGAGTCTGCGGGAGGCGTATTGGTGAGTTTCTTATATACATATATATATATATATATATATATATATATATATATATATAGAGAGAGAGAGAGAGAGAGAGAGAGAGAGGTCGGAAGAAAGTTAGTGGCCATGTCTGACTGATTGTGTAGCGGCCCCTTGAGCTTTGGCAAGATCCTCATCCAGAGAAACGAAGAAACCGCTCTGCCAACGCACCTGTACTCCAAACTGCCCAACGACCTCTCGACCAAGAGTATTTCCTCCTCCGCTTTCCCACCTCCCCTCTGCCCCTTTCACTAACGATTCACCTTCCCACACCACACAGGCATCCTCATTCTCGAGCCCATGCTCGCCACCGGCGGCTCTGCCTCGAAAGCCATTGACATTCTCCTCCAAAACGGCGCCTGCGAAAAGGACATTATCTTTGTCAACTGCATCGCCTCGGTCGAGGGCATCCGCGTCATCACCGAAAAGTTTCCGCAGCTGACAATTGTCACAGCCGCTGTGGATGCGGATTTGACGGCGTCAAAGCACATTTCTCCCGGACTCGGGGATTTTGGAGATCGGTTCTACGGGACGGATTAAGTGGAGGGGCTGCAGGATGGAGTGGTTGTGTAACTTGATTTTATAAGAATATGAAATTTAATGAGGTCACATTGGAAAAAATACACTGCAAAAATCATCCATCAAGTATGTACATATATACATACGTACGTCGTGCAAATAATGCGACCCTAGACGTGCATAGACCCTAAGCAACCCTAAGCCCGTCATGCTGCAGTTAGCTCGCAAGGTTTATGGTATGTTCAATGATTATGTGTTATAGACTCACCCAATATTGAATCTTGAGGCCTTATTCTTTTTCTCATTACCTTGTTCTCCCTTTCAATTTCCTTTCACTATTTTCATTCTTTCTCAACTTTCTTGTATTCTAAATGACCCCTACACATGCCTCTCCCCCTCCGCCAACGCCGCCTGTACCATCCGAGCCCGTGCCAGAATCTCGGCAGCCATCCCTGCCGCTAGTAATAGTAGCACCGGCCGCTGCCACAGCCACAGCCACAGCGACGGCGGCAGTGGCAGTAAAACACTCCACTCCGTCAAGCGTCGATGGCGAGCCGGTGCGGAAACGCATACGGCAGGATTCAACAGCGCCCACGCCAGCCGCAGCGCTGACGCTGTCGCCACGACTGAAGCAGTCGCTGGATCCCGGAGTGACGTACAACTTTGTGGATAATGAGTTTGTGCTGTCACGATCGCGGTCGTGGATCAAGGTTTTCGACCCAGTACGTTTTATATACATACCCTATCCGTCTTTCGCGAGGGCAGCATATCAGTAGAGAAACAAAGCTGACAGAAACAAAGGCAACCCAGGCTTTTGTTACTCGAGTCCCAGAGTCGACTCATGAAGAGATCGTGCATGCCGTTTCCGTCGCGGCTGCCGCACAGCCAGCCTGGGCCGCGCTTTCCGCCAAAGCCCGGCGCGTGAAAATGCTGCAATTGCTTGCTCTGTTGCGAGACTACAAGCCTGTATTTGTAAGTTTTGCTTCCCGTGCAAGGCCTCGGGGCTCCCAGTCTCAACCTCAGGGCCCACTAACTTGCTTGTGAATCACCATCTCCAGTGCCACCATATTTCCGTCGAGGTCGGCAAAACTACAGCCGATGCCGAGGCGGAGTTTGAGCGCGGCCTGGACGCCATCGAGTCTGCCTGCGCCACTACCAATGAACTGCCCGGCCAGCATGTGTCCAATGCTCCTGCCGAAGTGCACACTGTCAACGAGCCGCTGGGGGTGTGTCTGGCCATCACGCCCTTCAACTTTCCCTTCATGATCCCGCTGTGGTCCATCCCCTACGCCCTGCTCGCCGGCAACACCATGGTGCTCAAGCCCAGCGAGCGCACCCCGACGGCCGCTCAGGTGCTTGCCGAGTGCTTTGTCAAAGCCGGGCTGCCCGCGGGCGTGCTGAGCATCGTGCACGGCACCGCAGGCGTGGTGTCGCACCTGCTCGCGCAGCCGGCCATCCGCGCCGTCAACTTTGTCGGGTCGGACGTGGCGGGCGAAGCCGTGTATGAGCACGCCAAGGCGACGCGCAAGCGCGTGCAGGCCGAGTGCTCGGGCAAGAACCACGGCGTGGTGGTGGCGGACGCGGCGCGCCTGTCGACGCTGTTCGCGATTGCCGGCAGCGCGTTTGGCGCGGCCGGCCAGCGCTGCATGGCCCTGAGCGTGGCGGTGCTGGTCGGCGAGACGGCCGCCTGGGTGGACGAGCTGGTGCGCGTGTCGCAGCGACTGGTGCTGGGGTGTGGGCGCGACGCGGGCGTCGATGTCGGCCCGCTGATTACCAGGGAGGCTAAGCGGCGCGTGGAGGACTTGATTAGCGGCGCGGAGGCAGAGGGCGCTACGGTGGCGCTGGATGGGCGTGGGTATAAAGTGCACAAGTACCCGGACGGCAATTTTGTGGGGCCGACAATCCTGACGGGCGTGAAGCCCTACATGACGTGTTACCAGGAAGAGATTTTCGGGCCTGTGTTGGTGTGTGTGACGGTGGACACGCTGGAGGAGGCGGTGGCCCTGATAAACGACAATCGCTGTGAGTTGCTTTCTCGTTCCGGCTTCGTATCTGGCGGGGGAGAGGGCTGTTGCGCTAACCCACCAGCAGACGGCAATGGCTGCACCATTTTCACCAGCAGTCCTGCCACGGCCCAAAAGTTCCAGCGGTCAGTCAATGTTGGCCAGATTGGCGTCAACGTTCCGATTCTCGGTGAGCTTCTCTTTTTCCTGTGGTTGACAATGTTGTTGGCGTTTTTTTTGGGGGGGGGGAGTCGCATGCATGCTAATGATTCAAGCCCCATCCGGCCCCGTGCTCCGAAGCGGTAACAAAGACTCGTTCCTCGGCGAAGTCAACGTCCACGGCCGCAGCTACTGGCAGTTCTACACACAGACCAAAACCATTACAACTCTATGGAGCTGATAGTCCTCTCAGCAGGATAAAAAATAACAAGATTTGCTTTGCTCATAACGTCGTATTATTATACATGTAGTAATAAAAAGAAAACAGTTAATATGCTCCCAACACACATACGCACACAAAACAATCATCTACTCTGTCGTGCCAAACAACCGGTCGCCAATGTCGCCGACTCCCGGTTGCACGTAGCCCTTGTCGTCCAGCGAACTGTCCACGTGGCCAACCACAAACCGAGTGTTTTCCGGCCATGCGCTGGTCGCTGCCTCCAGGCCGGCCTGGCTGGCTAGCAGACAGGCAAACGTGACAGACTCGATGCCCCAGTCCCTTGGGATCTGTTAGTTTTCCTTGTCATTATCGTCGGAGGGGGAGGAGGGAAAGAAATACTTTAGTATGTTGATGGCAGCGCGCGCCGTGCCGCCCGTAGCCACCAGCGGATCCAGCACATAGGCATGCTTGATATTCTGGGGCTTGCGCGGCAGCTTGTTGTAGTACTCGACCGGCTGCAGCGTGTGCTTCTCGCGGAACAGGCCGAGATGGTACACGACGGTGTCGGCGTCGGCGGGCAGCGCGGCCGTGAAGGCGTCCGACATGGCCAGGCCCGAGCGCAGGATGACGATGACGGCGACCTTTTCGCCGGGCGCGACGGGCGTGGTCGCGGCTTCCTGGGCGAGCAGGCTGGTCATGGCGGAGACGGTGGCGCGCACGGCAGCGGGGCGCAGGGAGCGGTCGCGCAGCGTGGCCAGGAGGGGGGCGAAGGCGGGGTCGCTAAGGACGAAGGTGTTGGGTGTCATTTTGTCTTGGTCTGTTGTGTCGGGGGAGGTAATTTCCAAGTATGTATGTATTGCGTATTGTATGTACAAGCAAAAAAAAGAGAAGGAAAGAGCAGAAAAAATGAAAGAAGGAAAGAGCAAAGAACAGACGAAATCACAGACAGCAAGCACACGTTGATAGATGTAAATCGTCCAGCTCTGGCTCCAAAGTCCGGGGGACTGTGGCCAAGATATACCCCTAGGCTCTCCAGCTTTATCTAGTCTTTGTTGGGCAGCCAACCCGTGAAATGCATTGGGGGGTGTTCTCTATCTCTTAATTCATGGGTTTTCTCCGTCTAATGCCAGGTTAATGCTGTGGGCAGCTGGGCTTCAAATGTATGTATGGTACAACCCATGCACAGCTTCTTACGTAGCACATGCTTTTGTTTTGTTTTGTTTTCCCGCCCTGCTGCTTGTCTCTTTTTTGGGGCTTAAGCTGTGCAAGCTTGGCTTGTTGATATGTGCATATCCATAAACAGCATGCATGGGTGCCCCAGATAATAGCTATCAACACACCAGAAGCACTTATCAACTTTATCCATTTTCTTATCCTGCCTCTATGTATGTGCTATCAAAATTGATAAGCTAAAGCCGTCTCCCTCAAGTATTCCATCCCTTTTACTAGCTTGCTTTATGGATACATTACATACATACTCTTGAGTTCTTTTACACAGGCAGAAACGTGGTACATATGTATGTACTATGTACTTGTAACTAAAACACCCCTCTCTCTCATTCGCACTCACCTTTTTATCTCCCCGTCGAAAACAGCTTCGTCCCCTAAGAAGGAGCTGGCCCTTGGGCATTTCTTCTATGTATGTACTCGTACAGACGCAAGTCAGTCTCCCTCTGCCTTTTTGAGCTACCTTGAGTTCCGTCCGTGCCGGCCATCCAATCTCTAATCTATCTTAGTATGCATACATACATACATACACATCTCTTTTTCCCTTTCTGTTTCCGTCTTTTCTTTACGTCAAGTAAAGCTTGGACCCTCTTCTCTCTTTTTCCTCCTACCCCAGATCACTCTTTTCTAACCCTCTTAACCCTACCATTGCCCAACAATCTCACGATTTTTTCTGTGTACTATGTACAAGTAAACCATTAGAAACTCTTGTTATTAAGTAGACCAAAAAAAACTCAAAGCCCTTGTCGCTCATGATATCATTAACAAAAACACACAAAATCAACCCAATAAACACATACAAATTATCAATCATCCAGCATCCACGGAATATCTTCATCGTCCACTGTCGTACATGTCAAATACCCATACGAATCCAGAATCTTGGCCATTGCCGCATCTCCATCTCCACCGCACCGCGTACTGACATACAGCTCCAAATCGCTATTCAACAGCGGCAACACCAGTTCGCGTGCCTTGGCCTTTAACTCATCCAGTCGCTTCTCAAACCGCCGCACATTCTCCCGACTGTACAGGTCCGGCATTAACTTGAGGAACCGCTTGCACTCGTCATGGCCCAGGTACGCCCCGCTCGAGACAGGCGCACCGAGAATCCTATACACACGGCCATATGCGGGAAGCTGTGGCGGGGATGGAGCGAGCGCCGCAGATGTGCTGTGGCTGCGAGAGCGCGAGCGTCCGTTTTGCGGGATTGCCGGTGCGGGCGGCGTGGAATTAGTTGCGAGCCATTGCCGAAAGAGACTGACTACTAGCCAGTCAAGGAATGAGTTGGCTGGTGTGATTTGTTCGCCAGACTTGGTCAGTAGAGTTAGCCGGTACAGCCGGCTTTCCACGTGCGCCACCCGGTCTCGGAGATCTGCCACCTTGTCTTCAATGATTTCCATCACGCTGCTGGGCATGTCAGATCTTAAACTGCGCTCTCCAGCCGGCCACTTGCCAACCACGTGAATCAGTGCTTCCTGGAAAATGACCTTGCTCCGCGCCATATAGGCCAGGCGCAGGTAGCTGATGGGATACTTGGCAATCTGCTGCCACAATCGACCCTGGAACTGTAGCAAGTGGTGATCAACTCGGGGGCCCACGACTTCTAGCGCATCGTACTGGTCAGCTAGCGAAAGAAGCGACTTGCACTGCACGTATGCATCGGCAATGCTGACGCCATCAATCATTGGCGGATAGTTGTAAAAGATGCGAAACAGGTTGTCGTAATCACGCAGGATATCATGGTCTCGCGTCGTTAGCATCGAAGTTTCCTGTGAAGGAGCCTCAGAGTTCCGGCCATGCGATCCAAATGTCGAAAGTGACTGCAGGATATTGTGGGCCGAGCGAGCGGCCTGGGAGGTTGAATGCGACGGAAGTGGGAGGGCATTGTTGCGCGCATATGAAGATGGGGGATCGGGTCCAAATATGGACGGCATGGAGGGTTGTTGGTCGCGACGCACAAGAATAGGGACATCGTCTTCGCCGCTACCATAATTGAGTTCGTAGCACCACTTCTTCTTGGTAGGTTCTCTCGAGGATGGTGATATCGCCACTGAATGACCCGAATCGAGCGCCCTTGGCCCGTCTCGTCTTGGTGTCCGGGATAAACGATCAGACGATGTGCGGTCCCACTCAGGGCTTAGACTGGCATCAAAGAAGCCCGAGCAGCAAGAGAGCGTGTGCCGATGCAGCAAATAGCGGCTCTGGTAGGCATTATTGGGGCCAACCCCAATAATGATTTCGACATCACCAGACACTGAAAACACTGGAAACTCGTTCTGTGGTACAAATGACGGAGCGCTAATGTGTGACCGGTTAAGGCGCTTGGACCGAGAGTGCAGTGAGCGTGTACCACCGATTGTTGCGCCCCGCGGCGCAACTGGCCCACAGACTTCTGAGTGCGCACCCATTTCCAGAGGCCTGGGGAGGGAGGCCGATAAGGGGTTCCTGATAGAGTGTTGATGTATAAAGGGCTGATGAGCTGTCGAATAATATTGAATTGCAAAATGAGACGAAGAGATGTAAAAGAGACAGCTAGGGCAGTAAGCGTTGCAGGAACTTCAAGGGAAAGCTTGACTGCACTACAATACCGAGAAACAGAGCTGTATATATCTTGCAAAGGGAAATGACAAAAGCTTGAAAGCAGCTATGAATAGAAGCAGCGTGGGAGCGTGTGGTATGAGGTAATTCCTGGATGCCAGAATTCCTAAGGTGGCCGCAATAAGCAATGCACCGACGAGCCGCAAAACAGGCAATGGGCTAGAGAGCCAGGGCAGAGCAGGGCAGAGCAGAGCAGGGCAGAGTTAGAGTAGAGTAGACAGCAAAACAAAGAATAGAATGGGCAATAGAAACAGTAAAGAATGAGACAGAAGCAGGCGAATGACAGTCGCAGACTTTGAGCCGAGTCTGGGTTGCGACAATGGCAGCTGGAAGAGAGAAGCCGACACAAAAGTATAAAGACAAGTTGAGACGGGCTTAAAGGTAGTCTAGCTCAGTAGAATAGAAGTCTCTGGAATCTCTGCGTTCGCGGCGATCAAGATTGAAATCGGAAACAAGATGGCCCGTGTATGGCGAAAAAACTAGTTTGGCGGATATCGTGGGATGAGATCAAGAAGCTGGCAGAGCTGGGGTAGAGGGGACGAAAGTGACTATTTGCGTATATGGTATGGTATATGGTATGTACATACACCAAAACCAGCAGATTTGCTGTAGTATGTACAAAATGATTGACTGAACGGCAATGTTGTCTCGTGAGCACAACAATTTCCTTTTTCCCCTTTCTTTCCTTTGGCAAACCAGAAGCAAGCGATGCTAGAAGCACGAGTTCCAGATTGAGAAGTCAAAAGACCTCACATGAACCATGAACTTGTGTATGGCGGGTGACGGATAAAAAATACAAGCTCTAGGCAACTCAGATCGCCTTCAAGACGACCCAGGTCCGCAAGTTTCCCCTCCAAGAGCGCGCAGTGCAAATTAGCCACAGGCAAGGTCTGGGACAAGCCAGGCTGAAGAATTGCGAGAGACGTTGTGCGTATTGTTCACAAGCCTGCAGAGGGAGTTCCGTCCAAGGAGAGGCTGTAGCGTCGAACGTGGTTAGGAAGCACTGCAGGTCCAAGAAAACAGCATTAGCCGACAACATACGTATGTATGTATGTATACATCCGTTTCCCAGCGTCTGATTGCAGGAAGAGATGGGAAGTAAAATCAGAGAGTAGAGTAGAAATGGGGATTTACAGAGGCATGTAAGGGCGGCGGCGTTGAGCCACCAAGCAAAACAGGAAACAAGAATAGAAAAAGCTTTACTGAATCGAGAAACAGAGCAGAAGAGAAAGAGGAGGAAAAGGAGAGAATATGCAATTAAAAGAAGGCCGAAATTTTCAGAGGGCTCTGCCTTACTTATCTTGACGATGAGATGGATGTGCCTGCCTTTGTTTTTAGGGTTCTTTCTGGGGTGGTTGTTGTTGTTGGATCACGAGGAGGGCAAAGAATTCTTTTACGAAGGCGGTCTACAAGGAAACGGGAAAGAGCAAGAAACACAAGACCTTGGAGGGGAATATCCTTTGAACAAGCGGGAAAGTCTACCATACATACATACATACATACATACATACATACATACATACATACATACATACATACATACATACATACATACATACATACATACATACATACATACATACATACATACATACA
>CM069896.1:3016822-3030805 GCA_036034705.1 Thielaviopsis punctulata
CGTTTCTTATGAGAGCCCTTTCAAGAGTCCTTACAGACACATGAGAACAGTAATGATTTCTCTGAATTGCTCTATTTATTGCTCTCATATCTCCATTCATTCATCCAACCTCAGAAACATTGGCGGATTAGGACACGGGTTAATATTAAGCCGGGGCTAGACAACACAAAATCAAGCCATTCAAGCAGAGACATTCTCCACCAAGTCCCAACAAAGTTTTTGTGTTCATGGACGACAAGACAGGGCGGTGACTTGTGAGTTGAAAAGCTCTAATTGGTTTCTTGTTTAGAAGCTTGGCGAGACGGTTTACAGGGAGAGGACAGCCTGGAGAACAGGGAGTAGAAACCGAATCTCGAAACAACGATGCTTAAATAGCGGGGATGTTTGGGTGTATGAGCACTTGTAGAGTTGCGTTGTTGAACTTTGTTACATGATTGATTTTTATTTTTATTTATTTGCATGTGAAAATAATAAATAACTCTCTCTTTTCTCTATGTAGTATGCAAATGAAGTCAAGCCCCCAGGGGCCAAGAGCATATCAAAGGTACAGATGTACTGGTATTCGTATCGGCTCTAAAACTGACAGTAGCGGCGCTTACAAGAAAGCTAACAATGGGAGGGCCAGCGTCAGATTAGAAAAAAAGACAAGATCGGCGAAGAAACAAGGCGAGTCCGTTAGGTTAAATACATACAGGTACATATGCGTGTCTGAGCTGCAGGCTTACCCTACATGTACCAGTACACTATTTATATTTAAGTCAACTTTTGGCATATGTAGTATGTATGTATGTATTTTCAGTTTTCACTAGCATTCTCATAGAAAGATTGGCATGTACTAAGTATGTATGGGTCAAGTTACTGCCACCACCAAAGGGCCAGGTCAGACTACTACACAAGATCTCGGGCGAATATGTCGTCACTTCCTGAATTTTAAACCCCAAAAACTCGAGCCGCTATCTCTTATTCCGATAACTTCAAGGGGAGCCTCACCTAATCACTTGGTGTCGTCGCCACCCATAAAGAACAAACCACAGAATGCTATATATCACAAATCGACCTTTATCGTCAGAGGCAAACGACAAAAGCCGGTGCTGCTGATTGGCTAATTTTACATACATGTACATACTACGTATGGTACAGTGTGAAGCTAGGTTCTCGCCCCTGCCGTTAAAATCTGTACCATGTGGCGGTAAATTGAAGTTTTTTTTTTTTATCACGAAAGTTACATGTACATACCTGTGCTGTGTTTAGTGACCATGTACTTCAAGGCACATACATACATATACGTACGTATGTATATGTACAATGCTAGTAGCAAAGTTACTTTTTTATCTGATTTATTGCTGTACCCTGCTTCACATATGCACTAGAAAAAGAAAAAGTTTGACAACGCAACAAAGGTAAAGCAACCTCACATCCCAGAACTTCGGCCTTCGTTTCTGTCAAGTTCCGGGCTCTACACGTAACTGCACACATATTGGCTTACGCCTTGTATGTTATCAATGTATGTATTAGTTTGTACGGTACAACCAAAAGCAAGACTCGACGTGGGCTTGGTCACTGTCTTGTTCTTGCTATTAATTCAAGACGTTTCCCACCTTGAGTTTCCTAGTTTCTGCTTCCGTTTGTCTTTGTCCATCTCTCTTCTTACCAAACGAAAAACAAGACCTCTTTGCCAACTCTACTTGGTTACTACTGTATACGTATTACATATACTACTGGTACATACATACATACATATATACGTACGAGCACAATACTTTTATACTCAGCTTGAAACCTTCTCCGGTTCCTTCTCCTCGGTTTTTTTTTGTTTTTTTTTTCTCGTTCTTGGCCTGCCTGCCTCCCTAGGTACATCCCCCTCCTTCTTTACAAGTACAAAACCTCTTTGGTGTTGGTGCTTCCTTCTACAAACTACAAGCCTGTCTAAGCTGCCCTTTCTTTTTTTCTACTCCTTCCTCCTTCCACGCTAATACAAGTACATACATACTTATGTACTGGTACAAGTACTTGCACATATAAAATAAAAAAAAAACCACTTTTCGGGACCCCAGCAAAAACAAAACTCAACCCAATCTTGCCAAGGCAGTTGCTTCTTTTCCCCTTTGGGATTTGTGCCGGCTTGTCTCTTATTCTAGACGCCCGCCCTTCTCTTTTTCTTCCTCTTTTCCTCTTCTTTTCCTTTTCCTTTCTTTCTTTCTTCTTCTTTCTCCTCCTTGTCGACGCTTGTCTTGTGTTTGCAACACTAGGACCAAGCAAGGAAGCTCTCTTCTCGTTTTCTTTTTCCTTACCGTCCCAAATTCTCTCCCGCTCTTCTGCGAAGAAGTTCTTTACCCAATGGCTTCTTCTGCCGTGAGCTCGGGCTCCAAGGCTACTCGCCGCACCAATGCCGGTGTCAATTCTCCGGTCGACAGTGACGGCACGCCTTGCGACAGCCCGCGCCACTCGGCCTCGTCAACGTCCCTTTCCTCCATGGACGACGAAGAAGACCCGTACTCGACAATCGAAAACCACGAGCTTAAGAAGCCTTCTGTGCAGTTTGGAAAATTGGTCGATACGTACGGCAACGTCTTTGTCCCTCCCGACTACACCATTAAGGACGTTTACAACGCCATCCCGAAGCACTGCTTCAAGCGCTCGGCAATCCACGGTTTCGGCTACATTCTCCGTGATGCCGTCGTCCTGGCCGCTGTCTTTTACGCCGCCTACAACTACCTGACTCCCGAGTTTGTGCCCTCCTACACGGCTCGTGTCGCTCTGTGGACTCTGTACACCATTGTTCAAGGTCTGTTTGCCACGGGTCTTTGGGTCATTGCCCACGAGTGCGGCCACCAGGCTTTTTCCGAGTCTCGTTTCATCAACGACTTTACCGGATGGGTTCTTCACTCGTCCCTGCTCGTCCCCTACTTTAGCTGGAAGTTCTCGCACGGGAAGCATCATAAGGCCACTGGTCACATAGAGCGTGACATGGTCTTTTTGCCGCGGACCCGGGAGGAACATGCCAGCCGCATCGGCAAGCTTGCCGAGGAGATTGGCGAGCTGGCTGAAGAGACGCCCATTGTCAGCCTGCTAAACCTCATTGCTCAGCAGTTGATTGGTTGGCCGTACTACCTGGTTGCCAACGTCACTGGCCACAACTACCACCAGCGCCAGCGCGAGGGCCGTGGCAAGGGCAAGCAGAATGGTCTGTTTGGCGGTGTTAACCACTTTAATCCTCAGAGCCCCCTCTTCGACAATCGCGACGCGAAGTATATTGTGCTTAGCGACTTGGGCATTGGTCTCGCACTGGGAGCTTTGATCTACCTTGGTAACACTTTTGGCTGGAAGAACATGCTCGTGTGGTACTGGATTCCCTACCTGTGGGTGAACCACTGGCTTGGTAAGTTTTAGCTTGATCCCTGGAGAGAAATATGCAATCGTGCAGTTAAAACAAGTATGAAGAAAATTCTAACAAGCGCACAGTGGCCATTACCTTTATGCAGCACACCGATCCTTCTCTTCCTCACTACGATGCCGAGTCCTGGGACTTCGTCCGTGGAGCAGCCGCGACTATTGATCGCGACTTTGGCTTTATCGGACGCCATGTCCTGCACCGCATCATTGAGACGCACGTGCTTCACCACTACATTAGCACGATTCCGTTCTACAAGGCTGAGGAGGCCACAATTGCTCTGCGCAAGGTTATGGGTTCCCACTACCGCTCTGAAACCAGAGGCGGCTCGCTGGGTTTCCTGGCCTCTCTGTGGACCACTGCTCGGTGGTGCCAGTGGGTCGAGCCCAGCCGTGATGCGGTTGGCGCCGGCAACTCGGTGCTGTTTTACCGCAACCACAACAACCTGGGCACCAAGCCCATGTCGGCCGAGGAGTACAGAGCCAAGGTTGCCAGCCGTAGCCGGGCTTAGAAAAATCCGGAGAGGCAAAGTTCTGCACTCTGTGGCGCAAGTGGTGAAGTTTGTCGGGCTATAGGTGAAGACATTGATGTTCCTGGGACTATGACTACTGCCTTTGATGTAGCCGAAGATGCCGAGTGTGCGGCTGAAACAATGATATGTGTGAAGGCTGCCATGAAGGCTGAGGCTACAAGTTTAAGCAAGAGTTGTAGTAACAGTGCTCCGGGCCATGACAGATTGTGCTTTATAGAAACTGTTACAGGTGCTGGGTAACGAGATGTTTACGGCCAACAAGGAATTCCAAGAACAAAAAAAAAATCTATTTCATAGCTTGTAATAATACAAAGCCTTTGAAAGCATGAAACGATTTGGTATTTTGACATGTGATTGCAAAGACAGGGAGTGGAGGGACATAGTGTATACATATAGTGTTTGAAAAAGTCGAGGTAAGTATGTAGGGGTTGTTTTGAGTTTGTACGACGTTCATTAGGGTTGATGGATCAGGAACCATGGACAATGGGCCGGTCCATAGTTGAAGTCGGGTATTTATAATTTGAAAAGTGTATTCTGGACAGATACTAGATTCTTATTGGGGGGTTTTTTTTTATCAATTACGTGAATAGATTAAGTCCCGTCCCTTGCTTGCTACGATGTTATTGTTCAGCATTGTAGCGATATGGGGTGAGATAAGCAGCGCGATAAGCGATAAAGAGAATTGATAAGTCATTTGGATAAGGGTTTTTTTTTAAGCAAAACAACAAGCATTCATTTCGCCTACGGCAAGAATAATGAGCAAGGGATGTTTGGCCAAGTTGAGGTTATCTTGGACTTGGTATAATACTTTCTTTTTTAGGAAATTGTTAGTTCAGGCGAGGTGAAGGGTGAAGCTTAAGCGACGCCACGAAAGCCTTGTTTAGTTGCAAGCATTTCGGCATTGGAGAAGAAGTTATTTGTATTGCATGTTTGCAAGTATTGTTTGTATGTCATATGTAGTAGTAGTAGTAGTAGTAGTAGTTCTGTGTCCCTCAAGGCCTGGCCCGTGGGAAGCCGGCGGTCAGGGTTCATCTGAAGGGCTTTTATAGGAAAGAACAAGAAGAGCGCCCGATTTGAGAGGGAAGGGAGTGAAGACTTTGTTGTTGCCAAAAGGTGGGAAGGTAGGGAGGGGCAGAGAAGGCGGAAAAGGAAGGGGCTAAGATGAATTTTTTTTCTGCTAAGCTGGTTGCGAAAAAAGGAAAGAAGGAGATAAAAGGAAATACTACATACATATACATATATATGTATGTATGCCGTTTTGGCGACGACTTGGAGTGGTGGCTTTTGATTTTGTACACTTGATTCCGACCGTCCTTGACTTTGCACGCCTAACTTGTTTTCAAATTCAGATAACACACACCAGCCTTTTTTTTTTCTTTCCTTCCTTCTCTGCCCAAGAAAAACAAAAGAGAAAAAAAATGACCGCCCTCCCGTCCTCCGTCCACGTGCTCCCGCAGGAGCCGTACCTACTCTCCCTCATGACTACGCTGCGCGACCAAGCCACGCCGTCGCCAGCCTTTGCCGCGGCGTTTGCGCGCATCTGTGCACAGCTGATGGTGCGCGCGCTGGACTGCGTGCCGGCGCAGAAAACCACCGTGACAAGCCCGACGGGCGCGCGCGTGGCGGGGCTGGCGCATGTGCGGCCCGTGTGTGGCGTGAGTATTTTGCGGGCGGGTGCGAGCATGGAGGGGAGTCTGCGGGAGGCGTATTGGTGAGTTTCTTATATACATATATATATATATATATATATATATATATATATATATATAGAGAGAGAGAGAGAGAGAGAGAGAGAGAGGTCGGAAGAAAGTTAGTGGCCATGTCTGACTGATTGTGTAGCGGCCCCTTGAGCTTTGGCAAGATCCTCATCCAGAGAAACGAAGAAACCGCTCTGCCAACGCACCTGTACTCCAAACTGCCCAACGACCTCTCGACCAAGAGTATTTCCTCCTCCGCTTTCCCACCTCCCCTCTGCCCCTTTCACTAACGATTCACCTTCCCACACCACACAGGCATCCTCATTCTCGAGCCCATGCTCGCCACCGGCGGCTCTGCCTCGAAAGCCATTGACATTCTCCTCCAAAACGGCGCCTGCGAAAAGGACATTATCTTTGTCAACTGCATCGCCTCGGTCGAGGGCATCCGCGTCATCACCGAAAAGTTTCCGCAGCTGACAATTGTCACAGCCGCTGTGGATGCGGATTTGACGGCGTCAAAGCACATTTCTCCCGGACTCGGGGATTTTGGAGATCGGTTCTACGGGACGGATTAAGTGGAGGGGCTGCAGGATGGAGTGGTTGTGTAACTTGATTTTATAAGAATATGAAATTTAATGAGGTCACATTGGAAAAAATACACTGCAAAAATCATCCATCAAGTATGTACATATATACATACGTACGTCGTGCAAATAATGCGACCCTAGACGTGCATAGACCCTAAGCAACCCTAAGCCCGTCATGCTGCAGTTAGCTCGCAAGGTTTATGGTATGTTCAATGATTATGTGTTATAGACTCACCCAATATTGAATCTTGAGGCCTTATTCTTTTTCTCATTACCTTGTTCTCCCTTTCAATTTCCTTTCACTATTTTCATTCTTTCTCAACTTTCTTGTATTCTAAATGACCCCTACACATGCCTCTCCCCCTCCGCCAACGCCGCCTGTACCATCCGAGCCCGTGCCAGAATCTCGGCAGCCATCCCTGCCGCTAGTAATAGTAGCACCGGCCGCTGCCACAGCCACAGCCACAGCGACGGCGGCAGTGGCAGTAAAACACTCCACTCCGTCAAGCGTCGATGGCGAGCCGGTGCGGAAACGCATACGGCAGGATTCAACAGCGCCCACGCCAGCCGCAGCGCTGACGCTGTCGCCACGACTGAAGCAGTCGCTGGATCCCGGAGTGACGTACAACTTTGTGGATAATGAGTTTGTGCTGTCACGATCGCGGTCGTGGATCAAGGTTTTCGACCCAGTACGTTTTATATACATACCCTATCCGTCTTTCGCGAGGGCAGCATATCAGTAGAGAAACAAAGCTGACAGAAACAAAGGCAACCCAGGCTTTTGTTACTCGAGTCCCAGAGTCGACTCATGAAGAGATCGTGCATGCCGTTTCCGTCGCGGCTGCCGCACAGCCAGCCTGGGCCGCGCTTTCCGCCAAAGCCCGGCGCGTGAAAATGCTGCAATTGCTTGCTCTGTTGCGAGACTACAAGCCTGTATTTGTAAGTTTTGCTTCCCGTGCAAGGCCTCGGGGCTCCCAGTCTCAACCTCAGGGCCCACTAACTTGCTTGTGAATCACCATCTCCAGTGCCACCATATTTCCGTCGAGGTCGGCAAAACTACAGCCGATGCCGAGGCGGAGTTTGAGCGCGGCCTGGACGCCATCGAGTCTGCCTGCGCCACTACCAATGAACTGCCCGGCCAGCATGTGTCCAATGCTCCTGCCGAAGTGCACACTGTCAACGAGCCGCTGGGGGTGTGTCTGGCCATCACGCCCTTCAACTTTCCCTTCATGATCCCGCTGTGGTCCATCCCCTACGCCCTGCTCGCCGGCAACACCATGGTGCTCAAGCCCAGCGAGCGCACCCCGACGGCCGCTCAGGTGCTTGCCGAGTGCTTTGTCAAAGCCGGGCTGCCCGCGGGCGTGCTGAGCATCGTGCACGGCACCGCAGGCGTGGTGTCGCACCTGCTCGCGCAGCCGGCCATCCGCGCCGTCAACTTTGTCGGGTCGGACGTGGCGGGCGAAGCCGTGTATGAGCACGCCAAGGCGACGCGCAAGCGCGTGCAGGCCGAGTGCTCGGGCAAGAACCACGGCGTGGTGGTGGCGGACGCGGCGCGCCTGTCGACGCTGTTCGCGATTGCCGGCAGCGCGTTTGGCGCGGCCGGCCAGCGCTGCATGGCCCTGAGCGTGGCGGTGCTGGTCGGCGAGACGGCCGCCTGGGTGGACGAGCTGGTGCGCGTGTCGCAGCGACTGGTGCTGGGGTGTGGGCGCGACGCGGGCGTCGATGTCGGCCCGCTGATTACCAGGGAGGCTAAGCGGCGCGTGGAGGACTTGATTAGCGGCGCGGAGGCAGAGGGCGCTACGGTGGCGCTGGATGGGCGTGGGTATAAAGTGCACAAGTACCCGGACGGCAATTTTGTGGGGCCGACAATCCTGACGGGCGTGAAGCCCTACATGACGTGTTACCAGGAAGAGATTTTCGGGCCTGTGTTGGTGTGTGTGACGGTGGACACGCTGGAGGAGGCGGTGGCCCTGATAAACGACAATCGCTGTGAGTTGCTTTCTCGTTCCGGCTTCGTATCTGGCGGGGGAGAGGGCTGTTGCGCTAACCCACCAGCAGACGGCAATGGCTGCACCATTTTCACCAGCAGTCCTGCCACGGCCCAAAAGTTCCAGCGGTCAGTCAATGTTGGCCAGATTGGCGTCAACGTTCCGATTCTCGGTGAGCTTCTCTTTTTCCTGTGGTTGACAATGTTGTTGGCGTTTTTTTTGGGGGGGGGGAGTCGCATGCATGCTAATGATTCAAGCCCCATCCGGCCCCGTGCTCCGAAGCGGTAACAAAGACTCGTTCCTCGGCGAAGTCAACGTCCACGGCCGCAGCTACTGGCAGTTCTACACACAGACCAAAACCATTACAACTCTATGGAGCTGATAGTCCTCTCAGCAGGATAAAAAATAACAAGATTTGCTTTGCTCATAACGTCGTATTATTATACATGTAGTAATAAAAAGAAAACAGTTAATATGCTCCCAACACACATACGCACACAAAACAATCATCTACTCTGTCGTGCCAAACAACCGGTCGCCAATGTCGCCGACTCCCGGTTGCACGTAGCCCTTGTCGTCCAGCGAACTGTCCACGTGGCCAACCACAAACCGAGTGTTTTCCGGCCATGCGCTGGTCGCTGCCTCCAGGCCGGCCTGGCTGGCTAGCAGACAGGCAAACGTGACAGACTCGATGCCCCAGTCCCTTGGGATCTGTTAGTTTTCCTTGTCATTATCGTCGGAGGGGGAGGAGGGAAAGAAATACTTTAGTATGTTGATGGCAGCGCGCGCCGTGCCGCCCGTAGCCACCAGCGGATCCAGCACATAGGCATGCTTGATATTCTGGGGCTTGCGCGGCAGCTTGTTGTAGTACTCGACCGGCTGCAGCGTGTGCTTCTCGCGGAACAGGCCGAGATGGTACACGACGGTGTCGGCGTCGGCGGGCAGCGCGGCCGTGAAGGCGTCCGACATGGCCAGGCCCGAGCGCAGGATGACGATGACGGCGACCTTTTCGCCGGGCGCGACGGGCGTGGTCGCGGCTTCCTGGGCGAGCAGGCTGGTCATGGCGGAGACGGTGGCGCGCACGGCAGCGGGGCGCAGGGAGCGGTCGCGCAGCGTGGCCAGGAGGGGGGCGAAGGCGGGGTCGCTAAGGACGAAGGTGTTGGGTGTCATTTTGTCTTGGTCTGTTGTGTCGGGGGAGGTAATTTCCAAGTATGTATGTATTGCGTATTGTATGTACAAGCAAAAAAAAGAGAAGGAAAGAGCAGAAAAAATGAAAGAAGGAAAGAGCAAAGAACAGACGAAATCACAGACAGCAAGCACACGTTGATAGATGTAAATCGTCCAGCTCTGGCTCCAAAGTCCGGGGGACTGTGGCCAAGATATACCCCTAGGCTCTCCAGCTTTATCTAGTCTTTGTTGGGCAGCCAACCCGTGAAATGCATTGGGGGGTGTTCTCTATCTCTTAATTCATGGGTTTTCTCCGTCTAATGCCAGGTTAATGCTGTGGGCAGCTGGGCTTCAAATGTATGTATGGTACAACCCATGCACAGCTTCTTACGTAGCACATGCTTTTGTTTTGTTTTGTTTTCCCGCCCTGCTGCTTGTCTCTTTTTTGGGGCTTAAGCTGTGCAAGCTTGGCTTGTTGATATGTGCATATCCATAAACAGCATGCATGGGTGCCCCAGATAATAGCTATCAACACACCAGAAGCACTTATCAACTTTATCCATTTTCTTATCCTGCCTCTATGTATGTGCTATCAAAATTGATAAGCTAAAGCCGTCTCCCTCAAGTATTCCATCCCTTTTACTAGCTTGCTTTATGGATACATTACATACATACTCTTGAGTTCTTTTACACAGGCAGAAACGTGGTACATATGTATGTACTATGTACTTGTAACTAAAACACCCCTCTCTCTCATTCGCACTCACCTTTTTATCTCCCCGTCGAAAACAGCTTCGTCCCCTAAGAAGGAGCTGGCCCTTGGGCATTTCTTCTATGTATGTACTCGTACAGACGCAAGTCAGTCTCCCTCTGCCTTTTTGAGCTACCTTGAGTTCCGTCCGTGCCGGCCATCCAATCTCTAATCTATCTTAGTATGCATACATACATACATACACATCTCTTTTTCCCTTTCTGTTTCCGTCTTTTCTTTACGTCAAGTAAAGCTTGGACCCTCTTCTCTCTTTTTCCTCCTACCCCAGATCACTCTTTTCTAACCCTCTTAACCCTACCATTGCCCAACAATCTCACGATTTTTTCTGTGTACTATGTACAAGTAAACCATTAGAAACTCTTGTTATTAAGTAGACCAAAAAAAACTCAAAGCCCTTGTCGCTCATGATATCATTAACAAAAACACACAAAATCAACCCAATAAACACATACAAATTATCAATCATCCAGCATCCACGGAATATCTTCATCGTCCACTGTCGTACATGTCAAATACCCATACGAATCCAGAATCTTGGCCATTGCCGCATCTCCATCTCCACCGCACCGCGTACTGACATACAGCTCCAAATCGCTATTCAACAGCGGCAACACCAGTTCGCGTGCCTTGGCCTTTAACTCATCCAGTCGCTTCTCAAACCGCCGCACATTCTCCCGACTGTACAGGTCCGGCATTAACTTGAGGAACCGCTTGCACTCGTCATGGCCCAGGTACGCCCCGCTCGAGACAGGCGCACCGAGAATCCTATACACACGGCCATATGCGGGAAGCTGTGGCGGGGATGGAGCGAGCGCCGCAGATGTGCTGTGGCTGCGAGAGCGCGAGCGTCCGTTTTGCGGGATTGCCGGTGCGGGCGGCGTGGAATTAGTTGCGAGCCATTGCCGAAAGAGACTGACTACTAGCCAGTCAAGGAATGAGTTGGCTGGTGTGATTTGTTCGCCAGACTTGGTCAGTAGAGTTAGCCGGTACAGCCGGCTTTCCACGTGCGCCACCCGGTCTCGGAGATCTGCCACCTTGTCTTCAATGATTTCCATCACGCTGCTGGGCATGTCAGATCTTAAACTGCGCTCTCCAGCCGGCCACTTGCCAACCACGTGAATCAGTGCTTCCTGGAAAATGACCTTGCTCCGCGCCATATAGGCCAGGCGCAGGTAGCTGATGGGATACTTGGCAATCTGCTGCCACAATCGACCCTGGAACTGTAGCAAGTGGTGATCAACTCGGGGGCCCACGACTTCTAGCGCATCGTACTGGTCAGCTAGCGAAAGAAGCGACTTGCACTGCACGTATGCATCGGCAATGCTGACGCCATCAATCATTGGCGGATAGTTGTAAAAGATGCGAAACAGGTTGTCGTAATCACGCAGGATATCATGGTCTCGCGTCGTTAGCATCGAAGTTTCCTGTGAAGGAGCCTCAGAGTTCCGGCCATGCGATCCAAATGTCGAAAGTGACTGCAGGATATTGTGGGCCGAGCGAGCGGCCTGGGAGGTTGAATGCGACGGAAGTGGGAGGGCATTGTTGCGCGCATATGAAGATGGGGGATCGGGTCCAAATATGGACGGCATGGAGGGTTGTTGGTCGCGACGCACAAGAATAGGGACATCGTCTTCGCCGCTACCATAATTGAGTTCGTAGCACCACTTCTTCTTGGTAGGTTCTCTCGAGGATGGTGATATCGCCACTGAATGACCCGAATCGAGCGCCCTTGGCCCGTCTCGTCTTGGTGTCCGGGATAAACGATCAGACGATGTGCGGTCCCACTCAGGGCTTAGACTGGCATCAAAGAAGCCCGAGCAGCAAGAGAGCGTGTGCCGATGCAGCAAATAGCGGCTCTGGTAGGCATTATTGGGGCCAACCCCAATAATGATTTCGACATCACCAGACACTGAAAACACTGGAAACTCGTTCTGTGGTACAAATGACGGAGCGCTAATGTGTGACCGGTTAAGGCGCTTGGACCGAGAGTGCAGTGAGCGTGTACCACCGATTGTTGCGCCCCGCGGCGCAACTGGCCCACAGACTTCTGAGTGCGCACCCATTTCCAGAGGCCTGGGGAGGGAGGCCGATAAGGGGTTCCTGATAGAGTGTTGATGTATAAAGGGCTGATGAGCTGTCGAATAATATTGAATTGCAAAATGAGACGAAGAGATGTAAAAGAGACAGCTAGGGCAGTAAGCGTTGCAGGAACTTCAAGGGAAAGCTTGACTGCACTACAATACCGAGAAACAGAGCTGTATATATCTTGCAAAGGGAAATGACAAAAGCTTGAAAGCAGCTATGAATAGAAGCAGCGTGGGAGCGTGTGGTATGAGGTAATTCCTGGATGCCAGAATTCCTAAGGTGGCCGCAATAAGCAATGCACCGACGAGCCGCAAAACAGGCAATGGGCTAGAGAGCCAGGGCAGAGCAGGGCAGAGCAGAGCAGGGCAGAGTTAGAGTAGAGTAGACAGCAAAACAAAGAATAGAATGGGCAATAGAAACAGTAAAGAATGAGACAGAAGCAGGCGAATGACAGTCGCAGACTTTGAGCCGAGTCTGGGTTGCGACAATGGCAGCTGGAAGAGAGAAGCCGACACAAAAGTATAAAGACAAGTTGAGACGGGCTTAAAGGTAGTCTAGCTCAGTAGAATAGAAGTCTCTGGAATCTCTGCGTTCGCGGCGATCAAGATTGAAATCGGAAACAAGATGGCCCGTGTATGGCGAAAAAACTAGTTTGGCGGATATCGTGGGATGAGATCAAGAAGCTGGCAGAGCTGGGGTAGAGGGGACGAAAGTGACTATTTGCGTATATGGTATGGTATATGGTATGTACATACACCAAAACCAGCAGATTTGCTGTAGTATGTACAAAATGATTGACTGAACGGCAATGTTGTCTCGTGAGCACAACAATTTCCTTTTTCCCCTTTCTTTCCTTTGGCAAACCAGAAGCAAGCGATGCTAGAAGCACGAGTTCCAGATTGAGAAGTCAAAAGACCTCACATGAACCATGAACTTGTGTATGGCGGGTGACGGATAAAAAATACAAGCTCTAGGCAACTCAGATCGCCTTCAAGACGACCCAGGTCCGCAAGTTTCCCCTCCAAGAGCGCGCAGTGCAAATTAGCCACAGGCAAGGTCTGGGACAAGCCAGGCTGAAGAATTGCGAGAGACGTTGTGCGTATTGTTCACAAGCCTGCAGAGGGAGTTCCGTCCAAGGAGAGGCTGTAGCGTCGAACGTGGTTAGGAAGCACTGCAGGTCCAAGAAAACAGCATTAGCCGACAACATACGTATGTATGTATGTATACATCCGTTTCCCAGCGTCTGATTGCAGGAAGAGATGGGAAGTAAAATCAGAGAGTAGAGTAGAAATGGGGATTTACAGAGGCATGTAAGGGCGGCGGCGTTGAGCCACCAAGCAAAACAGGAAACAAGAATAGAAAAAGCTTTACTGAATCGAGAAACAGAGCAGAAGAGAAAGAGGAGGAAAAGGAGAGAATATGCAATTAAAAGAAGGCCGAAATTTTCAGAGGGCTCTGCCTTACTTATCTTGACGATGAGATGGATGTGCCTGCCTTTGTTTTTAGGGTTCTTTCTGGGGTGGTTGTTGTTGTTGGATCACGAGGAGGGCAAAGAATTCTTTTACGAAGGCGGTCTACAAGGAAACGGGAAAGAGCAAGAAACACAAGACCTTGGAGGGGAATATCCTTTGAACAAGCGGGAAAGTCTACCATACATACATACATACATACATACATACATACATACATACATACATACATACATACATACATACATACATACATACATACATACATACATACATACATACATACATACATACA
>CM069896.1:3030914-3047104 GCA_036034705.1 Thielaviopsis punctulata
TACATACATACATACATACATACATACATACATACATACATACATACATACATACATACATACATACATATGTACATACTTGTACATACATGAAAGCATACTTGCACAATACAAGTAGAAAAGGGCCGGGCAGAATCTTGCTCAAAACTCAATGCGGGAGACAAACCCAAATTGGCGATAGACTCTACGAAAATTGGCGTTTGGCTGTTTTCGATGGCGGGGGGCGGGGAGGGAGCTTATGCCCGTCATGGAAACCGAGTTCTCAAAGGGGCCTGCAAAGTTGAGAAAGGAGGGGCTGCTGATATGCACATACTAACATATGTATGTACATATGTACAGCATCCAATCTCTAGGTCTCGCGATATTCAAAGTATCTTGTTCTCTTGAGGCTACTTTTTGCGTATCTACACACATACTCTGTACAGCATGTAACTTGTTTTTGGCTCCCTCCTGTCACTGTTCGCAAGGCATATTTCTTTTCCTTTGCCTTCACAATCTGAGCAGTAAAACGAGGCACACCAGAAAACACTTTGCAAGCCGCTTCATACATTCCCTCTTATCCTTTTCCGCGCGATCACTTCATAAATGAGTTTCCAGGCCTTCAAAGATTGTCATTGGTTTCTGCAAACAAACAAACAAGTGCATGAGCTTACTTTTGTCTTTTTCCTTTTAAACCCTTTTTGTCTTTGTCGTAAAGTCTGTTCCCTGCAAGACACATACAATATTATACAAGTAAGTAGTACGTCCGTACGCAGTATGTGCATTGAGAAAAGTTAGCGCTTTACACTGTTGATTGGCGGCATACTATGCTATGTATGTATGTACATACATACGGAGTAGGAAAAAGCCTTGTTTGGTGTGCTTGTAAAAGACCAATTGCCACTGAGGGGTCTTTTGTCTAATTTCCATGGGAGTTACAATACAACTATCTATTGTTACATACTGCGTATGTACTTAGTCCATTTGCTATCAAGTGGTCTAGAACAAGGTCTGTTGTATTATTGACAAAGGACGACTGTGTTTCCTGAAAACTTTAAAGGTTCAAGGTCATGCAACTCCAGAAGGAAAACAAATGACCTCACTCTGTTTATCACCAAGAAGCTCCATCATATGACCCCTCCTTTTTTTTTTTGTTATTCTTCTTGGCCATTTTTCTTGGGACCATGTCCCATGAACAAAGATCATTTCATGGCAACCTAGACAGCGGATCGCAGATTGACGAGCATCTGCCATCCGTCCGCCTTGCCCCTCAATATGCCCGTCCCTTGCTCATTTCATCCCCTATCAAACTTCCCAGGTTAAACCCCAGATCCAGACACCAATCAACTTTTCTTCCCGGGCATAACGTCATTACTCAGGATAGAAGAAGAAGAAGAAGAAGGAGGAGAGAGGAACAAACCAACCAACCAACCAACCAACCAACTCTCGCGGCTTCATCGTCAGGACGAACCAAGGTAGTTTATCAAATGTTGGGGCCAGATATGAGAGCTACTAGTGAACTCTTTTCAAGCCATGAATAATCGGCAGCCCTAGAAATCGTCTGCCGCCCGATTTGTACGACTGTAAAGTGCCGCGACATATTTTTATGCGCAAGTCATATTTATACAAAGCGTACATACATGCAAATACAGATCTACTTCAAAGATGTAGATGCGTACTACAAGTGCGTACTGCGTATACAAGTACATATGTAGTCTTACATCATCTTCTGTCGTGTCGTTGTCTTGTTGCAGGGCTAACTCGTTCTGTACAGTGACATCATAATAAAGAGCCTGGCAAGAAGGTTACCGGTTCTGGCAAGAATGATCAAAGGAGAATGCAATAAGAAGGATCATGCATACATAGAAATTGCATTAAATTATACATAGTAGATTTGCGTAATGGATTTGGCATAAAACCAGTACATACATACAAGTACATACCAACGAAATGGCAAAACTGCTTTGCTCTTCGCTTGTTGCATCATTTTGTGTTGGATGAGATAGAAACCCAAATATTTGAGTCTGTACCTTTCTCCAGTATAGAATTGTTGTTAAACTGTCGTAGATCCCGACGCAGACATTTCTTGCCCAGCCGACCCCATCAGGAGAGACCTGCTTGCAGAAAATGTCTGACATTTCTCCATTCTACTTATGCATTTATTACCAAGTGAGAAAGCCCAAGGTCTTATTGCATATGAAAATAAGAGTACATACCAGTACATAAAGTACTGTGTATATGTAACGGACATTATTCTATGCAAGTGTTTTCCGGCATAGCAAGCGCGCACAATTCTTGTGCACAGCACAAAAATGTAAAGTTGCGTAACTATCGCCAACCAAAAGGTGTACTGCCCTTGTTCTTTCAACGCGTTTCTCTTCTTGTCCTCGACGACATCCCTGTTTTTTTTTTTTTTTTTATTACCTTGCGTTTGCTTTTTTTTCCCGTGTTTACTAAGAAGAAAACGGCAGAGAACAAACATATTGTCTCTTGCTTATAATAAGAAGAAATCAATGAAATTATAACACAATCTCTCTAGTACTTGACCAACGAAATTGGTGCATGAATAACCAAGCCAACTACCAACTGGCAAAGTCTTGCTGTTTTTGGTCGCTTAAGGGCTTGTAATAAAGTATGTATGTATAAACAAGGGATATTAAGATGTCAAGGCCATGCCATGCCATTGCATATTTCAATCTACTTATCCAGCCCGTACTGTAGTCCAGAATAAAAAAACCAAAATTTACACTCTGCATGGTTAATTTCCAAGCTCCTCAGCATTCAGTGGCCGTGAACAAATACACAAACAAGCTGAACGCGTTGGTAAAGTCTTTTATTTGAGGACTGCTGGGTATGTACAAGTACTTGCATGCATGGCTAAGTGCGCACGACATGGGAGAGTTAGAAGCTAAGCAAGGCCACAGTACCAGTACATTGAAGTACTACACAGTATGTATACGTATGTATGTACAAGCCAACAGTACATAGTACAAGCAAAGCCAACCTACCTCGGGCTAAAGGCGGTCGGTCGATCACCATTGGTTAAGTACGTATACATACTGGTACAGAATACAAGTACATAGCCAACTGTATGGCTAAAAGTGTATGTATTCTTTTGGTCTTTGAGTAAATATTTTTTATTCATAACTCTTATGAAAGTAGATATCGAAAAAACGACAAATAGTACCGCTATAGAAATACAAGGCCTATTGCTAGGACGGACATCCTAGACCGAATAGACAAGGTTAAAAAGAAACCAGGAACGTGTTGAACGCAAATCGCGAGACATAAGATAGAAAACAGCGAGAGAGTGTGTGTGGTAGCAAACAGACAAGTCAATAAAAACGCAATAGAAAAACAATACAACAAGGCATGAATAATAGTAAAAGCATGCAGAGGTCCGGATCCCGATAGTGCTAGCAAGAAACAAAAGCAAAAAGAAAAACAAAAAAAAAAAAGCAAGATGCTGAACAAAAACGACAAAAACAAAGTCCTTTAGAAACATTTCACCACCCGTTAATGCCGATATACCATCGGCCCCGAAAAGCAAAAACAAGAGACAAAAAAAAAGGGCAACTCCAGCAAGTAAAAGATGAGTTGAAAACAAAAAAGAAAAGAATAGTAGAAAAAAAATGCTGTCCGTTTTTGGTGCTGAGAGTACCGTACCCCCAATGACTCTACTAACACAAGTCTTGGAAGTCGTTCAAAACGAAAGAGAAATTATATAAGAATACTCAGCACAATGGTGCAAGTCGGGTGCAGTGCAATGTGTTTTCAACAAGAGTGTCCGGGGTATAAAAAGTGAACAGAAAAAAGAATAAAAATGTACAAGGCAAGCGGCTTGCGTTTAATAAACTTGCATGCCACTGTATTGCACCGGAGCTTGCATTCTGGGCACCTGCGACGGCGTCATCACATAGCTGCTGGAGTCAAACGCAGGAGGGTTGGTCTTGAGGTTGGCCAACGCGCCGTCGCGCGTACGGCTAACCAGGCGACCCTGGCGAAGGTCATCAGAAAACAGAAAGAAGCCCTCAGACGCCTCAATGAGGTATGACTGCAGGCCCTTGCTCTCCAGAGTAATCGAGACATTGGTGATGGGGTAGTGCAGCTCAATGTAGCGGGCCCAGCCGCGCGCAGCGGCCTGGATATGCTCGTCGGAGCTCAAGCGGCGCCAACCAATGCCAAGGTGCATAGTGAGCTCATCGACAGGCGAGTTAGGTTGAGCCTGCGGAGCCGTCTGCGACGTCGACATGATCATGCGCTTGACACCCGAGGCACCAGCAATGCGACGCGGGCGCATCTGAGCATCGCCATGAAGCTGCTGCTGCTGCTCCTCTTCATCTTCATCGTCGCGAGAACGCTTGCGGTTGCCACCCAGAGAGCCCAGGCGCGGCGATGACGGTTGGAAGCGGGAGAAGGAGTTGGCAGGAGACGACATTCTAGCAAAGGGGTGGGCCCTGTGGGCAGCCCGAGGCGAGAGGGTGAGGACGGAAGAGTGATCAAACGACATGGCGAAGAGGAAAAAGACAACAATCTTTTATATGAGAGGGTGGATGGTTGGTTGATTGATAGAATTCGAGCTCTGAAACTATCGAGAATCGGTAGGCAAGGTAGGCCTGTTTCGTTCACTGCTTAGACGCGACCGAAGGGTAAGTCACGACTGGTACAGGGAATGTAAAATGATCCAGAAGGGCGGGAGCAAGAAAGGTCAACTGGTAGTCGACACAGCACGCTTGATACAGGAAGACAAAACAGACTTATGAAAAAGTTCTGTACAATAGACACGACCAAGAGGATGTCGTAGAAGGAAAAGATAGTAACAAGAGATTGCAGCTTGTAGTCAAGACAGAGACACAAGACCGCTAATGTAGGCAATATGTGGAAGGTGATAGTAGGTATGTAGATGAAGAGCTCCTATGGCTTGCTTCCAGGTCTGATGATGGAGGATGAAAGAAGAAGAGGAAAAAAAGAAAAAGAAAGGGAAAAAAAGAAAAAAAAAAGTCAGAAGAGAAGAAATAGGTGGTTGATGGAGAGAAAGCAAGGGCAAAGGAGAAGAAGAAGGAAAGAAGATGGAGGAGGACCGGTCGTTCTTATGAAGAAGACAAGAACCCCAGAAGAGGGAAGAAGCAACAGAACACAGAAAGAAAAGAGCGCGCAAGTTCGGTTTGAGGTGAGACCGATGAAAGTGTGTAAGTGCAGCTGTTTTTTTTTTTTTTTTTTTTTTGTTTTTTTTGGAGTGGGCTCTTCCGCCTTCTATGTCTAGACCTTGCGCAAAAAAGTATTGTGGGTCAAGAAAAAAAGGTACTTTGTTACTTGTACCTTTTTTGCTCTTGTGCTTTTTCGTTTATGTCAAGGGAATAATTCTGTTGTTCTCTTGTGCAAGGCCATAGAAAGAAAAAGAAAAAAAAAAATCAAGGAAATAAATAAAATGGAAAAAGAAAAATGGTCTGCTTCTTCCATTCACTTACAAATGAACACAAGCCAATCAGCGCGCAAGAAATCAGAGACTTTTTTACTTCTCTTGTCGTACTAAGTGGGTACACTACTTGGTTCAAGATACGCGTCGCAGTAACAGAGAGTACCTAGGAACACCGCTAAAACAGGTACCGCCCTTGTCCACGTACGGCAGGGCCCCTGGTAGACTTGGCGTACAGGCTGTACCAGAGGGAAAGGTTTAGAATGTTAGAGCTATAAGTTTCCTGCAGCTAAATCTACCATGCACATGCTACTGGTATGTACATATGTACATAGTAAAATAATAATGAAAGACGCTTTGGTAAGCCCGTCGTTTCCTCGACGGAACCTCCAGAACTCTTGATTCCTTGACACCGGCTGTCTCACCAACTTGTATTTCTTCACAGCCAACAAATCTCTAAACAAGAAAAGTCACTGTTTCGAATAACTCAACACAGCCTGCAAAAGAACCTTTCAGGCCCTAATATATACATATGTATACAACGAGCTTCCGATGGCTATATCCTCACGTGACTGTATAAATCTTCCATCGCCCTCTTTTGCTGAAGTCTCCTATAGGCTGCGAAAGACCATCAAAAGTGGGCCCAAAAACAGTACTTATGCACGAGCATGCACAACTATTTTACGATACGGTTATGCAGGTGAACTCTCTCTATGCACCGATTTATCCATTAATCCGCTTTTGTGCAAAACGCAAGCCAACCTTGTAATTTTCTTTCTTTTAAGAAAAAAGCCTTATGCAGCTCCCAGCCACGGGTAGTGTGTGTTTTTGTTTTATGTCCTTAACGCGCTGTTTGCGGGTTACTTGTACACATTGTACTTGTATGTACTTGTACATACGTATGTATAAGTGAACAAGTACATTCTAAAAAAAAAAAAAAAAAAAAAGGGTTTACATCGGCTAAAATAACCTGTTTGCCTTTCTCCAAGCCTACAAAAGCGTTTTTTTTTTTTGAGAAAAGATGATCATGTGACTTATTAGTAAGGTTGTTTTGCTTTAGTTTAGTTTGTACCTGAAATATAAGGCATAAAGCAATAAACATACAGATCACAAACAGAGCAAAGTCCAACGCTTTGTATAAATACATATGGTATGTAGGTACAGAGTAAAATAGTGCATTTGAGTAAGACCACCAATAATCATAACTAATATGTATTACACAACGCCCGGTCACGTTAATGACATTAAGGGTTTAGACCCTAATATCTGCATACCCGAATTCATCAGTCGTAAATTTATATAAAAACGATAAGCAAATTTGTGCATTACTTCTTATGTGCTCCCACTCGCGACCGGTCTAGCCGACGATTCACAGCACCCAGTACCGTCTTGAGAATCAACTCTTCCGACAATGCACCTCGATTGTTCTCACACGATACTGTGTCGACTATATCCCTGATGCCCTGTTCCGTCAAATCATCGTCCAGCTGGCGCAAGTGTTCCGTCGCGGCCGCGTCATCGCCAACCTGGAAGAACTGCAGGCCGACCTGATAGGGCGGCGCATCGAGGGCGTCCAGCTTGCGCGCCGCCGCGACAATCACGCCGTCAACGTCGTCTGTGGGCCGGCCGTCTGTCAGCACAATCACATTGATTGGCTGCACGTCGTCGTCGGTGACCATGCCGGCAGCAGCGACATGCTGCGCTAGCAGGCGCTGGTACGGCGCGAGGATACTTTGCAGGCGCTTGCCGGTGGGCGTGGTGCTGCGCGGCTGGACGGCGTGGAAGATGCGGCGGATGTCGGCGGCGCGCGTCAATCCGTAATAGCCGCCGGGGGCCTTGCCGGGGGGCGCGGTGGCGGTGGCCGGGTTGCGGTGGTTGAGAAAGTACAGGTCGATGCCGTCGGCGTCGTGCGCGGTGCAGATGGGGGTGATGGCTTCCAGGATCTTGTTCACCTGTTGCCAGCGAAGGCCGGCCATGGAGCCCGAGTCGTCAATGACAAAGACGGTGTCGAAGCTGTAGAGAAAGGCGTACGGGTCGTCATCGGTGGAGGTGATGAAGACGGCTGGGTTGGGCTCGTTGGAGGGAGCGTTGATGTCGTAAGCAGCAGCAGGCTGGGCTGCGCTTGCCGTGGCAATACCAGCCGAGGAAGCTGAAGTATAGGGCGGAGGAGCATAGGTTGGCGTGGAAGCCGCATAAGGCGCGTAGTTCTTAGAAGCATCGTAGTAACTGGCATTTGCTATATACAGGTTAGCTATGAGGTTCTGAATGCGGAAACCGTGTTGGCGAGGTAGGGGTGTGATTGAAACTAACCGGCAACACCATGACTGCGGCTTGCCTCATTTGACTTTGCAGCTTTCATGCTTCTGAAACGTGAAATAAGACCCATGATGAATGTTTACCAAACTTTGTATTTGAGCGATGACAAAAGGTCAAGCAGATGTACAGGAGTTGGCAACGCCAATGTATCTATATACTTCGCTACTAAGTGTGTATCTACAACAGCAACAAGGGAAGGGTTTTGTCTCAAACGATCAATGATGCTATTTTATCTTGTACTTTCCGTTTTGTTCTAGCTTACCTGCCATCGTTTCTCATAAAATGTAATACACCAAATTGCAATGGCGCCTCGATCTCTGAGGAAATTTCAAACAGACATACCGGATAGCTGCATACATATATGAGGTTGTCGGTTACGGAAATAAGTACGCCCGGCAACTTTAGGGTTTGTTGCACCGCCACTGTTAGCGTCCATCCCATCTAAAGCGTCTCCGTACTACATACTACAACTACTACTGCGTACATACTACAAGTGTGCACATGTAATCGACACATGACAAAGCTCAACTTGTAAGCCATCTTCTACGGCTGACTTGGCATGTGTTTAGAACCGTTTGAAATTACCCAGTTATCGTCTATCAGATTGATTTCCATTCTACATCACATATGCCAAGTGGGAAAAGAAGTAGCGCTTACTCCTCGCCCACAGCTTCCTCCATCATGCGGTACTTTTTCACCACGCGCTCAATGGCATCGCAGCCGTTCTTGAGCACATCCATACGCGGGCCGTACGAAAGACGGACAAAGTGATGGCACGGGCTGTCGAACAAGTCACGACGGTGCGAAGGGTTCAAGTCGAAGAAGATACCGGGCACCACAATCACCTTCTCCTCCAGACACGCCTGGAAGAAGTTGAGGCCGTCGGAAATAGCCGAGGGAAGGCCCTCGAGGTTGAGCCAGCTTTGAATCGTAGTTAGCATCCATTGGATCAGGGGCATTGAGTGCATGGTGCAAGAAGGGAACCAAAAACAACACTTACATGTAAAAAGTAGAGTCCGGCACGTATTTGAACTGGAAGCCAATCTCCTTCAAACGGCCAACCACGTAGTCACGCTTCTCGCGGAAGTGCGTCTGCAGGTGAACCATTTCCTGGCGCACCAGATCCGGCTCCAGCATGGGAATCGCCGCCTCCTGAAAGGCATGGTTGGCACCGCCATCCAGGTAGGAGCCGCACGAGCCAATGGCCTTGATGTATTCTGCTCTTTGTTAGTCTCTTAGGAACTTATGGAAGAAGTAGGGAAACACACCCTTGGGACCCAGAATCCATGCCACACGCCAGCCAGGCAGGCGAAAGCGCTTGGTCAGGCCATCAATGATGATGACATCGTCTTCGTCAACATCCTCGACATTTTCAGCGGCCGAAATCGTCGTACCGTCGCAGTCGCTCGTGTAGTTGTAGCCCGAGTAGAATTCATCCGAGATGAAGGTGGCACGGCCACGGCAAATGTCCTGGATCTTGGAGAGCTCGGGATTGGCCACGACACGGCCGGTAGGGTTACGCGGATTTGAGGTAAGGATGACCGAGGTGCCACGGGCGATTTCCTCTTCGACTTTTTCAGCGTGGATCTGGTAGTCGTCGTTTTCGTTGAGGGGGACGGGGACGGCAGCAAACTGATGGGGGGTTAGTTTCTTCTACAGTATACCCAGGAAAACACGAAAATAAAAGAAACTCACATTCTTGAATAGCGACAGCATCTCGTTGTAGGCCGTGTAGTCAGGCATGAAGAACGACAGATACGAGTTTCCCAGCACTGCAGCAATGCGAATCAGACCGGCGCGACCACCAGGCACGATAGCAACATTCTCCCACGTGTACTTGCTTTCCTTGTCCTGGCGATGGTGCTCATTGTACAAGTTTGCGACAGCCTCGCGCAGGCCACGAATGCCGGCGGTCGGGCCGTACTCGCGGGCCGCCATGGACACGTCAATGGTGGTGGGGCGCTGGAAGCAGCCGTCGATTTCGTCCTCGACTTCAGGAGCGCCCTGGCCGAGGTTGGCCCACTCTTCGGGGGACTCAAGAAAGCCGTATTCAGAGGCGCGTTCTGTACACCACACGACGCCAGTGGAGGAGCGGCTGGCGTCGAGGCCGGCATGGGGCTGGTGGCCTTCGTGGGCTTGTCTGAACTGTTGGTGGATGCGAGATTGGTTTTCTGATTTGTTAGCTTCTGCATTGATGCTCATGAAAAAAGATGGATAGAAAGATATATATATATACATGCCAAGGAAAACTCACCAGCAAGAATGGTCTCGCTGTTCTTGCGCACCTTGGGCACGCCTGTGTGGCGATTGATGGAAAAGCGGCGGTTGGAGAACATGGCGACGGGTATACAAGGAGCAGGCAAAGGAATATAGATATGAATCAAGATCAATTGAAGAATGAACACGAGGAAGAAAAGAAAAAGGCCAGGAAGATACAGTCCTGAATAATGATAAAAGGCTAAACTATAAATTAAAGAGGAAAAAGGAAACGGAATTGGTGAGGCAAAAGCTGTGGAGGTCCTGTGATGTTATATATGTATTGTACAGCTCATGGGAGCGGTTACCACAAATTCGCCGCATAAAGGAATACGTCAGAGCAGCAGCAGGAATATTGTAAGTAGTATGTACATAAGTATGCATGCATGTACTTGTACGTCAATTACAGGTAACAAGTCAGCTCTGGCTGGTTGGTTGATTGTACCGGTACCTTTTGCGAAAGCTGTGTTCCTTCCAGGTTTCTCGTTTAATGCGCGTTGTCCTGCCCGACCGGGATCCTGACTGCCGAAGCTCCACTGGCCACCGCCGTTTAAGGGCAGCTACAAGTTTCTCTCTTTCTTTCTGTAACTATGTATATACATATGTACCTATGTACATACTACTTGTACTACTGATACATACTTCCTAACCGTCTCGACACTATCAACCGCTATAATAGTTGGCCCCAGAAATACTTGCTACATATGTATGTATGTATATGTAACGTCCGCTGGGCTACACCGACGTTTCCTGGAATTGTCCAGCTTTTGGCACAGAATACGACTGTCGGACAGGCGTTGTATGTACATGCTGGTATTAGTCACCCTAGTCTAAAATTGAATTGAGCGTTTTGGGAAATCTGCGGTCCCTTTAAATGACGCCCTTTGTTTTGTTTTGTGGGGGTTCCTGGCTACTGTACAAGTATGTACATATATATGTACATATATATGTTTACATACATATGCTCCCCCCATCCCACGTTCTGGATTTGGACAAATCTGTACCTACATACGATAATTTGCCGGTTACCATGAATTCCTTTTCTTCATAGTACACACGTATGTACATACATATGTATGTTGTATACTTGTAGTATGTACAGTGTACCTTGCTAACTACATACATACATAATACATACCGGGGGAGGCACAACCCATACACTAACATACACATGTACATACAAAAAACAAAACAAAATCGAAATCACCACGGCTTTCTTTGGGACATACGCCTCAAAAATTCCGCCCCGAGACTTCATGATATATTCCTGAAACTTATTCAGCAAAGCCTGCAGCCGAATCAGGCATTGCCAGCCGCCTCCAGCTGATAATGTCTCTCTCTTGTTATTTCCCCTTGGAACAAAACCAGAAAACTATGTACATATGTACGGTAACAGGACAGGCTGAATGCATTTGTGTAATCCTGTAAAGCCGGCTTATACTATGTAAAATTGCATGATAAAAGAACTTGTCCTGTCTGCTGCAGTATACGTACGCTGCAGCCAATCCCTTCTTTTTGTTCACCATCACAAATCGGGGGGTTGCCCAGGTGTACACACAGCCAGCTTTCTATTATGTATGTACATGTAAGTCCCTTGACGTTTTTTTTCTTAATTCTCTCAAAATATAAAAACAAAAATAACAACCTTGTTCGGAGTTTCCTTCCGTAACTCAGACTTGAGCCACCGGGGTGCACGTCCGGACAGTTTTTCCTTCTTTTAAATTCCGTTTTCTTTTCTTGAAACCCATTAAAAACGAGAATATACTTGATCTTCTTCTTCTTCTTCTTCTTCTTCTTCTTCTTCTTGTTCTTCTTCTTGTTCTTAAAACACCTTGATACACACAAAGATCAAAGTCAATGGTACATACATACATACATACACATGTACCCATTGCTCAGTAGTAAATACAAACAACCCCCCACACACACCCCTCGAAGATACCGAAAAGAAAACAAATTCTTGATATTTTCTTTTGAAAGAGAAAACCAAACTTTTTTTTTTTTTTTAAAAAAAAAAAAAAAGGAGATCGGAAAGCGGAAAGCGGACCAAGATGCCGAACATTAGAAGCCCATCTACAAGCTAAAAGCTACAAGTAGTACTACACAGTACGTATACAACCATTGTTCCCCTTGTTATAGTTGGAAACCAGCCTCTTTTTTTTTCTTCTTCTTCTTTTCCAACGTTCTAGAAGCCATTGCCGATTTCTTGGCTTTTTTTCACGTGTAACAATACATACTGTACAGCACCGCACATTAAAACTCGACTTTGCCACTTATAACATCAAAGGTCCCTTAGTTTTGTATGTACATAGTATTGGTATTAGTACTCATTGGTCTTTGTAAAAAAGAAAAAGAAAAAAAAAAACCTAAAACTTAAATCTCCTATCCATAAACACCTTCAACTCTTGCTGTTTCTCGCAAACCACCTCGGGAATACTCAGCCCCATCTCGCCCATACTCATCAGATCCTGCAGCACCAAGCCTGGCATCGATACCAGAGCTACAGCATCATGTCCACTCGCCCGCTCTTCCCTAGTCACCATCGTCTTACCCTCAAACGTTGTTCCCATTACCGGACACTGCACATACAGCATAAACGCTCCTGTAAAGAGCATCTCGGCAATGCTCCAAGCCACGCTGAGCAACTGCTCAAACGCTGCGTCCGACGAATTCAGGTTGTCCGTTGGCAACAGCATGGCTTCAATCGTCTGCTGCGCCGCCACCACCTTGTCCGTCACAGCTCCGCAAATCCTGCCATACAGCTCTGGCTTGGTGGCAATCAGGTTTGCCATGGCTTCCGTTCTGCTGTACAGAATTCGTGCACGCTCTTCTTCGTCTTGTTCGTTGTGACCCGTCAAGTAGCTGTCTATCCATGTCAAGCAATAGCACATTTACAGTCGAGTTAGCCTTGAAATCATTGTCCAAATATGCGGTCCCTGCTCCTATTGTCTTTGATGCTACCAAAAATAAATAAAAATAAAACTCACCATGCTCCTCCAGGAAGCCTCGGACCGTCTCGTCCAGGTCCTCATCCTGGCATACTTCGCGTGCCGTAGCACACCAAGCCTCAAACGACCACATATTGAGCAGGATTGAGTCCATCATGAACCGCATGGCCAGTGCAGCCCGGTGTGTCTTGTCGCCAATGTCGGTGAGGAAGCGTGTCTCGCGCATCTTCTTCTTGACCGGCAGGTACATGTAAATGAACTTTTCAAAGTCCCTGCTCTCAGTCACGCGCTTGATGTCGACGTGATGCTGCTTGAACTGGTCGGCCCATTCTACGCAGCATTTGAGAAACACGTCCAGGGCTTGTGAGTATGCCGAAATGTGGCGACCGCGGACATCTACAAAGTGATGCAGATCCAGGGCGTTGATGCGCTTGACGGCTGGGTGCGGCATGGTGACAGGCCAGATATCGGAGCAGTCTTCGGTCTCGATGGAGGCAATCTTGATGTCGTGTTGAAAAGCCTCATTGCGGCGCTTTTTGATCCAACTGTTAGCAGGTGTCGTGTGGGACGTGGATTGGACACTTGCCTGGGCCTTGCTGGGAGTTGAGTTGACGTCCAGAGAAGCGAGGTTTGTTGCTAGATTGGTGTTGACACTGTAGACACAGCCGGGCTGAAACGGCTTTGCCTTGGCTGACATTTTGCGGGACATGTTGGCGATGGCGTTCAACGACAGCGTTCAATGTTGTTGGAGTAATCAGAGGGGAGTATGAATCCGAGCTGGAAACTGTCAACACAGAAGAAGCAGAGAGACAAGACTCTGGAAGAGATTAATTACTGTTGATGTTGACAGCAAGCACGTCAACTCCAGGCAGGAACAGAATCACAGAGAATGAAGGCAATTGCAATACTAAAAGCTATTTTTCTTTTGTTCTTGGGATACTAATCTATTTGTGCAAAACAGCATCTAAGCTAAGCAGTCTTGAGTGACAAGAGAAACACAGAGAGAAATAAATAAAGGCGGCGATAAGGACGAAATCCGAATGAAGATGAAACGAGAAAAGGGGAAAAAAAATAAAACCAACAATTTTGTTCGGCCGTAGAGAAAGCCCTGAGAAGAAGAGAAAGAAAGAAAGACAGAAAGCACTGCAGCAAAGAAAGATAGGACGAAACAAGATGATAACGAAGACTCATGGACACGCATGAGAGAAAAACATGTCGAGAAAGCAAGATTCAGGAGAAAAAAGCGAAGAAAGGGCACCGAATACCTAGAAACAGTAAACAAAATAGAGAGGGGGAAAAGCCCGCCAAAAAGACAGCGACACTGGGTAAACAGCAACTGGTTAACTTGACAGAGAGATAGAGAGACACAGCGATGGATGACTTGATGGCCAACTTCCCAGGGAAAACACCGGATTGTCGCAATGGAAACCGACGAGACGACCGAGAGGGCATGGCGGCAACAGCACTGATCAGCATGCCAAAGCTCAGCATACCGAAGTGGCAACGGGAAGGAAAGAAAATGAAGCGAGTGAGAGAGAAAGAGTCCTATGGCGATGGAGCGTGAGTTTGTGCAACCTCGAAAATGGTCGACGAGCCAAAGTGCATGCAAATCCGCCCTAAAAACACACCAGACGTAGCTTGAGTGAGTGGAGGGGGGAAAGGCTAGAGAACAGATGGTTCGTTCGGGTTGTAAAATCGCAACGGCAAGATCGATGAAAACCAAGACGGAAGATCGGCGGGAACAAAGACGAAAGACGCCCCGGAAGAAAAGCGGCAGTGTGGCCTGCTAACGGTAACTATTACTGTCGGAAGAGAGAAAAAGGTGGGGGATGAGGAAGACAGCCAAACGAGGCTGGAGGCGGGAAAGCTTGGGTGCGTCTGCAGGCAAGATAAACACCCCAAAAGAAAGAGACACTGTTAATAAAAAGATAACCATGTCGACCAGCAAGAGGAACAAGCCATGGATAGAAAAAAAAAAAGACCAACTAACCCCAAGAAGGTCCTAGATTCTCCTTGTCATCAAGCAAGCGCCTAAGAAAAGCATGCCAGCAAGATACACAAGAGAATGAGAAAAAAAAAAAAGAAAGATTAGCGCTTTTTAAATGGCCCGGGTGCGGCTAAACAGACTGCTATAAACTGTGTCGACAACAGGCGACGCATCAATCATGCGCCCGCCAAAGTACCGTCCGTTGAGGCCCTTGATAGCATTCTCACCGCCCTGCACCTTGTCGAACTTGATGTAGATGTCGCCCTTGGAATTGGCATCGACCGCAATGTGCACCACGTGGCCGTACTTATTCTCGGCCTCCTGGCGCACATCGTCTTCGAGTTCCTTGACCCAGTCGTCGCCTTCTTCCTCGTCCGGGTCAAACATGTTGCGCAGCACCACGCATCGACTGGCCGTGTTGACCGCAACGGGCAGCGGCTTTGTCTCGGTCTTGGGCTTTAAAATCTGCCGCTCCTCAGTGCCGTTAGCAGGGTTTTTGTTGCCGCTAGCATTGTTATTGTTGTTGTTGGGCGAGTTAGCTGGTGGCTCGTCCGTGCGAGCAAGCTTGCGCATCAGCGCGTCGCGGCTGTAGTTGTTAAAGTTGACGCCGCCCACATCTGTGTCGTCGAGAGCGCTGACGTTGCCGTTGACGGGCTTGTCCGAATCGCGCCGGCTGGCTCGGTCGAAAACAGCAGGGCCGCCGCGGCCGCCGCCACCAGAGTGGGCCGAGCCGTTGCCCGAGAACTTGTGCATCATGTTGGCGGTACTCTCGGGGGTAAACTTATCGTTGCCAAGGCCGACGCGGATGAGACGACCAGCGAGGTCGAAGCCGTTCATTTTTTCGAGCGCCTCGCGGGCATGGTTTGCGTTGCGGTATCTACAAACGTTAGTTCCTACATACAGAAGAAGAAAAAAAAAAAACTCACTGGACAAATCCATATCCACGACTGCGGCCTGTGTCGTCCTTTTGCAGCTGGACAAACTCCAGCTCTCCAAAAGGCTCAAACACTGCCAAGAGGTCCTGCTCTGTAACATTGAAGTGAATGTTTCCAACATAGAGACGATGGAACGGGATGGAGTTGGGGTGGTTGCTAGGTTCAGCCGTACGGGCTTGGCGGTTCTTTTCGGCTTCAGTCACCTGTACGATAATTGGAATTCCGAGGAGCTTCTGTCCAGTAAGTTGCAGAGCCTTGGCAACAGATGCTTCCTCCTTGAACTCGACGTAGCCGACGCTGTATTCACTCGTTGTTAGCACCCATATACTGCTTTGCCAGAGAGAAAAAAAAAA
>CM069896.1:3047204-3064631 GCA_036034705.1 Thielaviopsis punctulata
TTTTTTTTTTTTTTTTTTTTTTATTGCTAAAGTAAATTAAAAAACAGTTTATTGTAGACATTGAGATGATGCCAATACATATGTATCTAATATAAAACGTGATGAACGCCATAAAACTCCAGCCCAAGCAAAATAAATAAGAATAAAAATAGAGAAACCAAAAAAAAAACACTTTGAACAACAACTTCAAGCAGCGCTAACCCGCAACGCGGCCAACTCCTCCTTGACACGCCTGTATTCCTCCTGCGCCTCACGCTCCTTCCTACTCACCACACCCACCTCGTCACGCAACGCCGCCAGACGCCTGTGCACGGCAACTTCTTCGGCGACGGCTAGAAGTTTGATGGCGGCGAGGCGGTGGTGGGCGTCGCGGGCAGCGGAGGTGGCGGAGGTGAGAGCGGCGGAGAGGGATTTCTGGCGGGCTTGGTAGCCGCCGAGGTGCAGAGAGAGTTTCTTTTCGAGTTTGGCAGAGAGGGTGGCTTGGTCGGAGAGGGAGGACTGGATGGACTGTATTTTTGTTAGTTTTCTTTTCTTTTTTTTTTTTTTTATTTTATTTTTGTTTTGGAATTTTCAAAGAACGGGTTGAGGAGAGGAAAGGAAAGGAAAGGAAAGGAAAGGAGAGAAGAAGAGGAAAACTTACCGAAATGGCTTGTCGCACTGACGCTTCAACGACTTCTTCCTCGTCGTCCTCATAACACCCCAGCCCCAGCAACACTCGGTCGCTATTCCGCCCATCAAACGCCGCAGCAACCACATCCCGCCCAGGAATCGGCTGCGTCTCCGCTGCAATCTGCAGCCGTGCATCGTCCAGCTCCGCGTCGGCAAATACCTTCAACGGCGGCACGTTCCCACCAACAACCCGCGCGCCGTCCACAGGGAACTTGGCCAGGTCGTTGGCCATCAATAGCGCCGCCTCACGTGCAATCAGCGCCTCAGCACCAGCGCCCGGCTCGGCCGCCGGGATGCGTGCGCAGTCAAACACCCGCGGCCGCGGCAGCCCGCGCTGCATGACCTGCGTGCGGCGCCGGCGCTCTAGGGCAGCCAGCGCGTCAAGCCGCTCCTTTTCGCGCCTGTCGCGCTCTGCTGCGTCTTCGACCAGGCCGGTACCGGCAGCAGCGGGCAGGGCCTGGTCATCGGGCAACTCGAGTTCCCATTCGGATTCTTTAGGCTTGGGCAGGGCGGCGAGGCCGGAGCGCAGGGTCTGGCGTACAGCGAGGTTGCGCATTTTTACGTCGTGCGGGGTAGCGCTGGGACCAAGGGAACCGTCGTCAGCATTAAGGGCGAATTTGTCGCGGGGCGTGCGCAGCGGGGTTTCACCAGGGCGAAGGGGCGTAGCGCCAGGGGCGCCGGGACGGAGGGGCGTGGCAAGAGGGTTCGGCGTGGCAACGACTTGTTTGCGGGGTGCGGCGCTGTCAAAGCCAGTCGACGAGGCACCCTCGACCAAAGGCGTGTTTTCGCCGCCAAGGAGGGAGGATTGCGTGTTGGTCAGGGCCTTGATGTTGCGGATTTCGTTGGCAATGTGGTCTTCCTCCTGGGCCACGCGCGGAGTGCGAATCGGGGCGCTGGAGTTGAGCTTGGAGTAATCGCTAACCAGGCCACGCGTAGCATCGTTGTCACCTGAACGAGCCATGGAGCTAGCCTTTTCGCCCATCATGCCCATCTTGACAATCTCAGCCAACTCGCCGTCGCTGATCTGCGGGGCGGGGAGATTGAGAGCGCGACGCTTACTGCTCTGTTCGGCCTCGCGGATGCGCTGCATCTTCCCGGCCTGGATAGCAGCCTTTGACAGAGAGTTTTCGTCCTTCTTTTCATTCTTGCGGCGCTTGCGGTTTGCCTCTTCCTCTTCCTCGTCGCCCTTGCGCTTGGCGCTGGCCAGCTGGTGTTTCTTGGGGTCAAAGTTTGCGCGTTCATGCTCGTTGCGCTGGTGCTCCTCGCTCGTGTCGTAGAATCCAGCAGTCGGCTTCCTTTCAAAGGGAATGTCGGCGTTGTAGTCCATCTGGCCCTTTTTGCGGGTCACGACCTTGATGTTGATGCCGGCCGTCTTGAGCTCACGGCGCTTCTGCAGGGCAGCCAGACGCCGCGACTCCTCTTGCTGGCGTTCGCGAGCCTTGCGCTTGGCCTTTTTACCCTGGGTGTTGGCAAGACGGGCACGAGCCTCGCTCAGCATCTCCTTTTCGTCTTCGTCGAGATCGATGGTGTCGGGCCGGGCGGGTTTTGTCTCGGGATCGGGATCGACCTCTCCAGGGCGCAGGCGGCGCACATCGTCGGCAGTCGGCGCTTTTGTCTCTGCGCCATCGGCTCCAATCAGGCCGAGACCCTCGCGAGACTCTGCCTCGTCTAACAGCTTCTGGTAGCGCTCAAGGCACTGGTTGGCAGTGCGGCCAACGTTCTCGGCAATGGTACGCCATTGCGTAGGCAGAAGCTTGGCCAGATGCAGGAGCTTTTCGTCTTCATCTCGACTCCACTCGGTCTTGCGGATGCTTGGATCCAGCCATTCGTTCCATCGGGCTTTGCACTGCTTCGGGGTTTTGCGGGCGAGCAGCGACGAGACTCGTGCCCATTGGTTCAGACCGTACTTTGAGATGGCAGCTTTGAGGATCTCATCCTCAATATTGGTCCAGACGCCTCCCTTGACGACGGGCATTTTGGATCGTCAGAGCGGGCTTTGAATGAAGGGGAAGGATTGAAAGGAGAGGATGGTGATGGTGGTGGAGGTTGGAGGTTGGAGGTGGGATTGAGTTGGCAAGGCCGAGAAAAAAAAGTTGTAAGCAAAACACGCTTAGCAGCACGCGCGAGAGGCTGAGACGGCAACTGTTAAGTGGGGACATACGGTTCAGTATTTATTTTTGACGATTCACATGAAAAAAATGGCACTACATGCTACTATGTATGTACTTGTATGTATATGTACAAGTACAGACGTATCAACTGAATGGGTTAAGAGGGAACCTATCGGGGTCATTAGGTACCGTTGTGTCTCTCCAACAAAGTCTAAAACCAGCTCTAGAGGCCCAAGGACAGGCCTAATGGCTCTCTCCAGCAAAAGTACCACCTTGCGAGTGCAAAAGCTTGAATCACCTTCCACTTATAGTTTTGGCCTTATCGCGCTTATGGCTTGTCACTCCAGTGAATATACATATACATACATAGTACATACTACGTACATGCACACAATCAAGCGTCACCGTCCTTTTATAAGTACATACAAGTACAATACATGACAAATCCAATTCTCTCTTTTCTGCCGTTTACTGGGATCAAGCCTCAAGCTCTTTAAGCTACCTCTGTTTTGGTTATACAAGTATATGGTATATGACATTTAAAGCTATGTACAAGTACACCAAATCTTTGTCAGTCTCAGCTTCAACTAAGGCTCAAAACCAGAGCATCCAATCTATACATATTACATACATCATACATATGTACATATTTATGTATACAACCACCCACAGCTTTCATCGACCCTCGCATACTCCTCCTGCGTCTTGTCTCTCATCTTTCCCCTGTGTACTTATCTTGCTTTATAATCAATATCAAGACTCTAAAAAACCTGCGCCTTAATCTTAATCTTATCCCCTCGACGCGCTTCTCCAATTCAAGTCCGTCAAGCTTCGACCTTTATATGCTTGGTTACATTTGAACCGCATTGTACAACCTTTTAACAAGCTACAAGCTGTATCAAGCAAACTGCAAACCTCATACCGTCAAAATGCCCCGACCAGTATCCTCTACGCGACCTGCCCCCCCGGAATCTTCTGAAACGGCTCGTCTCTTGACCGGCTCTGATTCCTCTGAACAGCCGCTGACCCGGGAAAGCTGGGCCGGATTTGACGATTTTAAACACCTACCATGGTACCGTCGGCCTTCAGTATGTCCGTTATGGTACTATACCCTGGTTGGCTAATACTAACCAATGCAGATCTACTGGCTAGTGCCTGCTTTTTTCCTTTTTACCCTCGCTTTTGGTGGCACTATTGTGCCCAAAGTCAACCTGTAAGTTCTGGTACACCCCGATAAAGCTTTTTTTTTTTTTTTTCTTATAGTCGCTAACCTTTTAGAACCCTCACGCTCATCTGCAAACGCCGTCTGGCTGACCGGGCTCTCTTGGATCCCACCTTTATCTTTACACCTGTTGTCCTTGGTGCTGATAACCCGCAATGCCACCAGCCAGACATCCAAAAGACCGCCAGCGAATTCATGGCTCTTACCACCTGCATCACCGGTATCCTCAGCGCCATTGCCGCCCCGCGTCTGGGCAAGCTGTCTGACCGCTACGGCCGCTGCAAGTTGCTTGGTGTTGCTTCTCTGGGCGGCATCTTGGCAGAGGGTATTATAATTTTGGCTGCTAAGTTTCCCGACTCGATCCACTACCGCTGGCTGATTCTTGGTGCCATCTTTGACGGCATCGTCGGCTCATACACGGCTGGCAGCATTCTCAGTCACTCATACACCAGCGACTGCACTCCGCCATCCAAGCGCGGCGTGGCCATTGGCTACTTGCATGCCTGCCTCAATATTGGTCTGGCTCTGGGTCCTGTGCTGGCTGCCTATCTGATCAAGCTGACGGGCAGCCTGCTGTCCATCTTCTACATTGCCCTGGCCTGCCATGCCACCTACGTCGCCATCGTCACCTTTCTCATCCCCGAGTCTCTGTCCAAGGCTCGCCAACTAGCCAGCCGGGAGAAACATCTCCTGGAAGACCAGCAGCTCAAGACCAGCGGCTTGTCGTGGCTCAAGCGCCAGAACCCGCTGCAGCCGCTGCACGTGCTGTGGCCGGCGGACATGGCGCTGCGCCGTAATCTGGTGGCTCTGGCAGTTATCGACACCATTGTCATGGGTGCTGCCATGGCTCTTGGCACCACTATCATCTTGTACAGCGGCTACGTGTTCAACTGGACCACCATTGAGACGTCCAAGTTCATCTCCATTATTTCCACTGTGCGCTCATTTGTTCTGATTGCAGTTGGTCCGTCTTTAAACTATCTCTTCCGGACACGTGTGACACAGCGCCGTGCAGCTGCCATGGTCGCCGCAGATGGTGACATCTCTGTAGGCCAGGCTGTCAAGAAGATTGAACACGAGTCCAAGGGTGCTGACCACCTGGACGTTGCCATTATCCGCTTCGCTCTAATCTCTGACCTGTTTGGCATGCTTGGCTACTTCTCTGCTACTACTGGCACAATGTTCCTGTCTTCGGGCATCATTACGGCCTTTGGCGGTCTTTGTGGTGCATCAACCCAGGGCGCTGCTTCTAAGCATGTTCCTACAGAGCAGGTTGGTCAGCTTCTTGGAGCCGTCGGCCTGCTGCAGGCTGGCGCTCGCTTCATCATGACATTTGTCTTTAGCACCATCTATGCTGTCACCATTGAGAGCTTTCCTAATGCTGTTTTTGGCGTTATTGTCTTGTTGTTTGGTGGAGCAGTGGTTGCTAGTATGATGGTCAAGACGGGCATCTACAGTGAGGAAATGGACGACCACGAGACGCCGCCGTCGCCAGTTGCCGATGAGTTGTTTATCTGAATGAATAGTGTTGTAGCGTAATATGTACCATAGATGCGATGCACCTTGTGGAGTTAGGGTTATATCATCAGGGTTATGCCAGCGCCTCCACAATCAACGTCACTGTGATTTCATAACAACGGTTTGGACCAAGAAAACTCAACCACAAGCTTGTTGCTTTGTATTCCCACATGATTCTCATTGGTCAAAAGCTAATTCGATCAACCGCTTCATTCGCCAGAAACATGGCATCTACGTCCATAAAATTTGGTGCTTTTGAAGTGACCGATCAGGTTAGAAGGCTTGATGTTCTCCTTATCGCCCAAACAGATAATTAACAAGCCGGCAGGTCTTTCTTACCACACTGCACTCGTTTGCTCTTGTGAACCTAAAGCCTTTGATGCCCGGCCATGTTCTAGTCTGTCCGCTAAAGCCGCATGCGCGATTAACCGATCTTTCCGGCCCTGAAACGCAAGACCTATTCAAGACCGTGCAGCAGGTACAAAAGCTGCTCGCGCGGCACTATCTCAAGACGAGAAACCCAGACGACCACGAAGAACTGATTAACGCCGGGTCATTCAACATTGCCATCCAGGACGGCCAGGAAGCGGGGCAGACAGTGCCGCATGTACACGTGCATGTTATCCCCCGGCCAAAAGACACTACAAAGCCTATTAGCGAGGTCGAGGCAGAGGTGCGCGCCGTGTACAATGGAATGCAGGGCGAAAAGGGAAATGTCGGCGGCGCACTTTGGGACCAGCAGCAAGACGCTCGCAGTGGAGAGCGGCCAAAGCCGGGGGGCGAATTTCCGGATATCGAGGATGCTGATAGAAAGGCTCGGAGCATGGATGAAATGGTGGCCGAGGTTCAACTGTACAAGCGAATCATGGCAGAAGGAGACATAGCTTGATTGATTTTGCTAGATTCAATTCCCGTTCATATATCGCAATAGAACTGGCTTGGCCATCTTGATACTTGATAACTGCTAGTAGTAGTACAACCCTAGGGTTCAATGCCACATGTGGCGTTAGCTGGATGCTTCCATCAGAATGACGCCACACTCTAGGCTAGGCTGTAATTGCTCGGTAAAAGTTGTACCACGCGATGTGTGAAATTTTACCACTCCTTGATTTTTTCTCACTGATTTTTTTTTTCAATCTCATTAATTCTTTTTTTTTTTGTCAATCACTTGAAAACAAAAAGATCGTCGACTCAAACAAACGGGCCGATTTTAAGATACTGACCCTCTCAGATTTCGATTACCCCAATTGGAGCAAATTTTATCATTATTAGATAATTTCTAAATTTCTTAGAAAAAGAAAACCCCCGAAAACCCAAGCATCAAAATGGCCACTCTTGATGTAGAAGCCCTCCTTGACTCGACGGCAAAGAAGCCGAGATCCGAAACCTCCGACGCCGAAACCACTCGCACCGAAAGCCGCAGAGAACGCAGCCGTAGCCACAGCCGCAGTCGCAGCCGCGACCGCGACCGTGACCATGGCCGTCTGAGCAGAAGCCACAGCCGCAGCCGGAGTCGCAGTCGTAGCCGCGACCGCCGCCGTCATCGTAGCAGAGACCGCCGCCGGTCGCGCGGCAGCGATGACTACTATCGGCGCAGATCGCGGTCGCGGTCGCCCCGTGCTGGAGGCGGCGGCGGCGGTCGTAGAAGACGGCGGGATGAGTACCGCAGTCGGCGGGATCGCGGCGATAGATATACGGGCGGTGGGGAGCGGCGGCGTGATGATGAGCGGCGCAGAGATAAAGAGCGGGATGCGACGCCGCAGAATGAAGATGAGCGTGATCGGCGGACAGTGTTTGTGCAGCAGTTGGCTGCGAGACTGCGGACGCGTGAGCTCAAGGAGTTTTTCGAAAAGGTTGGTGGCGTAGTGGAGGCACAGATTGTCAAGGACCGCATTAGCCAACGCTCTAAGGGGTGAGTTTTTTTTTTTTTTTTTTTTTTTTTTTCTTAATTCTTTAATTTTTTTCTCCCCACGTCTCTAGTTGAAGACATCATTGCTCCTTTTCTGCCTTCATCCATTTCAATTCACCTTTTCCAGCGTTGAAACCACGATCCCTCTCCCACAAGAAAAGAAGAAGAAGAAGAAGAAGAAGAAGAAAAAAAAAAAGAAAGAACGGAAAATATGAGTGCCGAGGCTGAAGCTCTAGTGCGTCAGTTCAAGTTGGAAAAACCACTGAACCAAGGTTCGTTTCCTCTATGCATGCAAGAGCCTACTGCCCACAAGCCAACACTAACCCACCAAAGATCAGGCCGGCCGTCGCATCTCCCTCCTCGGCTCCATCGCCGACAAACCCGCCATCTTGCAACTCGAGCGCGCGCCCTTTCCCGCCGACTCTTCCTACCTTGCCCTCCTGCCGCAGTCTCTCGCGCGCCTGACTAACCTCCAGCACAATGACATATACGCCTGGTACATGGCGCTTGCCGGGCCGCCGCCCAGCGCGCCTCCCTCTACGCCTGCCGCCACCGATACCGCTGTCGACTTCCACCCAGACCTGAAAATCAACCTCATCTACCCGTGCACCGACGCCCACATTAAGAAATACTCCAAACAAGCTGTGCGCTATGTCGTCGAAACCCCGCACATCTACGCCCGCCACATCCGCCCGCTGATGCTCGACAAGCGCGCCGCCGGCCGCCTGAACTGGGTATACAACATCCTCGCCGGCCGCAAAGAAGCCGAAGACGTCGTCGACCGCACGCCGCTCGGCGCCGTCGAGAATCCCGAGGGCTACGTGCTCATGCCCGACCTCAACTGGGACCGCGCGACAGTCGATGCCCTGCACCTGCTGTGTCTGGTCGAGCGCCGCGACTTGTGGAGCCTGCGCGACCTGCGCAAGAGCCATGTGCCGTGGCTGGAACGCATGCGCGCGCAACTGGTGCAGGCTACGACGCGCCGGTTCCCGGATGTCGACGAGGACCAGGTCAAGTTATATGTGCACTATCAGCCGACGTATTATCACTTCCACATTCACATTGTGCACGCGAGCTTTGAGCCGGGCGCGACGCAGGCGGTGGGCAAGGCGGTGGGGCTTGATAGTATTATAGAGACGCTCAAGGCCATGAGCGCGACGGACGAGGAGCCGGATCCGGGCATGGATAGGCTGGCATTGAGTTATACAGTGGGCGAGGAGAGTGAGCTGTGGGAGCGGGTGTATGGACCGCTGAAGCGGGGAGAGTTAAAGTAGGGGATATGATGCGAATTAAGTATATTGTATATAACAAGAGAAGCTAAGCAGAGTAGGCAAGACCCTTAATCGTCTTGACCAGAGTGTCAACCGAGGAGCCCTTGGGGCAGTTCTTCCAGGAGCCATCGTCGGCAATGCAGTAGACCTCATTGTTGACGCGAACGGTGCAGCTCCTTGTAACGCCAGCCTGAGTAGGGAGAGAAAGAAAGAAAGTTAGTAAACCGCTTAGTAGTACACGCATGAGAAAAAAAAAAAAACAAGAAAAGAAAAATACCTGGCTGGTCTCGGTAACGCTGCGGCGCAGCATGCTGATGCCGTGAGCGCCGTCCTCGCGGTTCGCGCACTCGTTGAGTGCTTTAAAGTCCATGCCGTGCTCCAGCGCGCAGTCCTGCACGAGCGAGCGCTCGGGGATGTGTGGAAAGTCGCGGGTGATGCACATGGTGAAGCCGAGGGCGATTTTCGGGTCGGGATACAGTTCGAAGGCGCAGAGTTCGATGATGTTGCCCATGCCTATGACAGTGTCTCGTTAGGCCCAGAAAACGGTTATAGAGGGAGGACAGGGTGACGTAAGAGACTTACACTCGGTTGGGCCATGCTTGCAGAGAACGCCGCCGTCGTCTTCGCTCAGACTGGAGAGGGTTAGTCTTTTTGATAGCAAGCAGATAAAAGAAAAAGGGGACAAAGAGATACTTACGCGCCAATGAAGGAGAGCTTGAAGTCAACCAGGTCGTTGACTCTCATCATGGCGGGCAGAACCATATCGCTCAGGCACATCTACAGCATGTTAGGGTTGTAGTTAGGCGCATATGAAATATACAACATACCTCGGCATCGGGGCACTTGCTCATGATGTGAACCTCCAGCGGCACCTTTTTTGTCATAGCCAGGCCGATATCAGCAGTAGCATCAGCAGCACCAGCAGCGCCAGAAGCATCAGCAAAGCCCAGACCATAGGCGTCCTTTATAGCAGCCAGCCGCGCCGCCGGCGCCATCACCGGCTGCAAGTGCCAGAAACTCAGCATGATCAGGGCGATGAAGAAGGCAGCCAGCAGCGGCCGCTGGCGGCGGCGGATAGCGGGCGAGAGCATGTCGGCGTCGGCGTCGGTGTCGGCGTCGGGCTTTGTGAGCGGGAGGGTGGAGGAGGCGGTGGGAAGGCTTTTTTCGGAGGAATACATGAGCGGTGGCCGAGGCATGGTCGCGTTGGTGGGGAACAACTTTGTAAAAGGAAAAAAAAAAAAGCGACGATAAGAGGGAAAAAAAAAAAGGAAAAGGATTTGGCCGTGCTTTGGCGTTGTAGGGATACGGCTGGTTCAATCGCAGGACAGTGCTATGTAGATGGCCTTGATAGAAGCAGAGCAGATAGCAAAGCAAAATGACAATCAGGGACAACAAAAAGTAGATGGGTGATAAGACTGAGTGTTGGTGATAACAAAATGGTATATACTTGTTAGCCTTGGCGGCGGTGAGATGTCTGATGACGCATGATTGCAAGTTAAGCTTTATAAGGAACGTTATGGGATTTATTTGGGGGGGGGGTTGCTTTACAATTACGTATACAAATTCAGGCGCTACAGTGGGTTTGAGTTGTCTTGATAGCAGCTATGTATGTATGGTATCTGTTACTGTGTTGCTAAGATGTACTTATTACAAGTACAGCTGTGTTGGCACATAACTTGGCTTGAAAAACAGAACTCTAGACTAAAGTGTTTAGGTGCACCTGACAACGCCTTATTAGGGATAGGATATCCATTTTTGGCAGAGTGGTAGCAGCCCATACTACTACAACAAAGCTTACTATGTATGCACATGGCCAATAGGCTTTGAACCGGCCATGTGTGTGGCATCCAAACAACATATAATGCACATACATACATACGTACACATACTTTGTATAATCAAGAAACGGATTCTTCTGTTCTCGTTTCCCATAAGGGAGGCTTGTATGGGGATTTACACACCTACTTGCATGCTGATTCATGTAACTACATGATCACCAGGTCCAAGTTGACGTTTCCAGTTGTAGGAGTCATTTGAACGAGACGGGTTATATTATCGAAATCCACACGTCCAAAAAGGATGAACTACCAAACGAACAAACGCGGAGACCTGCAAGGATGATGAGAGCACATACATAGCAGGTTATCCGTATAGCAACTGATTGCACCATGGTGTACATATTTTATATGTCGATGTATATATGTATGTACATGCAGGTGTAAACAAACTACTATACGTATGTATGTATGTAAGCGCCCACAGATGCAAGATGCAACCAGTCAAGACGGAAGGAACAAGTAACGATCCATTGCCAACTCTACCTACCTTGCTGTAACAAGTTCTTTCTGGAGATAAATATTCCAGAGTTTGCAACTGCACATTTCTGTACATACTTGTATACAGCATCCTTCCCTGATTGTTTCTTTCTTTCTTTCTTTCCTTCTTTCTTCGTGTTTAGTGCAATTCCCAAATCGGTCCAGCTCGTACCCACCCTGAATCGGGAGGAAGCTACTCTTTTCTTATTTTTCGTCGATTACTCACCGATACTTACCGATACTTTCTACAAGACACAGCAACGTATTTGCTGGACTTCTTCCTCTACATTCTTTGTTTACAGAGAGCCCACATCTATATACATATATCTGCTTCTATTCTAATACTCCCACCATCCTTTTTCACGTCACTCTTAATACTGTTACTAAATCGTTACACATACCACCATCTTACCAAAAACACACATACATACTAAGAGAATGAGTAACACAAGGTATGTTTTAAATCCACTGTGTCAGACTTGGTCCCTAACAGATGACCTAGCGAGGGCCCAGCTCTCAAGATTGACGGCACTTATGACTCTCTGTCTGCATATCCTTTTCCCGACTCCTCCGGGAGTCTGCCCTCAGCATTGCCTCCCAAAGGCTCGTTTTCCAAGTCAACTTCCAAAAGCACGCCCTCGGGAAACACGCATCGAAACGATCAACCTTTAGACGATGCCATTGTTGTTAGTGACGCCGGCGAAACCACACCGCTACTCTCCAGCACGCTCAGTCTCCTTCCCAAAGCCCTTCCCGAAAGCGACTCCTCTTCTCAAGTCGACCATGATCCACCGTTTCTCAATGGCATTTCCGCTGCCCGCTTCCAGCTCATCTTCGCCATGGTGCTGCTGATTTTCTTCCTCAGCTGCTTTGACGGCACCATCATGTCGAGCAGCCACCCGGTCATCACTTCGTACTTTGGCTCGTCCAACAGTGCCTCATGGATGTCGACGGCCTTTTTGTTGACCTCAACCATGTTTCAGCCCTTGGTGGGCAGACTGTCGGATGGTGTGGGCAGAAAGGTTCCGTTTATCTTGACTACCTTTGTGTTTGCCCTGGGAACTCTGGGATGTGCTATTGCGCCGGACTTGATTTCGTTTATTGTTGCGAGAGCAGTGTGTGGAGTCGGCGCTGGAGGGTGCTTGACCCTTGGTTCCATCATAATCAGTGACATGGTGCCTATTTCGTAAGTCTTTTCTTGCTTTTCATCAAAGTAGTTATTTGTCTTTTACCCTCTTCAAGAAAACAGCCACTAAATAAACAGACGTCGCGGCGTGTACCAATCACTGATCAACATGAACTACGGCATTGCTTCTGCTCTCGGCGCTGCTCTCGGCGGATGGATGGCGGACGTGCTCGGCTGGCGCTGGGAGTTTGGAATCCAAGTTCCGCCGGTGCTGGTTATTGTCGTGCTCATGTACATTGTGATCCCCGATGACATTGGCCGTGACAACACAGGCGACACGCTCATGGATGTTGTGCGTGGCTTTGACTGGGAGGGTTCTTTCTACTTGACTATTTCAATAGTGTCCTTTGTACTGTCGTTTAGCCTCGGAGGCAACATCTTCCCCTGGTCGCATCCGATTGTGCTGTTGTCCATGGCCATCTTTATTATTACATTTGTCCTCTTTCTTTTGGCTGAGGCCCGTGCTCTACGTCCGATCATGCCGCTGCGCATAATCACCACTAAGCCGCACATGAACCTCATCTTTTCAAATACCTGTGCCGCCGTTATTGTCAATGCCGTCTGGTTCAACGTCCCGTTGTACTTTCAAGCTGTCGTGCTCACCAGTGCCACGGAGTCCGGCATGAACCTTGTTGCGCCAATCATTGTGTCCAGCATTTCAGGCATGATTACCGGCGTTGGCGTGCAGATAACAAAGAGTACCAAGTGGCCACTGGTGCTTGGATCTTGCCTATTGCTCATTGGAACCACAATGATTTGCTTCCTGGACCGCAGCTTCTCGAGGCTCATGTCCATTCTGATTCTCCTGCCCACCAGCTTTGGCCAGGGCTTTCATTTTCCCGGCACCTTTATGGCAATTCTCAATGAAAACGAGCAGCGTGATCAAGCCGTGGTCACGAGCACTCTGATTCTTTGGCGCTCGATTGGCCAGGTCTTTGGTGTTGCCAGCAGCAGTCTTGTCCTGCAGAATGCGCTCAGCTTTTTCCTAGAGCGGAACGTGCAGGGCCCAATGCGTGAGAGTATCATTGAGTTGGTACGCACAAATGTCGAGGCCGTGGCGCATCTCGAGGCGCCGTATCTCGAGCAGGTGATTTACAGCTACGATGCAGCGCTGAAGATGGCGTTTGTCATGACGGCTGTGGCAGCGGCGGGTTCGCTGGTGTTGGTGTGGCCGCTTGAATTGAAGCCATTGCGTTTTAGGGAACCCACGGTTTGTATGAGGGTGTCTGAGGAGGAAGTGTAAATGACATGAGGCTATGAAAAAAAAAAGGTGTTGAATATAAAATACGGTGGATAGTATAGTGAATGGGAGTCTTTATTATGCTGTCTACGCGTAGCATTAGGCTACATATGACAGCTTATGTATATAAAACGAAGAAATGGCACACGTATAGGACCTCATCAAAAGCAAAATCATGCATACGTCCCTACCCAAAAAAGTGTAATGACACTACAATGTGCCCAGAATAAGGCTGTCCTTCCCCGAAGTAGAGAAAGCTCATAGAACCAATCTCAAAAGCAGAAACGACGAACACGGAACAAACAAACAAGGAGAGGAAAAAAAAAGAGAGAAGACGAGAGGGATCATGAGGACCCGGACTAGTCTCTGGCTTGCGTATCATGATTCAGCGCTTTGCGGCGGTGCGTGAGCAACCGCGGGGGAACCTTCTTCGCCGGAAAGTTTATACCCTAGAGTGCTTAGGGTTACAAAGATAAAAAAAAAAATATAAAAAAAAACTCCCCCGGACAGGCTTGAACTGTCAACCTCCTGATTGCTGCAATCCCAAGGAGAAAGCGTAACAGTCAGACGCGCTAGCCAATTGCGCCACGGAGGATGTGTTAACTATGAGATTTGCCCCTAACTGGAGTATATATTATTGAGTAGAAGTAAGGCAACCAAAGCATGCCGAGGTTTTTTTTTTTTTTTTTTTTTTTTCTTCCTCTTGTATCCCAACAAGTCCTTTTATTTGGTTGTTACAGGTTAACAAACAAAGATTTGTAAACCGAAACAAATTCATAATTGGCTATATGCAAACCTGTAACTTTTGCCATCGCCGAACACATTATGTACGTATATATGTGTGAATGTACATATGTACTCTGTAATTCCCTTTATTGTGTCTGTTTTCGCTTGTGAGTTTTAGCGGGTATCAAGAGATAAAGAGAACTAAAACCTTGGGGATAAAATGAATTAAGCCGCGGCTACTTTGCTCGGTTAGGCGCTGCTGCTTCAAAATCACTATCTCGACAAGGGAAGACAAAACAGAAAGATGATGCTTTAAGCTCAGAGCCCAGCATAGCAGGGACTACCGATAGATGAATTTACTGAAATGGCAGGAAGAGCATCAACGCGTTGTTCCTTCTTGCTTTTTGCTTTTTGCTGTATACATATGCACGTATGTATGTACATACTCGTACTTGCTCTCATGCACTATTTGCATGCACAAGTATACATAACATACTTGTACAGTAATGTATGTACAGTACGTATAAATATGCATGTTCATTATATACATAGGTAAGTATGTATGTACTTGTACAAGTAACTACTGCTATACCAGTACGTGGTAGGCTCGCCCCGCTATCTCGTTCTTTCCTTCCTTCTCGCCAATAAACACAACCACTAATAATCCAGCTAGCTAGAGCCCGCAACTGCCAGCTCTTATTCCTTTTTATTGCATTTTATATGTTTTATTTCTTTTTTTTCTTTTCTCTTTCTGATTTTTTTTCTTTTCTCTCTCTTCTTTGTTCCTTCCTCAGCCTGATTGATATATTTTATTTCATTTGCCATATACTTAGTTCTCGCCTCTCATTTTCTTCTTCCCTTTTCTCTCTTCTTTTCCTTTTTCTCCTCGTCTTTGATTGAGTCTGTATTTTATTCCATTTTTATCTTGCTGCTCAGTCTTTTTCTCTTTTATCCTTTTTTTCATCTCGTTCTTTTTTCCATCGTCTTTTCCGTCTCCATCTCCATCAGAATCTCTTGTTCACAACCCTCCAGATATCACCCCCTTCCCTCCCCTCCCCCCCTAAAGCAACATCCCATTAGTATCTCATCGCTCAGTAAATCAATCAATCAATCAATCAGCCGTCAAGTTCACCACCCCCCCCTTCATTCTCCATCGACGACGGCCCCTATCGTCATGGACGCCCTAAACAACATCTCGCAAAACGTGCCTACGTGGCACGAAAAGCTTTCGACGTTATCCGAAACCATCACCCAGCGCCAGGAAGAACTTGCTCTCATCAACGAGCCCGCACCCCCCAAAACCATCAAACACCGTGGCTCCACAGAGTCGCTCCGGCCACAGGACGAAATCCTGCAATTACCACAAGACACCAACGACAATGACGACGATGACGAACTGCTACGACCAAGCCCCCACCAGCTGACTGCTGCAGCCATTGGCCGCGCCTCTAGCCAGGCTCTGGCCGTTGCCCATGCCCGCGCCCGTGCCCAGGTCCGCAAGAAGCAGCGTACTGCGTCGGTCACTTCGGTCGACGTCGAGGAGAAACCCAGCAAGTACCGCTCGCGCCGCATGATCATTGTCTACTACGACAGTTTTGTGCAGTGCTTTTTCGAGGAGCTGGTCAAGTTTGTCTCGGCTAGCCGCAACTTGATACGCAAGGCTAAGATGACGGCCAAGGTGGCCCACATTAAGAGAGTGGCCGAGATGGAGTCTCAAAACGACGACGACGATTCTTCTCTGTCTGCCGACCGGTCCATGCCCGGCGCCCCCATTGCTCCTCGCCTTCCGTCGCTTAGATACAATGCTCGCAGCGCCCGGCTTGGCTCGTATGGCATCGGCTTGAGCAAGCCGACCGATGCCTATGACCTGCTGGACAAAGCGCTTGAATTTATCCAGAGCCAGAGCGAAAAGGGAGCCCACCAATTTCTGCGCGACGGCGACTGCACCGATGAAATCAACAACATTTCGCGCCGCATGATTGAGGCTCGCGACGTGGCACAACGGGAAATCACGCGCATTCTCAGCGAAGAGCCAGAGCTGGCACGCGACTCGGGCGAGCTCAACAAGGTCCGTACGCACCGTCCCACATCGATGCGGCGCGATTTCATGGCGAACAAGCCCGGTGGTGTTTCGCGTGCACCGGCACAGCCGATTGTGGCCGAGAGCGCACGAGAGGCGATGCTGGCGCCGGCGGGGGACAACAAAATAATTGAGGTTGATACGTCATCATAGTCGGTGCTGGCAGACTGACTTGTCTCTACCATTCATCTTCTTTTGAAAGACGTGTATATATGTGTGTGTGCGTGTGTGACATGGCCCGGGCTATATTTTTTCTATTACTATTATTATTTATTCCTCACCGGCAACAGGACCTGGGCCGATCCAAGTCACGCCTTTTCTTCCTTACCGCTTGCTTTTTCAACCTCTTGACGCTGTTCTCGAGGCAAACAACCGAGATGCTCGTTTGAGAAGGAGATTTTGTGTGTGCCTGCGCATCTTGACTTGATGGCGTTGATACTGCAACCACACCTCCCTATTCTTTCTCTCTCTCTTTTTTTTCCCTCTCTCCGACCGTTGGCTTTGTCGGTGTAGCAAAATATTCTTCCTTGGACATGATTGATGATGATCTATCTGCTTTTTTGTTTTTTTTTCTTCCTTTCTTTTCTGCACTCTTTTGTTTTATGCTGCTCTTCCCCCCCCCCTCTTCGTGATCTCCACCTTTCTTCTCTGCCACTTGCATTTGATGCTGGGCCAGCCCTTTGTTCTTTTTCTTTTTTTTTCTTGCTCTTTTCTGTCTGTCTCTTATTCCATGGTTTCTCACAAGTCTCTTATCTTGTTTTTCTTTATATTCTGGCAGTTAGTTATTACGTGTTGGATTTCTCATATGCATTGCAGTTTCTCTCTCTTTTTTCTTTCTCTGTTGCTTCTTTTTCTTTCCGTGTGTTTTATTTCTTCTTTTTTCTCTTGTCTGGACATCATTTCCTTATTTTTATTGCTCTATTCTCTTGGGTCAACCTGTGCTGGATTCAAAACATTTGTCTTTTTTTGAGTATATATATCTCTTATATATCAATCTTATCTTCACATGAACACCATATATCGCCTGATGTATATACCACACCATACGTGCTTGCTTGTAGTTTGGAGAGGCATGACTTTGAGGTTTGGTAACAACGAAACAGTGCTTTCCGGTTTTGTAGGGGGATAGTTTTAGTAGGCGGGAAGGAAGCGGGGGCGGGGCTTTTTTTTTTTTTTTTTT
>CM069896.1:3085017-3117935 GCA_036034705.1 Thielaviopsis punctulata
TTTTTTTTTTTTAATTTTTATACATACATCATCCCCTTTGAGGCGGCCTTGCCTCTATCAAATAATCACTTGACTTTTTGTTTCTCTTCCCTTCTGTCTCAATAAATCACAGTGCATCCACTCTTCCGTCCATCTGTTTGCTTCTCTTGTCTGATGGCTTGATTCTTGGTTTGTTCATCCTTTGTTTCTAGGCACCAGCTTTCAAGTCCAGAGAAAACAGACAGATCCAAAAAATAAAAAAAATACATAAATATAAAGTCTGATGCGCTTCTACTTTGCTGCTGCCTCGGCAGCGCTATCGGCTGCTCTTTTCGGCGGCCTTGGCCAAGCATCTGATTTGGGCCGTGAGTGCTCCTGATGACCACAAGTACATACGCAATCAACTTGGAACTTCTGGCCATCTTTGTATGTACATAGTCGGTCGGCTGGTGAAGGCTAACAACGAATCTGGGTTACAGCGGATGCGCTCGTGCACGTGCGCCTTAGCAACAATGCAGATGCTCAACTGGTGCGCCGCTCTCGATGGGCTTCTCTGCCACTGCATTCTAGATTTACTGGCTAACCTCCTCCTGGCTCTAGGCCCTCCAAGTCGCCGTCGAAGCCTCGGATCGTCCCTGTGGCTACGCTGACGTCACTCTCAACAACTTCCGCCTCGATCGCGGCCACTCCAACTGGGGCTCTGGTGAAATTCCCGCCCGACTTGGTGACGACAAAGACAACCATGAAGACGACAGCGCGAACCAGGCTACCGCCAGCGGCTCCCACAGTTCGGTAATTTCGTTTGAGGCTACTTGGGACTTTGAATGCTACCACGTCGACGACCCCGATGAATCCGCCAGCCCCGAATCCGAAGTTCTTACTGTGACCATCACCAAGGCTACCTTCAAGCGTATTTCGACCTCGCCGACTGCGCTGAACAACGCTACGACGTCGGCCGCTATCCAGAATGCCGTTTTCAAGCTTCTCATTGATCCCACGCGTCGCTCCAAGATTACACAGGTTCTCGGCAGTGACGTTGCTGTTTCCGTGCCGGCGCAAGACGAGTCGGGCGCCATGACTGTCAATACCTTTTCTACGCCCCACAACCCCGTATTGCAACAGGCCCTGGTTGAACTAGAGCTTTTGCGTCACCAGCGCGCCGAAATGGATCGTTTGATTGAGCAGTACGAAGCATACATTGGGGCTCTGACGCCTGACGTCATGTGCCAAGGACATGAAGATGCCTCCTCCACCGAAGCCCCAGCCAGCAACTCGACGTCGACGTCGATGTCGCTTAGTGTGTGCGACAATGTTCACTGTGTCATGAAGGCGCTGGTCAGCCAGATTTCCGGCACAGCCAAGAAGTTGCTGCAGCGCATCTCTAACTCTGCGCAGGATGCTGAGTCGCGGGATGGGAAGAGCACCTGCCATTTTCCGTATACCAAGAGTCGGGGAAGTACCGAGGCTCCACAGAAGCCGGCTTGGCCACCGGCGTTTTGCCACATGGTGTCTTCGTCCTCTTCCTCATCGTCAGCGGCTGTTGCGCCGTTTGGCGGTAGTTCTGGCACCCATTCTGATTCGTTGATTAATACTGGTCATGCTGGTTTTGGGTCTGGGTCTTCTGGGCCTGCTGCTATTCCGCAGCCTAGTTTCTCGCCCCATGCTCCTCAGCTATCTTCTTGGTCTGGATCTGAATCTGGATCTGGATCCGGATCCGAGCCGAGCTCTAAAGACTCTCGCCATGGTGACTTTTGGGCGCACACAACAGCCAGCACTGGCAACATTCTGCTGGCGTCTCTTAGTTTTGGTCTTTTGTTTCTTCTTGTGCGCAAAGTGACCAAGTGCATGCGCGCTCGGCGTGAGACGTGCAAAGAGTATCGACGGATGGGCTTTTGGGCGCGTTTCTGGAGCCGGAAAGAAAGACGTGCGCGGCGCCAAGAGGCTCGCCAGCGTCGAGTTATGGCAATCAAGGCTTTTGTGCGCAGGGCCCTGTGTCTTGGCTCGTCGAGTGACTGTGAGGATGACGAGGAGAAGCTTGCTGGAGTTGCCGCCGAGCTGCACACTCCGCTGACGCTGCCGATGCACCACCGATCGAGATCGCGGGCGTACTCCATGTCGAGCACAGTTTCGTCGCGGCCGCCGTCTTATCGGTCGTCTGACGACCGTGCAATGTCGGCCGCGCTGGTTGTCGACGACTCATCGAGCGCCGAAGAGCCATTGGAGGTGCGCTTCACCCGACGTCGAGCAGCATCTCAGTCGTCGCAGTCCAGTGCTGTGTCGCGCATGTCGCGCAGCTCCCGTGCGTCTCACGCGTCGCAGTCCAGCATGTCTGCCCTGTCCACAACGTCGACGGCCTCGACCACCATGGAACAGTCGCTGGCGCAGTTCCGGTCGATGGCGGCGGCCGTGGGCGACATGATTGCCATGGACCAGACGATTCTGCAGCGCATAGTCGGATCGCGGGCTTTGCGTACGCGGGCGGGATACGGGCCGCGGTTGGCGGATGAGGAGGGACAGAGGCCGGTGAGTCCGGATGCGGACAGTCTGCGGTCGGTGCCGCCGCAGTATGAGTATATTGGCGAGCCGCTTCCGGGGTATCAGTCGGAGGAGGAAGAGGCAGAGTGGATGCGGGCGTCGTCGATGGCTGATGGGGAGGAGGCCAAGTGAGTTTGGGATTTATGCCATGTTTTGTTTGTGTATATATTGCTGATTTGGGGGAGGGGTGAATTGCTTTTCTTCTTTTTGATTTTCATGTAGCGAATACCTTCTTCGTCCTTTTCTTTTACCTACTGTAATTATTTAATAATCTACTCCATGATATACTCTACGCCTTTGTAAGTGCCTCAACTCTAATAAAGTCTTGATAGTTTTGCTTGATTTGCTGCACGCCCTGGTCCAAGGTCCATCCACGCACGTCGCAGATGGCCCTGTAGACGCGCTGCAATTCAAAGTCCATGCGTGGGCCGGCAGCGTCCAGATCGCTTTCGGCGAGGATGCGGTCGGCTGGGAGAGCGGCGACGACAGCGGTGAATTTCTGGGCGGCGGCGGCGTTGGGAAGAGGAGGAGTGCCGAGAGGAGGAGCATTGAAAGCGGTGCCGCCGAGATTCACGGCCGATGAAAACGAGAAAAACACTTTGCACGGCACAGACGCGTGGGTGTAGCGCAGGGCAAAGTCTTTGGGGCCGGAGAAGGAGTGCAGGCAGATTTTCGGGGGGAATGGGGTTTCTTTTGCGTCCGTGTCGGCGGTAGCCAGAGTCTCCGAGTCTGAGTCGAAAAGATCATCCTGTCGCTGCCGCTGCCGCCGCTGTCGCCGATTCGGAAGCTCGTGCTCCCAGCCGCGCCACATGCTGGACAGCGTCTCGTACAGCAGTCCATGGGCTTGTACGCCGTGGATGCTGACGGGCCGGCGGTAGGCGGCGGCGAGGCGCAGGTGGGCGGTGAGAAGGCGGATTTGGTGGGTGGGCGAGACGCGGTAGGGAGAGAGGCGGCGGGCGAGGCGGGTGCCCGGAGTGGGGGCATCGTGGGCAGGAGGAGTGGAAGAAGAAGGAGGGAGAGGGGAAGGGGAAGGGTGCACGGGGAGGCGGAAGGCGCGGTCGAGACCAACTTCGCCAACTAGGGCGTGTGGGTGTTGGCGGAGCAGAGCTTCGGTCTGCGCGAGGAACGAGGATAGCGGGGTTGGCGCGGGTAAGTCGGCGATGAAGGCGCGGTCGGCGGGGGTGAGTGGGGATTTGAGGTCGAGCACGCGGATGTAGTGGGCGTCTTTGTCCGCGGCAGAGACAGACCCAGACTCAGACTCAGAAGCCAAAAGGTCGTCCAAGAGCAAATGCGAAAACCACGGATGCCATCCAAACGCCGGCACCACGCGCTGCGGTTGCGCCGCCGCGAGGCGCGCAACGAGAATCTGGTCCTGGGCGCGCGTCGCCATGGCGATGAGTTGGGCGGCGTGCATGTGTGGGATGAGCGCGGTGGCGTGCATGTGGTCGGTGGGGTGGCAGTGGGCATCGAAGAGCGGGCCGGGCATGGGAAGATGCGAGGTGCGGGTTGAGTTGTCGTCGTCGTCGGCGGCGGCGGCGGCGGAGTCCGCAAACGGGGAGGGGGAGTTCACGGCCGGAGCAGAGGGGGAGTGTGGTATAGAGCCGCACATTTTCTGTTCTTTGTTGTTGTTGTTGTTGTTGAAGGGAGGAGAAAAAAAATGACGTTGTTTCCTGTTTTGATTTTTTCTTTTTTCTTGCCCGAGTTGTTCTTTCCCTTTGTCTTACATCATTTGGCTCCATTTTTTTTTTCAATTAAAGAAAAACAAAACCCTAGGGTTACACCATCTTGCCCATGTCCGGGGGTTTGAACATAACATACTACGTACCACACAATAACTATAAAAACCGACACGGCCCAGAACTTGAAAACGGGAGAACGGAAGAACGGAAGATTTGTATTTTTTGTATGGGGGGGAGACTACACAACGTACTTCCTTATTTTGCTTACCCTTTAGCCAGTGCTATCAAGGAAAAGAAACTTGAAACCAAACTTGCCACCCGCTCTGGTTAAATCGCACCATTATCATCATACATTGCCGCCTCTTGATTCGCTGGCTGTGCGCCTTTGCTGATTATCTCTGTCCGTCTTATCACTTTTTGTTTATTCCGTCGCTATTACGCCGTGTTTGACGGCCGTATGTACTCATGTCATCTCGCTCTGTTTTCTTACTTGGGCTATAGTATATCTCTGATAAACCCCCCCCTTCAACTTAACCTCCCTCTTTTTCAAATCCCCATCCCCAATATCTCCCTTCTTCTTTCACCACCCACTTACCAGCTAACCAAAATGCCTCCCTTTAACCCCATGCGCACCGGCCTCGTCATCTTTCTGTGCATAGTCACCGTGCCGCTCGCCGTCTTTGCCTGTATCACTACCGCCTTTGCTTTTGCCGTGCTCTTCTTCCGCGTGTCGCTCGTCTACCTTGACATGGCGCTGCAATGGCTGCCTGCCTATTCAACCATCCGCCGTCTGCGTCTGCCATGCATCTTTCCCTTTTCGCTACTGCGCGCCATGTTGCGCTTCATCTGGCCATTCACGCCGACTGCCGCCCCAGATACAACCTGGTCTTCGTCACCCGACACCACCTGGGCCTCTTCCCCCGACATCGCCTGGACCTCCTCCCCCGAAATTGCCTGGCCCTCGTCTCCTGACGCCGCCCCATCCTCCCCCACCACCTTCCTCCACGCCACAGCACACACGCCCTCGCCCTCGCCCTCCCACTCCCACGCCACCCTGCACGCCATCTCCTCGCGCCACTCGTCCCGCCGCGGCTCCATGTCTGCCGCCACCGGCGCCCCGGTGCCCCCGCAAATCGCCGAGGAAGACGAGCCGCCGTCTAGCGCATGCACGCCGCTGACGACGCCAGATCGCCGACATTCGCGCCTGCACCGCACGCTTAGTTGGGCGGACCGTGCGCTGCGCGATGGTGCCACCACATGGCAGCAGCAGCAACAACAACAGCAGCAGCCACCACCGCTGGTTCTTCCGCGGAGCGACGCGGTGCCGCGGTCGGTTGCGCGCCCGTCTTCGTCGTCATCGTTGAGAGGAGCGACGTTTATGGGGTTTTCCGAGGGGAGAGATCGCGGAATGGATCCGCCGGGTGGATATAATTCGGCGTGGACGTCGCCGCGAAGTTCTCGCGGGAGTCCGAGTGTGAGTGTGAGCGGGATAGGACGGGACGGATATTTTGACGTGAGGCGGACGATAGGGCTGGAGGCTGTCGCGCAGTAAATCTCTTCCGTTCTCCTTCGTGTTGCTTTCTTCTTGTGTCTGGCGTTGGTGGTTACTGGTTAAAATTATCAAAGTATTATCCCAATATATATATATACATGCATACGTACAAAAAGAACAAAGAAGTCAAGAAAATCATAAATCGTCATGTGCCCCAGCTATCACAGCATCTGCCAAAAGTAATTGGCATAGAAAAAGCGCGAAAATTTCTTATCCATATTAACCACCTGCACGTCGCCCTTGCGGTCGTTTCGAATCACCGCCTTGGCGAACTCGCCATCCTTTGGATCGCGCTCCAAGTCGATGCCCAGGCTGCGATACACCTTGAGCCGCAGGAGCACCTCGTCGTCAATGGGATCGCGTGGCTTCGGCTGGCCGTCGGCATCAACCTCGCCGCCATCGACGCCCTGGAGCTCGAGCTCCTGCAGGCGCGCGGCGAGCTCGGCGGCCTGCAGGGCGAGGCGCTCGGTTTCCATTTCGGCGTCGGAAGCGGCCTTGGCGGTGCGGAACTTCAGGGTGTCGAGGCGTGCGATTTCCGAGGCGTGGGCGGCGGAGGAGTGTGAGGAGGAGAGCTCGTCGTGTTGCGAGTTGAGGGTGTTGAGTTGGCGCGAGAGTTCTGGGCGGGGGAGAGAGGTTAGCAGTGGTTGCGCGCGGGGGGGGGGGGGGGGGGGGGGGGTGGGGGGCGAGCGAGTGGCGAGAAATACTCTTGAGGGACTGTTCGCAGTCGTGTAGGCGCAGCTCGCGCGCTTGGTTCAAGGTTGAAAGCGATTCATGGATGCGCGCAACAGCCAACTTGTCAGGCTCAATGTTGAAGCTGTTGACTGTGTGGCTGATGAGCTGGGCGGAATTAGTATGATTTCTTTGCGCCAGCTGTGACAGAAGAGACTGGTACTCACATGGGCTGGCTTGTCTGAAAGAAGCATCGTGGGCGGTTGGTTCTAGGAATGGCGATTGTGTGATGTCGCAAAAGAAAAGAAAACAAAGGGATTTTCCAAAGTTGTCTTATCCGAAATCCTTATCGTAAGCACGGCAATTGAGCTGTGTATTGCCCTCTATAAATGACCCATTGTGGCGTCGTTTTGCCACAGCCTCATTAAACACGGTTGAAATGCCAGCTAAAAACGACAAGGGAAAGCTTCTAAAGTTGAAGCTTCCAGTGGGTCATGGGCACTAAACCCCCTTGTACTCTGTATATACTGTATTATACTAACAGACGTCAACGTCACAGCCAGATCGGGTCATGCTTTAATTTCAACTTACAGGCTGCCTTGTATTATTTTTCCTTCTCTCAACAGCAATCCAATGCAATTGTTTCTTTTCCCACTATTTTGATATTTCTGTTGCGTGACTCCCGCGACAGCTTTCTGCTCTAGTCAACTTGTTCTAATCGAGCTGCCGCTTCTATCAAACCAACGACAATCGCCATCATGGGTGCCGAGCTGCCTTGTAAGTTCTGCCTCAGACCTCAAAGTCCAGCCCGAAACCAAAATCAAACAGTCCCCCCTCAGAAGCTGGTCTGATAGAACCCCACGTATCAACAACAAAAGCAACGAAGACAAAGCCACCAAGCTCAAGGCCTTAACACAGGTCTGCTTCTGCAATAAGAAAAAAAAAAAAAAAAACTAACCTGTTTTTGCTTTATTCCCCATGCAGATGCGCTTGATGTTGAAACGTTGGTCTCCTCTCCATGTACACTTTTTTTTTTTTTTTTGAGTTTTTCTTTTCTTCGCACGTCATCTCCCCCCCGGCCGTGTCTCTCATGCGACCTATTTTGTTTCCGACGCCGATCCGGTTCCGATCATTATATAGATGTGCCCCGCAGTACCGCCACTTGCGACCCATACAGAAAGGAGACACCACGGCTACTAAAAAATACACCACGGCTACAGAAAAAAAAAAACACCACGGCTAACGTGTCCTGTGTCTAGGCCGCTGAAGCCCGAGGAGCTCCAGGTTCTCCGGGCGCAGTACGAGAAGGAGGGCGACCTTGTGGGCGTGCAGACCAAGTTCAACTATGCCTGGGTGAGTTTGAATTCCCCCGTCTTAACAAATCTGGCTCTAACAGAAAAACCGAAAAGGGCCTCGTCAAATCCAACAGCCGCGCCGACCAGCAGATGGGCGTGCGCCTCCTCGCCGACATCTTCCGACAGTCGCAGGAGCGCCGGCGCGAGTGCCTCTACTACCTGGCGCTCGGCAACTACAAGCTGGGCAACTACGAAGAAGCGCGGCGCTACAACGAGCGGCTCCTCGAGACCGAACCGACGAATATGCAGGCGGCCAATTTGCGCACGTTGATTGACGACCGCGTGGCCAAGGAGGGCTTGGTGGGCATGGCCATTGTGAGCGGGGTGGCGCTGGTGGCCGGTGTGGTTGGTGGGTTTATTCTGCGCAATGCTCGGAGGAGATAGCTTTCTCTTCTCTTCCTCTTTTTTTTCTTTAGGAAGAAGTGTGTTGCTAAATTGTTGCCCTCGGCTGTTATATATTAGGGCAATACCTGTATTATGGGGCTTGACATGGCCAAAGAGAGACATACGGCTTTATGATGTGACTGGTGTCTAGGTGTATTTTTTTTTTGGGGGGGGAGGGGCGGTGATGTTGGATATATGAAGTGAGTGCAGAGAAGTGAGTGGAATGGGAAAGTAAGTGGGAACAATGCTTGATATTCAATGAACCTGAACCTGACCATACGCTATGACGCCTCTTTGTCCAACAGCCAAAGCATGCAATCACACGCCCAACATCGATCCTTACATTATGCTCGACTTTTAGAACATACATACATACATACATTATGCAGAACTCCTTGTGCTACTTTTGACATCGCTCTTTTTCAAGCTCTTGAGCGTTGCTTGCGTTTTCTTCACTTGGCTCGCTGTCTTGTAGTGGTTGGTTAGTCAGCAGCCACTATAAAAGAAAGTTAGGGGGGTTCCTTCTTATGAAAGAAAGAAGCAAGAAGAAAGAAGAAGAAGGCGGCTACCTCTTTCCACAATGGCGTTCTAGAAACTCATCTCGACTTTGGTATTTTACCCTCAATTGCCTGTCCCTGCCTTGGTTTTTATTAAGTACATTTGTATTGTTACAAGTAGTTGCCAATACATAGTACATACATACATACATACCAGTACGTATGTACAGCGCCTGATTTTCTCCGTTTGTTCTTTCTCTTTTGTTTCGTCATTCATTTCTTTCCTTCCCCCTCTCTTTCTGTGCTCTTTCCATCTTTTTTTTTTCTCTTCGCTCTTCAATTTCCAGCATCATTTTCTTTTTTCTATTTTTCGCCTTTCTTCATATAATACAATACAAAATCATCATTCTGATCTTCTTTTTCTTCTTCATCTTCTTTTGGGCTCTGGTTCATTCATTCATTCATTCGTTATTTTATCGAGCCAAGGCAAATCAAATCATCTTATCAGCTTATTTGATTCTCTGGCTCTTTCCATTTGCCTGGCCAGTCAGTCAGCTAGCTCTGCGCTGCAGCTCCCACCCCCAATTTGAAGCCTGTACATACATACACATGTATGTATGTACATATGTACTCTGTATGTAATCTGTATGTATGCATGTACATACTTTGTAGCCTTTTTCGGTCTTTAGCTGCCTTACTCTTACTACCATCCTGACTTGACTTTTTTTTCTTGCGTTAAGGCTCTTCATTTCTTCTCTATATCTCTTTCTTCATTTCTGCCGTCTCTGACTCCGCCTATTTCTGGCCGATCCTCCGATAACCCCATCGCGACTGCGACCGCCCTTTTCTCTCTCCCTCTCCTGCTTTATTCTTTTCTTTTTTCTTTTTTTTTGACGTCATGACCACTCCAGCTGCAGAACAGCCCTCAGCTTCGAGATCTAGTGGGGCTTCCCAAAGGTCTGGTTACTGCAGAGAGTGTGCTCTTCCATTTGCCTATTCCGGTTCGATGGACCTGGCTGATATCAGATGTCCCGTTTGCCACAGCCCGGCAGAGGTAAGTTAATGTTGTTGTTCTGCCGTTCATCTGCGAACGCTTCTTTTTTTCTCTCTCCTTGTTTAGTCAGACGCTTCTCTTTCGATATGCTAACTCTCTGTCTTTCTCAAGGCCTCAGCGAATTCACAACAACGTCCTGAAGCCGCTCCTACACAGCGTCCAACAACCACTACTACACAACGCCTATCACGTCGCCAACCACAACAACACGGCTCGCTGCCCGGAGAACATCCAACCTTGTACGTGGACCATGGTAGTTCCGTGACCTACGTCAATCCCTTCCCGCCTACGCGTCTTCCCGACACTTCCAGTGGCCGACCGCCATCGCCAATGCCAGGTGCTTTTATGGGCAACTTCCCGCAAATCACCGTTGAGCGTGACACTGAATCTCTTGGCACTCCGTATATGCCGCCTCATATCCACCCACTCTCTCATAGCCATACCTATGATGATGACGATGACGCGGGTATTACCGACAATGCTTCTGCAACCATGGTTTCAGGCTTGGTCAACCGGATTGAACAAGCTGCAGAGAGTGCTTCGGAACGTCCAGCTCGGAGCGACCTGGACTCTCCTCGCCCCCCGCCACCGCCACCAGTGAATCCCGCCAACCCTCCTCAGCCACGCCGGAACAATGACCCTTTGCGTCCGTTGATGACTTACGACGGACTGACGCCTATATTACCCCCGCGTAATCGCCATCCTCCTAGTCCCTCAGAAGGTCCTCCAAACTCCCGTCGAGAGCAACACGGTCTACCATTCACCAGAGACAATCTACAGGCCAATCTGGCTAGCTTTCTTGCCCAGACGCGTGACAGAATCCGTACCCGCTCGCAGTCGCCGTCTCCGGAAGCCCGGCGCACTCGTCGTCGTCTCGACCCTGAAACCAATGACGCTGATACACCTCGAAATGAGAATCAGCCACCGTTGCAATCGCCTCGGCAGCCACAGTCGGAATCTGCAACTCCTCAGCTGCAGCAGCCGCAACAGCCGCAGCAACCTCGAGCCCAGCAGCAACAATCTCGACAACATCCCCCGCCCCAAGAAGGCCATGGAGTTCAAGATGGCGGAATCACCGCCACATTCGAATTTTACCCCATGAACCGCCTTGTTGATCTGTTGTTGCCCCATGCTACCCGGTGGGGTGATATCGTGACCAATCAGGAAGAGTACGACCGGGTGATTTCAAATCTTATGGAGGCGGAGAATCGTGCCATGGGCATACGTCCCACGTCTGAAGCGGCTCTTGCTAGCCTTGAGCGCAAAAAGGCCGATGCTGCCACCCTTGATCAGTTTAAAGATCGTCTGGAGTGCACCATTTGCCTAGAAAAGATGCAACTAGATGACGGAATCATTTTCATGCCGTGTAAGCATTGGTTCCATGAGCCGTGCTTGCTATCATGGCTGGAAGAGCACAACACGTGTCCCATGTGTCGCTCTACCCTAGAAACTGCCTCTCGTACAACACGCAGCCATCGGCCGCAGTCACAGGCTGCTGCTGGAGCTGGGGCTGGAGATGGGGATGGAGATGGAAGCCAGCCTGGCCAGACAGCGCCTGGTGATGTACCGAGACAGCCTCCTCGTCCTGGTGCCGCCACTGTTGACCCATCTCGTCTTTCTCACATTGTTATTGCCGTGAGAACGACGCAGACGGTGGAAAACGATGGCCTTTTGCAGCAGTTTCTCAACATTTCCAATGCCATTCCAAACATTCGTACTGGGGCCGACAATACCGACAATCAGACTGAGCACCGCCATACCTTTACTATCATCTCGTTGCCCAACTTGATATCTCCGCCGAACCGGAGACCCAGTATGGATAGCCGCCTTGATGCTTCTGGAGCCGCTCCGCCTAGACAGAATCAGCAGCTTAATGCAACGGCCAACCCGCGGCCTAGCGCATCACCATCCAACCAACAACCCGACTCACAATCTAATTCATCATCTAACCAGCAATCAAATGCGTCATCAGACAACGCCTCGGCCAACCCACAGTCTCTGGAAAGTACTATTGCGCCTCATATCCAGCGTATTATAGCGTCGCTCTATGGTGCCCATCCAAGAGGCTCACAGCCGGGTAGAACTCAGGCCTCTGGAACTACCGACACCTCCCGCATAGCCACTGATAATCTGGCACAGAGTATCCGGGAAACACTTGCCACAACCAGAGAACTACTGAGTAATTCTGTTGCTGCTGGAATTCCCGGCTCTCAATCTCGTCCAGGTGGCTCAGCAGACCGCACACAGCAGGCTCGTGCTGCTAGCGCTGCTCAGCGTTCTCGTCATACGTGGAACTCTTTGTTTAGGAACAGCCGCGGCAATAACGAAGCTGGTGCTCAATCTCCTGCCCAGGCTGGTGCTCAATCTCCTGCCCAGGCTGGTGCTCAATCTCCTGCTCAGGCTGGTGTTCAATCTTCTACTCAAGTTGGTGCCCAATCTACTGCTGCTCGTCCCTTTCTTTTCTCGCCTACACCGCCCACCACCGAGTCCAACACTCGCAACCAAATCCCCGACAACATCTCGCCCATCAATGCTCTCCGCGCTGCACACGAAAGCTCTTTGGCCAGCAGAATCCAACTCAGCCAAACCCCGCCTCCAAACGCCAACCTCCCATTCAGCCCCTCGTTTTCACGGAGCAACTCACAAAGCTCAACCTCCAGCCGCAGCGGCCCTTTGGGCTGGGCCTCGCGTCGCTACGAAGCCACTCGCGCTCGCCAGCAACAGCGCGACCAGATGCGCCAGGGCCAGGCCGACGATAACGACGACCAGCCCCGCGTCGCAGAGCGCCGGCAAGCGCGTCCATTCCCAACCCTCCCGGTCAGTCTTTCGGGCGCGTCGCCGTCTCCATCGGCGTTGAGACGGTTGATTACGTCGGTGATTCCTGGGGTGCGCGTTGGTGGCCAGGCTACAGGGACGGAACAGCAGCCGGAACAGCAGGAGCGGGGTCGGGGGGCAGGCGATGGGCATGGACCGCCGGAGCCGAGTGTGGATTAGAGGGGGAAGGCTGACGGCATTGATATGATCCTACAGTTATTCTTTTTTGTGCTTATTGCTTTCTTCCGGACGTTGTTGATATCCTTTTTTTGTCCATATCATTTTATCCATGAGCTATATTTTTCTCTAAGCAGTATGATCATTTTTTTTCTCTCTTTTTTTTTTTTCGGGCTCATGACTCTTATCATTACTTTTGGGCTGGGTTTAGGGCTATGGATTTCATCATTTTGGAAGTTCTCTTGGGGGGGTTTTTTTTTTTTTTTTTAAAAAAAAAAGTTAATCTTGCTCTATTTCGGATTTCGGGATACATACAATGACTCTTGGGATTTTGGACATGACGGTTTCTTTTTTACAATTTTCTTTTGGGGGGGTTGGGTCTGTTTGTTCTTAAAATGAGGATAGAATAAAACACCAGTGAATAGAATATGGTGGTCCGTTTCTTGGCCTAGTTACTTCTTCTCCTTGTTTGCTTGTGCCACAATGTACATATATATGAAGCTGTATTGATGATGGTTGTATCATGCAAAAGTGGGCCTGGTGGTTCCGATTACAAAGTTTCTCCCTCCGATGGGAGAACAATCGATTTGAATTCAACTATGTACATATATATACGAACAACATATTTTGATATTACATAAAACAATAAAGTTACTACCAAACCCCTTCTCTGGCTATTTTTTGTATGAATGTGTGCTATGGATCCAAGCATTCATAAACTTCGAACAAGAATCAAAAACAGAATCAAAAAGAAAAATAAAAAACAGACAATATCTCACAAAATTACAAAATATACCCAAAATCAAAGAGCCAGCCCAGTTCCATCCCCCGCCCACCGATACAGCGACAACACCTCCCGCCGCCGCTGATGCTGCTCATTCAAATCCGCTGGAATCCGCCCGCGAATCTGCGCCAACGCGCTCCTCATCACCTTGCTGAAATTGCGCTGGTACTCGGTATTAAGCGTCACCACACACGCCTCGTGTGCCCGGATAATCGTCTCGCACGCCTTGACCACCGATTGCGATGCTTCCAGCTGCAGCTTATCCGCAATAAGAAGCAGCAAAAACGAGCCCTGCAAGAGGTAGATGCCAAAGAAGAAGGGCATGAATTCTAGACCCGGGTCGTATTCCAGAATCTTGCTGATGGCTTCGGCGGCCGACACCGCGTGTGCAGTGGTCGTGATGAAGCCCTGCGTAGAGATCCAGAGGTCGTTGTCGTCAAGGAGGTTAAGCGGGTCCCATTTGTCGGCGAGGAGAATGTGAAGGACGTGCATAACGTGCGTGCCGTATGCAAGTACAATGTGTGTCTGAATGTCACTCTCGGTCATACGTGTTGATGACGTGGACGTGTGGACTGAGTGAACCGAGGGCGTATTTGGATCTGCAGGCCCGGAGCTATCGTTGGTATTATTGTTGTCAAGGCCAGAGGCATTAGCCTGGTCGGATTTTTCGTCCGAGGAGATATGCTTCTTCTCAAACTTGGCTAGACTGCGCTCGTATATCTCCAAGTGGCGTGAGATCTCCGTCACGTGCTTCTCACACTCCTGGCTAGACCGGAAAGCCACTCCAAAGCGAGGATGGTTGCGCATATGGTGCAAGTCAACTACCTCGCCCAGGACCGTCATCAACGGGAGGAAAAAGCCAAAAATACTGTGCGACGTGCACTCATAACTGGGTCCACGACGGCTCACAGCCGACTGCATGTTGACATCGCTCATAGCCAGCAGACTGGGGTCTGTGGTTGGAGAAACATATGGCTTAAAGTCACCGTTTTGCCAGGCAATGTCATCCATAGGACGAAGCAGGCCGTCGCACTCGCGGTCTAGAAGAAACAAGGGGCGGTTATAACAGAGTGCCAGGTGGCGGTCGACAATATACACAAGCCACCAGATTCTGCGACGCTCCTCACGCTCTTCTTCCGCACGCATGGCCGCAGGGTTCATGTCGGTATCGCCATCAGCATCTGTCTCGGGACGAGACACATGAGATAACGGAGGAAGTTCGCGGCCAAGCTTCAGCTCCCGAGCTAGAGACCAAGCAGCAGTCCACCATCTTAAACTGGCACCCTTGTATTCGCTAGCAGACACAACCGTAGCAAGGTGAATATAAGTCACTACGTCATCGACGCTTCCTGCAGCTCCAAACGCACCAGACTCGCCCGACAGGGCATCCATACTGATTGATCCTGGAAGAGCAACTCCAAGACTCCCCAACGCAGCTGCCACTCCGTCCATGGTAGGACCATTTCCAGCAGTATCGCCAGTGGTGTGGATAAGTGGCTTGAGGAGATTTACTGTAAGCTCTAGAAGCTTCTGGCAAATCTTCCCTCGTGCCGAGGGCACGCTCGTGAGCAGCTGGGCATCACTGGTTTGCGCTGCCACCCAAAGCATACTCGCTAGAAGTGCCGGTTGACACGGCCGCGGCTTTGTAGAATGCAAAAACGAGCGCTTGCGGAAAACATAGCCCAAGACATAAGGCGACATGGGATGGATCAACGCAGAAGAAGATGAGGCAAAGTAGACGTCCATCAAGTCACAGGCTACAGAGGGTGGCATGAGGTTCACAATGTGCGGCAAAAGCGGCTTTAATACTGGATATCGAAGGGCATTTTGCTGAGGGGCGGGAAAGACGGGCGGCGGTGGTGGCTGCATCTGGGTTGACTGAAACTGACTCTGCGCAGGTGGGGAGCTGATGGGCATCCAGGTAGGTGAAGTGCTGCCAGCGCCAATGTATTCTGGCAGAGAATTTGTGCGCATGTGGAAAGGACTGGTGCCATATGTAGCGGAGGATGAGCTTTGGAGGCCATATGGAAGATCTGTATAGGCTGACAGTTGCGGCTGTGGTGCACCAAAAGGAGACTCGTTGATCATGGAAACACCCATGGTCTGTCTGTCGTAGGGGTCGACAGTGGCGCTGTACTGTCCAAGGGAAATGGCACTGCTGCCTAAGTCGCGGTCCATCATGGACTGGGTAGCGAGCTGCGAGTGCGGGGAGAGTTCAGGGATAGCCTCGAAAGCCGAGTGTTGCTGAAGCCGAATAGAGTCCTCGGGAATGGTAGTCTGAACTACAGATTCCGAGTTCCGACGGGACTCGTGTACTCTTCTCGAAGCCCGGATTGAGCGACTGGTTGCCGGCCGGTGGTCGTTGCCTGATGGAGGGCTGTTGCTTCCAGCACTGCTGCGAGGAGACTTGAGTTGTTCCTGGCTGCGGCCTCCGGAGGCTTGTGCTGCAGCCTGCTGGGCAGCAAGATCTTTGCGTGATACCTTACCACGCTTCTTGCGCTCGCGGATGTATTCACAAGTAAGGCCAAACTCTGTGGAGAAATGGTTAGAAAACAAGCAGGGCCTTGTGTAATTACGGGCCAAAGGATACATACCAATGCAATGGGCGCAAGGATGCTGGCCATCGCATTTGGTCCGGAGCTGGTTGCACTGGTCGCATGCTCGGCTAATACGGCGGCGAATGGGAGCACCCGCAGTTGCAGCTCTTGCAGACTTGCTTGACTGTTGGCGGTTTTTTGGCTGAGGAATGGCCATTCGCGGCACATTTGAAGCTTGGTCGTTTAGTTGTGACCTAGGCAATTCTGGTTGGTGCTGGAGCTGTGATAGGGGATACTGAGAAGAGGAAGAGAGGCCATCCATGGACTGTAGGCCCGAGGAAATGCTGGATTGTATGTCGGTAGCCGAGTGGTAGGCCGAGTAGCGCTGAAGAGGGTTTGACAGCATTTTGGCGATCAAGACACAGGAAACTTGAGACTTTAAAAAAAGGGTATGTAATACAATTGACAAGCCTCGATAAGAATTTGACTTGAGGCAAGTCAAACACGAATAGCTGTAAAAGAACTGAGCGAGCCGCGATCGAGGAGCAACGTGATGATCAAGGAACTAAGACGAAATGGGAGTAAACAATTGAATGGCTCCGGCTACAAAGGTTAACAGCAAAGGTTCAGAGAACAATATCCAATAAGAAATAGCCGGAAGAAATGAAGGGCCAAAGACTGTATGTAAAGAGCTTCTGGATAAAAGCAAAGAAGGAAAAGAAAAGACAACAGACAGACAGAAAATATATATGCATCAAAGAAAGTTGAAGATCAAAGAGAAGCGAAAGGGAAAAAAGGAAAAGAAAAGCAAAGGAAGAGAAAATCCGGGGTAAAAATAAGGTGGCATAAAAACTGGGGGAGGAAATGAGGAAGTGAGTGAGAATTCAGAAGCAAGCAAAGCACAGCAGAGGAAGGAAAGAAAAAAGACAAGGAAGAGGGAAAGAACAAGTGATTTCTCTTCCTGCTTCAAGTGCACAGCAGTGTGATGTTTTTCAGAGAAAAGAACCACAAATACATATACGAATCAGAATCAGAATCAGAATTAGAAAGGGGCAGCTGCAATGATCCAGAACTCAGAGGCGTTGTTGCCTTGCTCTTGTAACTAAACTAAACTGAGGTATCTAGTAATTACTAGTACCATATGTATGTACATACTAACTGCTGCGAATAACATGGGAAGTGGAGGAAGGCGGTGGTGCTGCGTCGATATGTACATACATACCGCTCGCTGTTGGGATCTTTCCGGCACTAGAAACCTCTCCTTATGGAGATGCTGCTAGCGATTTACTTTTGCACATTCCTCTTTCCGTCTTGATTCTTTTTACAGTAGCAAGAGCCCTCACCGTCTCCAGACTAAGCAGCAGCTCATCATGGGCAAATGAACAGGCACCACACCACTTTCTCTGCACAAGTTCCTTCCGCCGTTCGCTATGCGACTGTGCTGCTTGCTACCGCCTCTTTCTTAATTTGTTGCCCTGGATGTAATGATGATGCCGCCCAACTTTGCTACGTCTGTCCCCATATGTATGGTATGTATGTACATACTGCGTACATACTACACATATGGTTGTGACTTGGCCAGGCCCATACTAGTACATGGCTGATTCGTTCCCTTTGACGTTTGGGTTGAGAGGCGTTGATTTCTCAGTGGAGAAGACATGGGCAGGCCCTTTGCTTTCCCCCCTCCCCCCCCCAGATTTATTCAAGGATGGGGCCCGTGCCTGGCCTGCAATTAGCGTTGTCTTACACTTAAACGTGTTGCTTGTTCTGGACGAACTTTCACCACATTATAGTTGCTGCTGCTTGTGTCATGTGAGCGGAAAGGCTTTCTTCTTTCTTTCAATCTGCATAAACGCCGAGAAACCTCGGACGGCGTAGAGATATGGAGAGTGGTATTTCTTTTTTACTTTTTTTTTTTTAAAAAAAAAAACGAGTATGCATAGGTGGCTTAATATCTCGAGTCTTGGTCTACATTTACTATGTTGTAAGATATTTTGGAACCCCATCGGAACAGAAGAAAAAAAGAGATTTATAAAAAACCTAAATTCACATGTTCTTATGATGAACCGTCAGACTAGCCGCTGACAAGATAATGCGGATCTTCTGCTTAGTCACAGATAAGTACGCGTTACCTCAAAGTATGTATGTACATGTACATACCTTGAAAGTCACTTGGTCTGGGCACACGCTTGACAAGTTGATTGACACGCAAACCACCTGGTTTGTTGTGTGTGGGCCGTGTATTGGCGTCATGCCATTCTGTGTCTGGACAGGCCATGTTTTTATATATATATATATATATATATATATATATTTTTAAAAAAAAAAGACCTACTTACTTGAGAAACGAAAACGCAGATTAAATTTAATCTGCTGACCTCGTTTTTTTTTTTAAAAAAAAAAAGAAAAAGAAATGAATACTACTATTAAAAAATGGAGATGAGGGGGCGAAGGGAAACAACAAAACAAGAATGGGATGAGAGGAAATAGCGTAAAAAATGGGATGGAACTTTGAAGAGGGGAAATATTACAAGAACGTATGGTATACGCAAAGATAGTGGGCTTGTTTGTCGGGCTGAGCTACGGGGATTGAATAAATTTGAGGGGATTTTTTTTTTTTTTTAAAAAAAAAAAAAAAAAAAAAAAAAACTTGGCTGAAATGCACGAACAAGAAAAGGTCACAAAAAGGAGGACAGGATTGAAGAAAATCTGGGGAAATCCCATAAAGTTGAGATCAGAAGGAGCAAAGAAAAAAGGTTTGCCTAAATTGATCTCGAAAAGAATCTGGGGAAATTGAGCCTGAATTACAACGATGTATGTACATACTTTGAGTTTGACCATGCCCCATGGCTGAGTGGTTGCAAGAGAGTTGAAGAGTTGAAATGCTTTGTATGTAAAGAAGAAAACGAAAAGACGAAAAAGTACAGACAACATGAGAATATGGCCTCAATCATGCATATGCACATAAAAACGTCACAACGCAACGCACATGTATTTCAAAGGACGACTCTTCTTTTCTATTGGCTGGAGCAAATAATAGTTCGAGTTTGAAATTTGTCACTTTTTCTCCATTGCAAGACCTTTTTGTTTCTGGGGATGCGGCCGTGTATGTATGTACATACATACAAGTATCTCTCCGCGTTTTCTCCATCAAACCATGCAGGCTCGTGAATCCTGTGATGGAAATGGGCGTCAGGTAATGACAATGAAAAGAGATGGGATGTACTATGTACATATGTGTTTAATACTTTGATTGCGATGTATGTATACGTATGTACTTTGACTTCTTTTTATAATTTTTTGTGTGTTTTTGAAGGAGAAAAGAAATAATTCTTTTTTGAAAATAAACTGGGGTTGAAAGGCGCAACCATCTTGAATCCTTTTGCCCACGAAAATGTGGGGTAAAGTCCGCTGTTCTCTCTCCTGTACAGTAATTGCACCGCTTTTTTCGCCGAAGGGGGTCATACTCCGGTACATACTTGTACTGCGTACATACATACATTACCATACATACTTAGAGAAAGAGACAGTAAACTTACAATGAATTATACAGTATAGTCACGGGGTTTCTTCACACGACCACTCAAAGCCATCGGAAGTCGGGCCATATTAGCGTTCAATGTACCTCTTTGTCTGTGTGTATGTACATACTGCATATATGTACGTGTCTATGGTACTTGTAAATACATGTACATATGTAACTGCATCTGTCTGTCGGTACATCTCCTACAACCACACTTTCTAGAAAGCCTACCCCAAATTTCCCACTGCCCTCTCGTTTGCCTCTTCTTTCTTTGTGTCACCCTTGCCTTCAAATCTCTCTATACATACTTGTACTCTTCTCCAACCAACCACAAACAAAGATCAAAGAATACATGAGCGAGCGGTCCGTATATCCGTGCCAATACTAAGGACAGCCGCCATTGAGAGATGCAAGTAAGACGAGCTTTGGCCGAGTGATCACCACCTTGTGAAAAAAAAAGTGAGAATGATCACGAAAGACTCACTTGACGTCAATTGAGAAATTCTTTTTTCTCTCTCATTCTCATTCTATTTCTATTTTCTTCAATGGCTCTCATTCTCATTCGTACTCATAGTTCACTTTACACGCGTGCCTCTCATCAGCTTTAAAGATTAGCCGCCGGCTAAGCTTGCCAATGATAGCAATGCCATCTGCATGGAACAAAGTCAACGTGGAGTCATTCCTCTCTCCAAAAAAGGAAACAAAGAAAAAGAAAAAGAAAAAGAAAAAGAAACCACGGGAACACCCGCACGCGTCTTGTTCTCTTGTCTCCCTCACCACCAAGGGTCTTGCTCGCTCGCTTCGCGTCGTGGATGTACTTGTGCTACATCCATACATATAGGTCTTACCACTCTAGTACCGTCTTGGCGGGAGCTTCCGATATTATCCCCTTGTCTTGGAAGAGCAATCCCCGGACTTGGTCCTCCCCGCGCAAGGAAACAGAAAAAAAAAGAAAAGCCCCGGTTGTCTACTCGACGAAGGGACAAAGTCGGCATCAGTTCAGCAACGCGTCGCTATAAAGGTCCATGGTGGAAGTCCCTGCCAGTTCTCGAGTCCATTCCGTCCCAGCACAATGGACCATGGCCCAGGCCAGACCTCCGATTTAGCCGGATGGCCAAATGACATTTCCATGTTTAGCCTGTTGCCGGTACTGTGATGTGTCCCAAACAGACTCAAACTCGAGTTTATTATTTTTTTTATCTATTAATATTCCTATTGTAGAAAAGACAAACACCATTGGTCAGGACACTAGAAGTTGCAAGCTCTGCGGCTGATGTTACACAGAACGCAACTCTATCACTGCACTATAAAATCCAAAGAATTCCCCCAGGAACAGTCTTACAACCCCTTCGCTGCGGTCCGCTGTGCAATAATCTGCCGCTTCATCGCTTGCTGCACCATACCAACGGCATCCCTAACCTCCACCACGCTACGCCACAGGATATAACCCGGTGCCACCATCCAAAACGCATTAAGCAGCACGTAGTACCCGTAAAAGTAGTACGCCTCGGGCCGGCTATAGCGCACTTCGTAGAGCAGCTCCATCAGGAAGCAGATGCCGTAGTACAGCACGTCGCCGTAAATCTGGCCCACGCAGACGATAATCGTCAGCGGCAGACGCAGCGGGTTGTCTGTGACAATGAAGACAGCTAGGAGCAGACAGATGGGGCCCCATAGGAACGCTGTGACGGATTCCATGACAATCATGAACGGGTCCGTAGTCAGGTAGCGCGAGTCCGAGAGTGCGTATTCTTTCCAGGCTTGGGCGAGAGGGTGGGATTGACCGGCGAGAGTGGAGAAGTTACGCGCGTAGAAGCCTGCAACGGGTGTTAGCAAAATTCAAAATTCAGACAACAATCCTAGAGTCGTGTGAAATAGCTGGATTACCTTCGAGGATAAGATGGATGCAGCCGGATAAAATAAACCATAGCATGGTCCACGTCTCGTACCCAGAAAGCTGGAAGCGCCGAGCAACAATGAAACCCGGAACAAGCACTAGCGCTAGAGAACCGCCAAAGGAGAGTAGAATCTCCATGGTCGACATGGTATTCGGCACATAATGAGGGATTTCGACCCCGATGGGGTAGTAAGGAGAAGCTGTCATGGTGGGTTTGAGTCAAGTAAAGAGGGGGAATGATGATGGAGAAATTCACAGCTTTTGAGAAATGTATAAAAACGGGGGGAATTCCGCTATTTATCTTTCATTTCAACTCATCAAGTGTCACGGTTTAGGCCGCTCATTCTCATCACATCATGAAAATATCATTCATAGCCAAGCGAAGAAGATTTCAATGAGGCTCGGTACTGCGCGTCAGGCCATTTGCACCTGCATTTCGCCAATCAGCGCGCGCAGTATAAACGCACTCGCCAACTGAACAAAATAGTAGATTTTGAAGCGCAAAAGCGAATACGAATGCGAGAATTAGTTACAAAAAGGTGGTAGTTGTGGAATAGGGGTTTGAGTCGTGATAGTAGAGGATGGCGGTTATACCCTAATACGAACACGAAAGGCGTTGCCATGGCTGCTATGTCTACTAATTCCACTAATATGCAACCACCCCACAAATCGAAATGGTATTTAACCCTTACCCTACCAAAAGTTCATGATAATCTGGTAGATCTTGGTTGTTTGACACATGGGAACTAGGTCATCAATACCGAATGAGCGCAAGGGAAATGGACAATCTGGTACACGTTCCAAATAAGAGAGTTTTCTTTATCTCAGCTGCGATCATACTTTCTGATCATGAAAAAAATAAAACTTGATTTCTAGGGTGGAATTCAGCGGGTCGCTGATTTTTAAATGTTAAATTTCCAACTCAACACAAAGACTTGTTCGTTTTTCTCATCCTGAATGTGCAAAGTGATTTCAGTTTGCTTAGAGGTGCACAGACGGGGAATTCCAGGGGTTTCTAGTCTTGTAGCGAACTTCATTTGACTACCGGCCAACTCCAAAATATGTGTAGAAAGCTATGTCTTGCCGTCGATGCATTTATGTGCATGTTTAGAGGTATGAGTGTACTTTATGTACGCAATGCCTATTTAATACTAATGCATACCTACATAGACAACAACATAGAAACTTGGCAATGGCAAAGTGCAGCGTTTCAGCTAGAATGCCGTCAACACAAGGCCCTTTGAGGTTGACTTGTGGGATCCGTAAACAGCAGCAGATAAAGTACGTGCAGAATTTGATTCGCCAATTAAAAGTTCTCAGATGTTTGTGTTTCTTGTGCATTGCTGTTATGTAACTTGAGGCGGGGAGACGATCACGCCCAGGGAGCCGTTTTCTTTCTCTTCTTGTTTTTGTTCTTTGTGGATCTAGTGCAAAGATGGAGTCTGAGAATTTTGGGTTATGAAAATTATCATTCTGAATAAATGAACATAAGTAGAGTCAAAGAAGCTAAATACATAGAGAAGTAAACAGAGGCTTAGATATATTCACTCGTGTGGGCAGCATTGAGAGACAATTAGAATATGTAATAGGGAAAAAAGAAAGGAATGCTAAACGTGAGAAAAAACTAAGTGAAGACAAGACAAGTCTGCCAAGAATCAAAGCCCAGACAAGAATACTACAGTCAGGTCATAGCTTAAGGCCGTTAGACAACAATGTGTATATAACCCTAGGGAACTCGAGGGTAAGGGCGCCTAGAAATGCTTGTTTTAGCCAAGACAAAAGAGCCATGCAACATGCGTCAAGGGTTTTGTTTTAAGCATTTAAAAGTTAGTAATTTTTTTTTCATATACGTATAATTTAGAAAAGAATAAGATAACCAAAGTTTAAAGTGAAAGGAGCTGTATATTTTTATCAACTCTCAGACATTATCAAAACTTGAAAAACTAGGAAGGAGTGAAGGAAGCTGAGGACTAGGAAAGAAGTAACTCGAGGTTGGATGATAGAAGTGGCTGTACTTGCCGTACGGAGCATTGCAGTATTAGTCAGGAGCCCCACACAAACAACCTCCAAAGTCCAAAAGCTCAAGGAACGAAGACAAAAAAGAAGATTTTGAAATTTCCGAACGACTCGTCAATCTCTGAATTTCAAGTATCTTCGCTGCTTCTACTTGAGTTAGAATCTCGAGGACTTCACAAAGACCTTAAGTTTGTCCATAGATGTTCGTCCAGTCATGATATACAGAGAAGTAGAGAGAAAAGACGTTGGAAGCCCAAGAAGGGGCAAGCTACAAGTCCCACGCCAAATCTTGCTCTTTGTGTTCTTGAAAAAAGACATGCTTTTGCATCTTAGCCATAACCAGACGGCCGAGGCTGATCAAGTAAGTCGATAAAAGTTTGGCGGTAGGCGGGAGTCTATTTTTGGAAGATAACGACCTTGGCAAAGGGGCGTGAAACAAACTTTCAGAACGTGATAAGGTTGATACAGACGTAGTACATACGTAGGCTATAGAGCAATGGGTTTGAATCAACTATCTATGCAGCACCAACGGAGTAATTGAAGAGATTTGTTGTTGAGAAACAGTGCCAAGAGGTCGACGACGACGGTCTGAAACAAGACCAGAAGGGCTGCTGATCATTTCGCGAGATGTATTGATTTGTCTGTGCGTTTTAGTTTTCTATGTTCTAGGAAAAATATAATTAAGGTTGTCATGTTGTGGGTATCAAACCTTGTTCACTTACAAGATGGGGAGTTTGCTATGAAATTACACATGTATGCACTTGCGCGGGTGGTTTACCCAGATAAAGAGACGGAATAGTATCAAACAAATATCACGGCGCGTACTGTTCAAAAGAACAAGAAAAAGAAGCAAAAACAGCCGAAGCAAGCGTAACAAAGTTATAGGACTCGTAATCTTGCCCTTTATTCTTTTTTGTCACTCACGAAGAAACAATCACACGGGCCATCTCTTGTTTTGGGGAAGAAGTAGAAACATCTTCTTAACGAGGAAAGACTTTTCTTTCTTCCTTTCTTTTTTTTTCTTTTCTTCTCCAGGTGCTGTGCATCCAATAAACCACAAAAAGAAAGCTGACAACGATATTTCTTAATAGGCCGTTTGAGGCTGTATCTATTTTTCTTTTCTTCTTTCCTTTTCTTCTTTTTCCTTTTCCGCCTAGGCTGGTCCTCATTTCTTTTTCAACATTCCATTTTGCATCAATCTCTTGGGCTCCTTTAATATCTACGGGTATTCTTGGCTATCTTGATTCTGGGGTCGGACCCTGGGATTCGTTCTCTTCCTGCATATATTTATATACATATATCTTTTTTTATCTGTTGAGGCTTGGTCTGTCGATATATGCTTTAAGAAAACGGCCTCGACTTGTCTGGTTTTATATCAGAGACAGAGTGCTGGCCACTTTGTGTTGTTGCTCGAATATCACTCCAGCTGCGATTTCTTGATCCTTTTGAACTCTATCACAACTCAAACTCCTCAACATCAGAACCGTCAACTCTGGGCTTCACCTTCACATAAAAGATCCAAAACTCACTCACCATGCGTCTTCCCATCGACACCGGGTCCATCTGGTATCCCCCGCTCCCCTCTCTCACTCTCCACCCTTATACTCACACAGGTCTAACCATGATAAAAGGGACTACCTCCTTGCCAAACGCCACGATCCTTCCTCCCGTCGAGCCCGCCGCGCCCACCGCACCCGCAACGTCGCCAACTCCAACTCCAACTCCGATTCTGATTCCGACTTTGACCGCGCCCAAAACTCCGACTCAGACAGAGACAGCCTGCTCGATGTCGACTCTGACAGCGAGACCCTCACCAAAACTGTGACCCGCACGGTTCCCGCCTTGAGCACTACTTCGTCGGCGCAACTGGGCGCTACGCTGACGTCGTTGCGCGCATCTGTTACAGTATCCGCCTCGAGTTCCAGTGTGGCTACGTCCAAGGCCGCAACGACGTCGGCGCTGACGTCGGCGCATAAGGGCTTAGTGCCGTTTCCGATACCTTCGAAAACGACGCTGACAACGTTGACACGCTCGTCTACTTTTGTGAGCTCGACTTCTCTGCAAACGACATCTCGCGCTTCGACTACTTCTTCCAGCCTGAAGACATCTTCGTCTAGTATCTCACAGAGCACGACTTCCATCTCCTCCGTGCAGAGCACTTCGACGTCTTCTGTCGCCAACACTTTGACTTCTTCCGTCTCGAGCGCTTCTTCCTCAGCCTCTGCCTCGAGCATCGCCGCCTCAGCCACCCAAACCTCCTCCCTTGCCACCTTCACCTCTCTCGAGTCATCCATTGCACCAACCGTCTCTTCCACACTTCTGTCCACGTCCACGCTCGCATCGACCACCTCGGGCGTCACTGCTGCCCCTATCACGGCATCTCTCAGCTCCATGCTGTTCAACGACGGCCTGACTCAAATCAGCGCCACACCGCTCAGCGTGTCGACCGTGTCGGACTTGCAGGCTGCCATCACTGCTTTACCTGCTGCTGGTGAAGCGCCTGCTGAGATTCCAGAGAACGCCACTGCCAACGCGACCATTGGAATTGGAGCTGTCAGTAAGTTATTCCCCTCTATTCTTTTTGCCCTCCGCTTCTGTTCTATCCCCGCCCTCTCCTCCTCTGCCCAAATCCTCGTGCTAACTCCTTTTCAGGCGGTCTCGCCGTTGTCGTCGCCTTTGTCGCCCTCCTCGGCCGCGCCTACAGGCGCAAAATCGCCCAACGCGGCACACTCTCCCCCACCTCCACCTCCCGCAACAGCGCCTCGCCTCTTCCCACCGCCGCTCCCGGTCCTCTGCCAGGCACATACGCACCCTTTATCGCCGGTAGTCTGACCACATCGGAGCCCATCATGCTGCCGCCTGGAGCCACGGTGGAGGTGGTCAAGATGCCCATGCCGGCGCCGCCGTCGCAGCCGGAGATGGCAATGGCACCGCAGCCGCTAAGCTTTAATGGACAGTCGCCGGAGCAGCCGTTTGTGCCGCTGGGTCAGGGTGGGAGTTTCGGAGAGTCGCCAATAGATCCAGGGATGCCGCCAAATGCACGGATGGCGTCGTCGATGTACAATCAGGGACCAGGATATGGAGGGCAAGGAGGATATCAGGCAGGGTATCAACAGCGGTTTTAGGGGTTAGTTTAGAGCTATGAGAAGGGACAAGTCCCGGTGTACAATAACTGTCTTTATAACTAGTGTGCAGTACTTTTTTTTTTGTGTATCCAGATGTTTATTTTCCATTACATATAAATATCATGAGAAGAAATTTAGGGTTCAGGCTCAGGTTGAAGATTTGAATCAACCACAGTAGAAGCCAGATAATCCTCGAAGTAGTGCCATTCAAGAAAGCCATCTTGAGCCAAGGGAAGCTGTACACTTGAAAAGCTCTGTTCAAAAGGAGAGTTGAATCCTGGGTCTTCTATGCCGGGAGTAAACGAAATAGACGATTCTGGAGCTGGCCCCACCAAGTGAGATGAGATGCCCATTTGAGGTGAGGCACTTAGTGCCACTTGAGATGGGGCACTGGTGGGAGTGCTGAGAACCATCTGGGATGGGAGACTTGTGTTGGATGATATGGTTGGAAGGCTGGTAGGTGTCGACAGACTCATTGGAGTTGGGACACCCCCAGAGCTTACCAGGCTCATTGGCGTGAGCGTGACCTGAGTTGACAGGCCCATTGGATCCCCAAAAGACGTCTGCAGAGGCTCCAGCTGTCGTAGGTTTCTCCGAGGAAGCTCTGGTGGATTTCGCAAAGGAGGCAGAATCAAGGCCGGCGCCGATGCAATCGTCTCCTGGACCGAATGCAGAAAATCTCTGTCCCGCAGAGACGGATGAATATGCTGCGCGCGCAGATCGGAAGGCCTACTCATATCGACTCTTCCCTGGGAATTAACGCGGCCGGCTGGGATTCTTCTGGATCTGTAATCAGATCTGACCCGCGAGATACAAGGATTTATGGCAGCCTCTGCCAGGATATCATCAATTTTGACCCCCTGAAAGGCGAGAGAGGCGCGCATAGAGAAAAACTGCTGTCTATGTGTGTGAGCCAAGACGCAATGAGATAAGGTGAGTGGAAAAGAAAGGAATATATACTGAATCTCCTGAATGTCGTAGTGATGACCTCTCTCGTTCATCTTTTGTAGGGCTGTCTGCCAGTCAAGAGCGCCGCTCTGTATGCTATCGTGGATGGAGACAGCGAGGTCTTTGATGGTGTGCGGCGTCCAGGGCGTAGTGAAGCTGACTTGAGAATACGTCGATGCGTCTCTGATGCAATTGTTAGCAGGATTGTGTTGATGTGGAGGGAGAGATGTATGTACACAAAGTTGGAGAAGTCGGCCTTCTTGTGTTTAAAGCGGACTTTGTAGGGCATTTTGGCTTTGTCTGGGGGAGGGGAAAAGATGAGAGGTTAAATAGAGGATGTAAGAGGTGATAGAAAGAAGACGGAGAAGACGAGTAAGAGAAAAAGCACCAAAACTGCACCGGCCATGCTAGATGTTGACAAAGTCTCACTTTCAGACAGAGTCCGTCCGTCCTTTCTCTCGACTTCATGAGGCTTCTGGATCCGACCAGCTAAAAGTCGCAAGGATCCAGCTTGACCAAAACAACACGCCTCAAGGTCCAACTCAAATCTTGACGCCGCCAACATCGTCGTCTTCATCGCTGGAATAATGGACAGCAGCAAAGTGTCGGTTTGCCCGTGACGGAGCAGGTTGGCGGACTTTTTCTATCTTTGGCTTTGCGCGTATTGAACTGGCTTGGCTTGGGATGGCCAGGCCCCTCAAGTGAGCCTCTACGGACTTGACGGGTCCAGCAGATGCCGCATTCTCAGCGTCACTATATATCGTAACTTCATCGTCAAGTTCTTAGCCAGTTAGCATTGTTCACGTTCTTCAGACATAGAAACTTACCGCTAATGTCCTGCTCTGAATGCCCCGCCACGCTCGCCAAGGACGACTCCCCAAACTCCTCCGACGCCGAGTCAGACCAGTACTCTTGATAATCTGACTGACTTTCCTCTTGATAGTTTGATAGCATCTCATCCGCCTCAGCGCTACCAGCCACAAACGACTCGGTGATCCCCGTCGTCGAATCTGCCATAACATACTTCAAGTCTACCGGGTCCTCCAGCTTCTGCAGAAACTCCTTCCGTAGCTCCGGACAAATCTCGCCAATGACCCGTCTCATTACGAACGCATGCTCCTTCTGTCTCTCCAGAGAGTCTGTCGGCAATGTGCCAGGCGTGCTCCACTTGGGCCACATCTTGTTGTGCGCTGCCGGCACCACACAGCGCGCCGGATGGTGCTGAATGTACAGCCGACACATGATGCACGCGGGTTTGGATACCGCCACATAGCGGTCACCAGCAACATAGGCCATCTTTTCACGGTAAAAGTGCTCGAGCAGCTGCACCTCGCAGTGCACCACACGGTTGACTGGCTTGCTCATGGCGGAATACAGAGACATGAAGTTGTCAAAGAGATTGTGCTTGTCGTTGAGATTCTTGAAGCGGGCAACAGCCGTGGCGTATAGCAAGTCTTCTTTATACTGGAAGTGTTTCTTAAGCACGCTCTCAATTGTCAGTTCCTGCTGCATGTTGGCCGCGCGCGGCGCCGGCGGCAGTGGTGGGACAAGTTTCACGTCGGCATGCTCCAGGTACGGACTGATGCTGTCCCACGCGTCGACCAAGTGTAGAACGGCGCGGCGATGGTGCGCCAACCGGCCCAGGAGGTGGCGGGCGTTATTGAAGCACATCTGGCCATCGGCGCCATGGTCGCGCAGCATCCTCATTTCCGGCGAGTGCCTGTTGTTGTAGGCATTTTCGCATATGCTCTGCTCCGACTGGCATTGTATCGAGGCCATCAGGGTCTGCAGACCGAGAATGTTGTCGCCGCGGGCGCGCAGCACTGTAATGCTTTGCTGTAGCTTCTTGACGGCCATAAATTTCTCATTGTAGATGCGGTGGCGGGAGTACTTGGCCGTCAGCTCAAACAGCGCACCGAGCGTAGCGGTGGTGTCAGCGACGGTAGCTGTGTGTGCAGAGATTTGGCGTACAGCTGCAAGGATGGCGTGCACGTGGGCAACGGGGTTGAAGGCAACATTGCAGGCAATCCACAGCGTGTAGCCGTCGGAACGATCCTGGATGGCCATAGCAGTGGTGGAATCGCCGCCTTTTTCGCAATCGCAAAGATATGCAAGGGTGCGAAGGAATTTCCGGCATTGTTTGATGTTGGGACTGTCGGGGTCGGCCTCGGGCTGGAAGCGGCCGTTTCGGCGGACGAGGATAGAATGGAGAAGCATTGATTGGAAGAGGCGTTCAGTCGGCCGGACAAGGCTGACTGGGGCGTTTGGCTTTTCCTTGCGGGCCATTTGTCTGACGTGTTTTTGGAAGAAGGAAAGATGAGTTGGGGGTGAAGCACAAGTTGGGAGAGGGAAAAGACGAGGTATGTATGTATTAGTACTATATACTATGTGCTACCGGTAATACGTACTCCGTACATCTTAATATACTTGATACATAATAGATAATAGCCATGTATGTTGTGTGCTTGCAACGTATGTACTTGTACTTGTGTTACTGCATCCCAAAGCGGGGTCGACGGAACCCCGTCAGACGCGGCAAATCTCACATGTGCAATTCCGCAAAGGTTATGCGTTAGTTTTAGGGTTAATGAACCCTTATCTTTCAATAAAGAATTTCGATTTTTATAACAGCTCAGTTCTTATTCCTTGACGTGGCATTAAGCAACATCCACCAGCGGGGAACTTGCAACCGGACTCGTGTGGCTTGCGTGTTTTCTGCTGTGCTGGCAAATTCGACAAATTCGACCAGTCATTCTCAAGGACTACGAAGCATTCGCCAACCCATACAAGTACATACATACATACTATGGTATGTATGTGTATGCACGTACTGCTCCGTACGTATGTATGTATATAGTATGTAAGTACTCTGTATATAAAACTTGCTAACTCGTGCTCATCTCACGTCCATCGCGTCCCTTTTCAAGCCATGCCGCGTTACCCGCTCGTAAATATCCAAACAGGAAAGGTGCGCTCGGGACAATCTGTCACCGGCTCCACATCCGGCTAAACCGCCAACTATCCAAGCACGGCAGACGGAAGGCCTTGCCGATGCGGATGCGGGAGATGGTTTGCATTTTTCTTTAATTTGACAGGATAACAAGAAGCCTGAGTAGGTAGTAGCCCTACGTTCAAGTTCACGTTCTTTGGGTTGGGTATGGAACCGGCAGTCCAAGACAAGTAAAAGGCAAATAGAGTAGTATTTCCGGGTTATGTCCTTGTGCTAGGAAAAGAAAACTGGTATGTACAAGAATACAAGTTACAAGTATGTACTGGTATGTACATATGTGTATGTATAAGGGGAGGGCCTTATTCAGGAGGCTTTGATTTATTTATTTATTTAATTCTTCTTTGCACCAAGACACATGCAGGCCAAGCCCAATACTCTCTTCACCACATGCAGGTCACTGTCTCAATAGCCTTTATAATCACTCGTAAACAGGATAGAAACAAGAAGAGAACCCCCCCATTCTATTCGGTGAAATTCGACTCTTCTAGACTTTTTGATTTCACTATAGAACGCCTGGAAGCTGCTTCCGCATGGCTTGTAGTTGGATTCCTATAGAGCAAATCGCGTATGTACATTCAAGTACATACACAGTATATATGTACTGGTATGTACTTACATACTACATTTGCATATGTCGTATCGAAATGCAAGACATGGCAACGGGATGTCGCATCATCCATACTATATCATCATACAATCAAGTTCATCTGCATGTGCCTACTCCATATGTACATCTGTACATACATACATATATATCCCCGAACAACACATGTGTAATGTGTAGTTTGCTATGTACATGCAATCAACCCCTCGATATCCCGCACTTTAATGTATTCTCATGCGATCGAGCCTCTTGTCTGCATGTTGTTTGTTTCTTCCCTTATAACACACATGTGTACAAGTACATGATGACACATGGATGTGCTCTCCATCTTGGCCTTTTGTTTTTTAAGCCTTTCGCTTCTCCCAGCTTTCGTGCCTCTGATGTCTCCCGTTTTCCAACTTGACAGCATCTCAAAAACATAGGACAAAAAGAAGTCATGGGCCCCCCAACTCTCCAGATATCCGGCCTTACTGCTGTCAAGTCCCACGAAATCTTCCACCTCATCGACCGTCTCGCCCAGACCGAGCATGACTTCCACGGCGAAGCGTGGATCTCGGCTCTGCGTCTGCAGTGGGCCGAGGTCTGCCTGCAGCATTCTCTCGGGGCTCGCGGCGTGCAGTCTCTGGAGTGCAGACTCCGAAACCACAGACACCTGTATGAAGTGACGGCGTCGCTGATGTTTGAGCTCATGTGGTCTCTCAAGTGTATGTTTCTTTTTCTCTAGCATTGATTTGGGAGGGTTTGCCGAATGAGCGAAAGCTAACTCCTATATTAAAGGCCTCATGTCGTTGAATAGCGATGCAGACTCGGACTCGGACTCGGACTCGGACTCTGCCCGCCTTTTGACATCGGATATTCTCTCTCCTCTCTCAGAAGAAGGTCTCTCTTTCCACGATCGCGCCACCCCAAGCCATGTCCTGTCGTCGTCCTCGAGACACACTGGCCCCGCCGACCACGTCTTTGACTCAGATTCAGACTCGGATTCTTCGTCGCCCACCCGCCACCGTCAGAAACTAGACACTTTTTCGCACGTTGCTGAAAGCGACGCCAGCGCCCTCAGCAGCATCGACGACCTACAGCCCGTGCCTGACACCCTCTGGATCCCCGCCCACCTACACACCCCTGCTGTCCTCTCCTCCTCCCCCTCTCCCATTGACCCCGACCGTCTGCCCACCATCGACGAATCCATTGTCCCCACCCTCGTCCCCGCCGCCCGCCGCCCGCTGTACCGCCACATGGCCCACACTACTCTTGCCGCCCTACGCCACACCCTACGCCAAACCCCACTCCTCCCTGCGTCTGCGCCCGTGCCCGCCCCGCTGCGCGCCCTGCTCGGACAATCCTGCGCCCTGCTCGCGCCGCACGCCCCCTCATACCTGCAGGCACGCATGCATCGCAAAGCCCTGGGCACCGCCTCGCGGTGCGCTGCCGCCACCGCCGCCGCCTTCCCAGCCGTCTTTGTCGATGACGACGACGACCGGTGCTGCATCGCGCACGCCCAGACGCACTGCTACGAGCACGCCGCCGTGCTCTTCGGGCCGCATGACAAGGACGAGAAGTGCACGTGCGCGCCCGATCGGCCGGCAGCCTATGCACCCAAGACGCCGGCGCGGAAGGATTTCTGGAAGACGGTGTTTGCGCGCATGACGGATTTTCCGCCGGCGCCGCCAGACTTGGGCGGTGCGCGGGCGGGCGAATGTATGTTTTGCGGGTGCGTGTTTAGCGCTGCGGAATTCCGCGGCACGCGCTGGCGGTATGTTTTTTTTTTTGTTTTTTTTT
>CM069896.1:3117958-3130932 GCA_036034705.1 Thielaviopsis punctulata
TTTTTTTTTTTTTTTTTCTTTTGTATTTCCTGTCGATATGCCCAGAACAAAACAAAGACTGACTCAAGTTGTAGGAACCACGTGATAGCAGACCTGCAACCATATTTCTGTCCGCACCCAACATGTCGCTACTGGGACCACGTGCCACAAAGCATCCAGGGCCTTTTGCAGCACCACGCCCACTTCCACAGCGCAGACCAGCCACCAGATGGCGCACACGGGGCCTTTGCAAGCTGTCCGTTCTGCCAGGCTGTCCCGGCGTACATTACGCGGACATGCGGAGACGATACACGCGCAGCCCAGGCAGAGCTGCACCGGCACATTGAGCTGCACATGTTCCAGACAAGTCTGCTGGGGCGCATGGACGAGGAGCAGGCTGGGCTGGCGGTTAAACTGGCACAGCATATGCAGGAACACCCCGGGGTGTTTCCGCAGATTATGCAGGAGCCGGTGTGGGTGGCGTGGAAGAGAGCCCAGGCAGCTCTAGGTGCAGAGAGAAAGAGCTTGGCGATTCGGAGAAAGGAGTGACTTTGCTCAAAGAAGGCTAGATTATAAGAAGTCGTTGTGACGACAGAGAATAGGGTTAGACGTGTAAGTCGTTAGGGTTTGGTGATGGTTCTCGTTTGCGAGAGACGGTATGATCTTCTATTACAATATGCATATGCATTTAGACACAAGTGAATGGATTCAAATAGACGGATTAAAGCAAATATAAACTCGATCAGACTTCAAGCAAATAGCAAACGCAAACGCAAACAAAGAAAAAAAGAAAACGACACAATGGCTTTGTTGAAAAGCCCGTAACCACACCCGTATTCCCTCCCAATCGACTTCTTCTTATCTTCCGGCCTTGGTGAGAGAGGGAAACAAAAAACCTGAAGCTCTAAATCCCCTCACATGTCATCGCTCCTTGTCCAAAGCAAAAACGCCTGTCCCTTACACTTCCACAGAATTATCGACATCAGGCCTCCGGCACCAGCAATGCGGCAGTTCAGCGCCCCATAGAAACCCCAGCCCGACTCTGCTGCTCTCCCTTCGCGCGTTTTATGCCAGCCATCTCGTCCTTGCGTACGTACTGTAATGGTTGTTGTTCGCGGCGATGAACTGCCGCGTTGCTGGCGTCAGAGGCTCAATGTCGATGATTTACCAAAATTCCAAAAAAACAATCTTTTTGACTCCTCGCTTCTCCTCCCCTGCCCCAGCTTCTTGCTTCTCTCCTGAACTACCACCAACCAAAAGGGTAAAAGTAAAGTTTACCCCTTTTCGGGACGGACAAGGAGAGATGGCATGTGAGGGGATTTTCAAGCCCCGTGAAAGGTTTTCTGTCTCTTCTTTTCTCCTGGAAAAAGAGAAAGGCTGCTAAAAGATAAGAGATGAGAATAAAGTATTGTATGTTGTTGAGTACAGACTTCATTGTTGAGAATTCAGTCTTTTTACTCCGTAGTCGATCAGAGGTAGCATCTTGAGGCATGACTGGAGTATCGTAGTTGGCAAAATAGCAAGAAATGGGTAAAAAGAGATAGAGAGTAATAGAAAAGAGTAGAAAAGAAATGGAAACAAAGAAAAGAGAAAAAAAAAAAACCCCCAGCCAAGGACGTATCATCGCGCCACTGTCCTCATCAAGATCCCTTTGGATTATTCAAATCGTGTCCATAATTGAGTCATCACTCTCTTTCGAGTGGGAGCCGGGCCTTCCAGCCCGGGTCTGCTGTTGTACGTTTTGTCGTGTGCTTATTTTTCTAGCGCTGTTGGCTTTCTTTAAATACTTCAGCGACTTCTCCGTGGCCTGAAGCGTGCAGGCATTCTCCAGGTGGCGCTTGACGTTGCCGCCGTGGACGCGGATGGTTTTTCCGCAGTCGCACCTGAATTCTTGCTTGACAAGGCCGTGCTCCGCAGCAAGTTTGGGGTGCACATTAATCATGTGTTCGCGAAGGTTGTTGCGTTCCCCGGAGCTGTGGCGCACGCCGCTGGCCTTACAAATCCGACAGTAGTAAGGCTTGAAGTAGCGGACTGCACGTTTTCTGTGGCACGTGTCAGTCACCAGAAGGGGGAGGAGTTGGCAGATAGGTTGGTGCATGATGGGGCGTCAATCAGGAAGAGCACTGTAAAAAGAAAAAGAAAGAGAGAAATACCTGACATCAGATCGCCGTGCATACAGCCTGTTGGTCTCGATTTCCAACGTGCTCGGGTCCGAAAAATAAAACCCTCCCTCAGTCGACACCATCCATGACTCCTGAATTTGCATAAACCCCTCATCAAGACCCACCAGCCTGCACAACTCGTCTTTGCGATTCATCTTGCTGTTTGCAATTTCCGTCGAGGTGGCAGGTGATTGGGCCACCGGCGAAGACAGAGCCTCCAGCGACAACGGAGACGAGCAGACCGCCTGGTCGAAAGCCATCAGGTCAAAGTTTGTAGCGCTGAGGGGCGGCGACGAGGACAGCATGTCGGGACTAGAAGCAAGAGAGTTGGACATGTCAGGCAGCGGACTGCTGCTGGAGATGTCGGGGTCTGAGCTGGCTGGGTGGGTTAATGATATAGTGTCGAAATTGGGCGCCAGGAAAGGATCGTTGAGAGCAGTTTGATTGCCAAAGGCCGTTGCGCTGCTGCCACCGAGCAGTTCTCCTCCATCAGGTGCCACACAGTTGAGCATGCCACTGCCACTCATCCCATAACTCATCGAAAGCCCATCCGTAGAAACATTTTCAAACGACAAAGTCTCAGCACCTCCCAAAATATCAAAAAGACCGACATGGTGAATACCCTCAGGGACCGCAGCATGAGAAGCTAGCAGCGAACCATGGATCCCTGGGACTCCAGAAGTAGCATTCACCGAGCCAACGCCATACTCTTGCGGCGCTGCAGAGAGCAGCTCCGAGTAGATGATGGATTCATCAGCGGGGAATAGCGACTGCTGGTAGTCCGGACGTTCTGCATCGAGACTGCGCTATTGTTCATCACGATGGGGCGCAGACGCCAGCTGGGCCAAAGGAGAAGGGAAACACTGCATTTTCGGACGTGGGGTATCGGGTCTAGAGGGCACGCGGAGACAGAGTTGAATGGATGAGAGACGGGCGGAAAAGAGAGGAAGAAGAGAAGAAAAACAGGTGCATATAACGAAAAATGGACAAGGCTGGAGGTGGGCCAAAAGTATAGCGACAGTTACTGGCATCAAGGAATCGGGGCCTCTGGTTATAACAACATGTGATAACACGAGCCGTGGAGCTGGTCAATAGAACAACAAGTACATATATGTATGTAACTTGTTGTCCTTTCGACTGTTTTTTTTTTTTTCCAAGACTTTCACAGTGATGAAAGGCTTATGTATGAACTGTCGGGGGGAGGCAAAGAAGGGAATTCAGCTCGACTTGGGATGGGTGATGGCCACCCAGACAGAAGAAAACAAAGGGAGGGAAGAAGGTAAGGATTTGAACAATAGATAGTCCAACAGAACTTTGACGGGTTCTTTATACTATGTACATATGTAAGCACTCTATGAACACCAAAAGTGAAGTGACATCACCAAAGCTCTTGGTGATCCAAAATGTCGAGAGCGCTACCAGCGTTGCCCCACTTTGACTTATCTGAACCAATCAGGAAGCGGCTCGTGCATGCATGAGCTGAGCCCTGGAATGCACCAGAAAAGCCCGATGCACACAGTCTAAACGTTTGTTATGTACTATGTATGTACATACTGTTTTCCATTGCTGCTCTCTGTTGTGATTGTTATGCTATATGTAGATTGCCATAAACTTGCTGAGCTTACAAACTTGCCGAGGAGCATCAGCTGACTAAGATAAAGTGGGGTGCGGCATGAGTACATAATTGTACATATCTACTGCTATGTATGTACATATATGTATGTATGTACATGCATACATACATACATATACATACTTGTAATAACTGCTCACCTCTACGGCGTCCCCTCCCGTCCCCGTCGCACCTCCGCTTTCCGCACTGGCAACGTCTCCAACATTGTCCCCGTATACACCAAATGGTCGCGCATTGTCGAAATCAGCCGCTGCATTTCCGCCTTCATATCCATTGCCGTCCCGCGGCCCTCCATCACGTGTCCCAGCGGCCCTGCCGGTGCCGTCGACATTTCCCACGGCACCTGCGGCGGCGCAAACTCCGTATATGACGCCACACTTGACCGTATCGACGTCGGCATCGAGTCCTGCCGCCATGACGATGTCGAAATCGAGTTGAGCGATGCGCCGCGCGGCGCAAATCCGTTGGCCGGAGGTACTGATGGGGATTCTGGATCCGGCATGAGCTCTTCGTACATACCATTGTACCCGCCGCTTGCCATTGCCGCTGGCTGCCCTGTATTGCCAAACCGCCCGCTGCCTCCGTTGCTGGCATTGTTTCCCGTGCTTGCATTGCCAGATGACGCTACGCTGTACTGCTCCATGTCTTCGGGAATCAAGAGCGACGGCTGCCGATCGGTGCGCGACTCGTCCGGGATAATCATCGATGCTTGTCTCTTGTCCGACTCAAACGATGGAATGTAAATCGAGGCTTGTCGCTCGCCCCCGCTGGCTTCGTAGTTGGCCGTCTGCGAGCCTGGTCGCGACTGCTGCTGGCTTGTATTTTGATTTTGTGACTGGTTGTAGTCTGTCATCTGAGACTCGGGCCGTTCGTAAACAGCATCGCCAAGGTCAATTTGCGCATAGAGAGACGGCTCTCGGTCCGTCCGGACGTTGGAAGTGACGTAGATGGATGGCTCTCGGTAGCTATCACCCAGATCGGGGATTTCAATCGTGCCGTCATCCTCTTCGTCTTCCATCTGCTGCTGCTGCTGCTGCTGCTGCTGACCTCCATTTCCTCCGCTATAACTGTTGTGATTCTGCGCGCCATAATTGCCCTGGTACATAAGCGCTGCCGTAGTATTTCCGTCCTGGACATACAACGACGGCTCGCGAATCTTCATTGGCTCATCATACCGTCTCAAAGTATGATTCTCTAGGCCAAAGCTCTCTTCAGTGTCGCTGGCAAACGCCGCGTCAGACTGCGATGTAGATGGCCGCGAATAATCATCTGCAAAGCTTTCATCCAAGTCAATCAGACTCGCAACCGATGCGCGACTGAGTGGCTGCGGCGTCGGCTGATTCTGCAGCGAAGAAACCGACGAGTTGCCATTTGGCCGGCTGTAAATTTCCGTTGGCGGGTCAAATGTTGGCGGCATCGGGGTATCGTCGTCGATCTGTCCCGATCCCCCTCCCGTCAACATGGGAGGGAAGGTCCAGTCTTGTGTCCGCCGGTTGTCTTGCGCCGGTGGTTTCTGGATGACTCGAATTGTGTTGTTATCGCGAGTATACAATCCATTGCCTTCGTCCGCTGTGTTTGAATTTACCAGCGACTCTCGGACCGTCTGGCTCTGAGAATCGTCACGAAGAGGCAGATCCGAAGTTGGCGGTGGACTCTCGCCACGACCATACCACAACCGGGCATTATCACGATAATTGGTCAAAGTGTTTGGGTCAAAGACTTTTTCCAGCGGCGCCGTGGGACCCTTGAGATTCGGCGGCTTCCGACGACGCCGTCCATCCTTTTTTTGCTGCGGTGCCTGGTTTGGAAAGTTCACTCCTGGGCCATATGCATCGTATACTGCCGAAGCATCGGGGTCGTCCGAGTTTGATTGATGCGTCGCTTCCGTCATGGTATTAAAGTTCCAGTTGTCGATTGGCGGTAGAGGCGGTGCATCGTCAAGCTGGCCCTGAGCACCGCCTGCGGCAAACAGCGACCGTCTGCTTCCTCCCTGGGTTTCCCAGAGGCGGTATCCCTTCACTAACCGGGACAGTGAGGCTGTGGGGAATCGTTCTTCGGTATTAGCGATATATGGATGTTGTTGAATCTCTTCGATGCGAGGTCGCATGGCCGGATCGTCAACCAAGCAATATGCCACCATGTCCTTGAGCAAGTCAGAGTACTGGTCGCCTTCAAGTCGAGGGCAGTTGTTCTTGAGGAAGCGGCTAATGTCGGGAATGTTTTGTAGCGTAGTAGCATTAGGCGGCAGACCTGACGCAACCTCGTAGACCATGGAGCCAAAAGCCCAGATATCAACCTCTGTTCCGTAGGCTGCCGATTCAAACAGCTCTGGAGCCATCCACTGCAGTGTTCCCGTAACAGTAGACCGCTTGTCAAAGCGCGTATTCATGATTCCAGCAACACCAAAGTCGCACAGTTGCACACCACCCACGTCTGTCACCAGGACATTGGCGCACTTGATGTCTCTGTGGATGATGCCCTCCTTGTGCACCCACGAAATAGCCTCGGCAACCTCGCGCAAAATGGGGATAATCCACTTTTCGGGCAAGCCGCCAGTTGGTCTCATGAGCGTAGCCACACTGCCGCCAGCGCAGTATTCCGTGACCATCCAGATGGACTGGTCGACCAGCAACGAGTCCACCACCATGTTGATATTGCGCGCGCCGCTATTGTTGAGCATCTTGAGCGTGTTGACTTCCTTGAGGATATCGCTAAAAGTGTCCGAGTTGGTGGGGTTCATGCTGTCGCCCTCCTCGATGCTGATGATTTTGACAGCCACAAGCTGGCCGGTATTGTGGTGGGTAGCCTTGTAGACGCGGCCAAAGCTGCCTTTCCCAATCAGCTCGAGCAGTTCGTAGGGCGGGATTGGTTTTCCTTGGGTCGTGAGCTCCTTTATGATGGCAGCCTGCATCTTGCGGGCATCGTTGACGGCTTTTTGGCGCACATCGCTGAGTTCGCCCGTCATAAACTGGCGGGCTGCCATTGTTGCGATGGGGTTTGGGGGGGAGGTTTGGTGGACTTTGGCTTCGGAAACGTCGGCGGGTTTGAGTTCCAAGCAGAGGGCTTTGCGGGGTTTATGTTTGAGCAAAGACTATGGCGAACTTCGACGGAAGATTCGAATCGGCTATTAATCAGATCCAGCAAAGGTCGAGAAGCAACAGTCCAAGACAAGGTTTAGTAGTTCATTCGGGGAGTCTGCTTGAGGGGTACAAGCAAGTCGGTTCAAAAGCGATGTTAACGAGGATGCATTGGACGTAAAGAAAGCAAGTGCCTAGTAGAGTCGAGTCGTAAGTTCGTGAGATCAGAATAGCAGGTAGACGAGAAAAGAATAAAAAAATATATATATATATATATGCTGTAGTTATGTAATATGCAATGATAATGCTGTGTCTGTTTCGTTATGGTTGGGTTTGGAATTTTCGTTTCGGGAGTCGAAGCAAACTGAAGCAAAGGGATATCAGAATGGCAAATGCAAGAAATCAATAGCACGGTAATAGAACAAAATAGAGTATCGTCAAATCAAATCAAGTCGCTTGCGCTGTCTTTTTGAAAGAAGCAGAATATGTGTGTAGATAGATAGATGGGTACAAGAAAAGGGAAAAAATACAGTGCGTTTTAGACAAAGCGCCAAACCCTGATCTTAGGGTCAATAACCCAAGCCCGTTTATGTTTGATGTCCAAGTTTACCGCTGTATTGAAATCTGGCAAACTTAGCTACTGCGTGATGCCATGTAGAAAAACAAAGATTTATGGAATGAAGATGAGTTTTATATCAAGAGGTAATCATGTCACTGAAGACCCCGTCTAGTGGCCGTAACTGGCAGAATAAATAAGAAAAACTGCGGTATATACATATATAGCATTCTACATAGTACATACATGTAGTACATATATCCCCCATAAGCAATAAGCCAATCCCAAGGATATCTTCAAAATGACGTGAAAAAGAACAAAAACCCGACACCCAGATTGCAACAGAGAAACAGCATGTATATCAACGGAGGGAATAGAAAGAAAAAGACAAACAATCCAAGAGGCTTTCCCATACATATATACATACATATGCATGTATATATAAAGAGCCATAGAAGAACGCCAGTGAAAGCAAGCAAAAACAGAATGGTATAATATATACGAACGCTGTCATGAAGAAATGAGAAAACAGAAAAACCAAAACAAAGGGGGTATAAGAAGAATATGGAGATAAGGAGGAGAAGAAACAAAGTCGGGCCACGCAAATCTTCACGACAAACAATATCTACTTCTCTCTGTCTCTGCCGGCTTGAGCAATTTTGTTGTTTTTAGCTTTTTTTTTTTTCTTTTGGGGGGTTTGTAAAGAAACAAAAAAAAAAAGAGACCAAGGAAATAGAGGTAAAGAATGAATAAGAGGTCGGTATCTCTCGAATGGAAAATGACGCTAGGAAAATGGTGGCGGATAGCCTAGTACTTGGATCTCGTGTGGATCCAGGGGATGGATGATTGTAACTTCGGTATAAAGCTCAAGAGGCACAGGACAGAAAAAGAAGAGAATACTGGTTCGTTAGTTGTTTGCAGACAAAAAGACTCAAGCGTCTGGAGAGCTTCCAACTACCGTGCTCGTGCTCCGGCGGTTGCTCTCTACTGCGACCTTCTTGACCACATGCACATCCACAGTGCGAGTCTCGTCGTCGTCGTCATCCATCTCACCATCACTGCTCATTACTATATCCTCATCGCCATGCTGGGTGTATGATGAGTAGCCATGCATATAGCCCTCATCCATACTAACACCTGTCGACAGTCCCGCCTCGTGCGTCCACTCAGAACTGGCATAGTTGCGCCGCGTGCTGCGCGACAACCGGCCCGACAGCCACTCTCCCTCCGAATCAATCGACGCCATGGAAATCGACGGCGGCTCAGGCGATGGCGCTGCAGCCAACGAGTCATCCATATCGTGGTCAGCATCGTTCTCGCCCTCATCTTCGGCATCACAGCTCGGAGACGGCGACGCACACGTGAGCGCATCAATCGACCGGTGGCGCGCGTGCTTGCCCGACCCAGAAGCCGGGCTGGACGTCACGCTGTACATGACGCTAAGTCTCTCGCTGACCGAGAGAATGGTCGACAGGTCGTTTTCGCGATGAGGCGACGCAGGCGGGGAAATCGGCAGCTCAGGCAAGTCTTCACGGAAACGAGAGAGCGTGCGGCGGGGCAGAATGCGCGTGGGCGTACTCGGAATCGGCAGGTCGTACTCGGCCGAGTCAAAGCGGGGAGTAGATGGGGCAGTAGAAGCGGCAGCGGCAGCGGCAGCAGCAGCAGCAGCAACAGAGCGCGAACGAGCAGCTTCGGCAGCCATTGCCTCGCGTGAAATGTTGCTAAACGACCGAGTGGCAGAATGCTTACGCTTGCGCGAACCCCAGCGAAGCAGAGTACGCAGCGAGCGGTGTGCACGAGTCGATCCGGAGCTCTGTTCAGCATCGCTGGTGAGCGCCAGAGAAGGAGATACAGTGGGTGTAAAGGAAACAGAGCTGGCCTGGTGGCGAGCACGCAGGTTCACAGTGGGCGTAGATGAGATAATAGTGGGTATGGGCAGAGGCTCAACAGACACGTTTTCCTCGGCTGAGCTAGGCGAGTTGCTAGTACAATGAGCTACGGCGCTTGTTTCAGAGGGTCTGGTACTACTAGCAAGGTCATGGCCCTCGGTCGCACCATGATGACCAGCTACTGAGGCTGCGCTGCAAACCGATTGCGGGGTCATCGGCCGTGTCGCTTCGGTATCCGGCTGCTCAACGCCTGTTGGTGGCGCAGAATCATCGGGAAAGATCTCGACGGGCTCCATAAGCTCACGACCAAGAACTCCACGATCCATGTTGCGCGGCGGCGGCGTTCCAGAAGCCACAGCACGCTCCACAGCCTCGAGCTGCTCGGCCTTTTTCCGGGCAATCCGCTCAGCAGCGCGTTCCTGTTCGCGGATGCGCTTGCGCTCGCGGCGGCGCTTGTCACGTTCCATCAGCGTGCGCAAGTCGCTCGAGTCAAAATCATCGGCAAGCTCATTGATGCGAGCACGCGAACGCATATTAGCAGTGCTAGCAGGCAAATCAATGGTCCTTTGGGACTTGGAAGCCGGGTTGCGGTCGGCAGAAGAGATGCAGTGCGGACGCGAGGTATAGCGGAGGGTTGGGTGCGGAACCAGCGAGCCAAGGGCAGTCACACGGAAAGCAGCAGCGTCGCTACAGTCGCTGGACATGCTAGAACGAAGAGATTCGGCAGACGGGAAGTCGTCATCTTTTTCGGAGCATATTGAGCGGGCGCGGTTCTGGGACTTTTGGGTTCTGCGGTGGCGAGATGAAGCGGCAATGGATGTGGGACGGTTGTTACTCATAGCACTGAGGGCACGGATCTCCGCCTCACGAGCCAAGTCTCTTCGTAACGGGTTTTTCTGAAGCTTGCCGTTCTTGGCCCTTTTCGAGCGGCGCGGACTCAGGGTGGGAACCTCCCAGAGAGCAGCATCAACAGCCATAGTCGGTGATTGAGGTGATATTCTAATCTCGTCGGGTTGGTTCTGGGTGAAGCTGTAGGAACGTCTGATATCGAGAGTGTTGTTGTTGTTGGTGGTGGTGGTGGTGGTGTTGGCAGTGTTGCCAGTAGTCCACTGAGGATTGGGGTGATTTTTGGGCGCTTCGGTGCGGCGCTTCTTAAGAGTTGATTTTCTCAAAGGCGTCCGAAGATTTGGGGACGAGGGTGATGGTAATAAACCATCGGTATAATGAGTTTGACGGGGCGAAGAGCACTCGACATCAGTCAAGCTATGGCCGCTGCGAGGCCGCTTTCGCCCAGATGATCTTTTACGAAAGAGCCAAATAGCCATGGTGACGGCTGTTTTAGGTAACGAGAAGCGTCTCTATAGGAACGCTGGAATGTAAGTTGTCAAAGTAGAAGAAAACAGCTAATGGTAAAAAAGAGAGTAGCTGGTGGTAGTAGTAGTAGTACTAGTAGTAGCAAAAGAGAGAAGAAGTAGAAAAGAGCTAGAGCTAACTGGGGGGAATGCTATCTATCAATCAGTCTGAGCATCATGGATGGATGCGGAGAGGGAGGTTGATTCTGTGGCAATAAAGGTGTCGAGTGAAGCCGAATCGAGGATCGTGAAATATGAAATTAAGACCGACGGAATCGAGAAAAAGAGGAAGAGAAGAAGAGAAATAAAAAGAAGAGGAATAAACGAAAAGATGAAGAGTCAGGAAAGGAAGAAGGATAGTCGTTTTAAGTATTAAGGTTTAGATTTTTTTTTTGTTGGTGTTTATGCTAAAAAAAAAAAAAAAAGAATTAATTAATTAAAGAAGAAAAGAAGAAAAGAAATGAAAGTTGATCTGAACGGGAAAGGAACCCTGGATGTAAAATGGGCGAATTTATCAATTGCCAGAGAAAGCTCTCGGTCTTTCTGTTTAGGCTCCTGCCCATTTCACTGTTCTTTTTTTTGTCTTTTTTAAGGCGTGCAAGTACATTGTAGATACGTTATACATAATATGTACTTGTCAGTTGCGTACACGTTTGAAGATGTACATATGTACATACATACAAAGAAAGTAACCTCAACTTTATGCGTCTTGCTCTTGTTCCTTAGGACTCTATCTGCTGGCTGCAACACGGCACTTTTCTTTTCGCCCGTTTGGGGCAAAGTATCATACAAGTACACAATTGTACATGGTGCGTACACTGCTAGGTGCACTCACTAGACATATGATGCCTCCTATTTTCCTGTTAAGGCGATGAGGTTCTTGATGACGGACTAAAAATTCGCATAGTATAGTATTTACTCTATCCCAAAAGAAATTTAAGTCAAGGCCCATTTTCTGTAGACTAGAAGAAAAAAAAAATAAAAAAATAAAAAATAAAAAAGCGTGAAAGCTAGGATCTTGGGGGGTACACAGCATGGCTAGAAGAAAAGGTACAGGGTCTAGAATGCTACTCTACGGCGTTGCTAGGAGAAAAAGAAGAAAAAAAGGTACATGTCCATGTACATATGTACTTTGACAGTACGTAGTATGTACTTGTATGTACTTCAACTGGCTCCACACTTGGACACAAACAAGAGTCAAGAATGCACACGCTTTTTCTTGATGCGAGGCTTGTTGAAGCCCTGTGACTGGCTTCCTACAATTACATATGTATGTATACATGTATGTATGTATGTATGTATGTATGTTATAGCAGTTCCCGCCTTATTTATGCAGGTTATGCAGGTATTAGTCAGCGGAAAAAGATACAAAGAAAAGCCAAAACTCTTACATAAAGCCAAAAAAAAAAATTATAATACAAGTCACAAGTACATACAAATTTCAAAAAGCCACCCAACCGAACCCATCAGAACTCTTTACAACATGACACGAAGAACAAAAATGTGCATAGTACAAAGTGCCTACATATGTACATACATGCATACATCAACATCCCCCTATCCCCACCCAATGATCAAGGGATCTCTTCTTCATTCCAGTACTACACACGAGCCCACAAACCAAAGGCAAACAAGAATATACATACGTATACATACAAGTACATAAAATGCAAGGCACCAGGAAAAAGAACAACGACCGGGGTAGCTTTGCTTCTAGCGAACTCTTCTATTATGCATGACTTTTTTTGCCACAAGAACAGCCTTTATTACGTATTGCCTTTTTAGAGTCTTCATTTTGGGGAGAAAAAAGGGTATCTTATTCTACTTTCTACTTGTACAATGAAGCATAAAATTTCCTAGTTTCTTTCTTTCGTCTGGCTCACGTCAGGGTTACCTGGCCCTTCTCCGCATTCTAGCCTTGTATTCTTTATTTCGTATACGATTCACAACACCATGACGCTGTCTAAGGGCTTTAGCATAGCATTGATAACTTGAAAAAAAAAAAAAAAAAAAAAAAAACCTCGCATTACAAACAATAAGTCTCATTTTACAGAGCCGTTAAAGCAAGCCCAGCAAACACAGCTTGTGTCAGAAACAAACGCATAAGCTAATTTGCACATTGGTTTTCAAGCGTCCCTTTTTTGTTCACTTCTTCGTTATAACCCAAAGTCATCCGATGGCACCTGCGGACGAAGGAAAGTAGTACATACATACCATACTTGTATGTAATTGAGAAATATGACGGAGAATTACCCATAACTATACATGAGAACCTTATATTGGCCTACGCATGTAATCATTCTTCTCTCGGGGATTACTATTAAAA
>CM069896.1:3164878-3184264 GCA_036034705.1 Thielaviopsis punctulata
TTTTTTTTTTTTTTTTTGACGTGTAGCAATAACTAACCAAGGTTACAGGCGAAACCTGGAACCTCATGAAGATTGGCTACCAGCTCAAGCAGGTTCGCGAACGTCTTGCCAAGGGCCTCGTTGACAAGGGCATTCTGCGCACAGAGAAGCGCAACTTTCTACTCTTTGACATGGCCACGCACCCCGTTGCCGACGGCGGCGCCAAAGAGGAAATCCGCCGCCGTGTGCGCAACGTGCTGACGCAGCGCACGGTTGTGCTCAACGGCTCGGAATTCCTGCCCGAGGAACTGCCGCTGCGCTACATTCGCACCGTGGCCATGGTGTGTGCAGCGTATGCGGCCAATGTGCTGGAGAATGCGCTGTCGAATCTGGGCCACGAGGCGCGCGAGCGTGCGTTCGTGCAGACGGATGATATGTTGGCGGATTATAGCCAGTGGCCGTTTGGGCGCAAGGCAGTGAACAATGGCGTAGCGGCCAACTTGCCGCAGGTGATTGCTGATGTGAGTTTCTTTTTCTACCTTGTTACATGGGCTTTAACGGCCAGGTTTTATCGACCCGAACTAACACGTTGGGTAGGAGGTAAATGCCAACAAGGACAGAGAGCTACAGCTCGAGGTTGTAGCAGCCTGCATGAATGTGTTTACGCGCCTGGACTCGCTGCTATAAGTCGGCCAGCCGGTCATTCAGCCAGCCAATGCGTTGTCAGATAGCCAGCTTCATGCCACTATTGAAAGTCTCTTGTTCTTTTTTTTTCCTCCTCCTTCTTTCTTTTTCTCCTCTCCCTTCTTTTCTTTCATATTATTTCTTTATTCCCTTATTCTTGTAGCATTGCTGCGTGTTTGCTTGACTTTTTAACGGTTTGTTTCTATTTTTATTCTTTTTGCTTGCAAGGACGGTTCGTTGGCCTGGATATATAAACATGGTTTTCTTTTTCTTCTCTTTTTTTTTTTTTTTCTTTTCTTTTCTTTTCCTATGTTTGGCTATACATGGCCTACAATCAATTCTTTGTTTTCTTCCAAGGCATCAATACTGAATGCCCTTAACTTTGTCTTCATCCCATCCCTCACGTTATTACTTTTTGTTCCGAGTCGCCACTGGTCACGTGACCCCGACGTTGTACAAGTTTGCCCTACCTTTGCATGTTCTTTTCACTATTTTTTTTTATTAGTATTCTAGTATTATCATCATCATGATTATCCTGCAATTCAATCACAAAAAAAAATGCTGTTCTTGGACTCGACTGATTGGTTGCTAGAAAGAAGCCATGCTGACAAGTTACTTGTGACTACGTGGTTGTTTGGCTGGGGCTTAGGGCGGTTTAAGCTGGCCGTTGTTAGTTGGGCGCTTATAACGCTCTCTTTGGTTTTAGCGGCAGATATGTTATTGTCTAGGTTCATGTGAAGTTGAAGATAGAGATGATTGGGGTTAAAGTGGTTAGAGTCAAGAACCTCGCCGACATGCAGAGGCTTGTCGAGTTTGAGCACTGGGCCCCGTTAGATAGGGCAAGTGATAAAATTACAGCGTCTATTGGGAACAACCCCTTGTCGTTGGTATAATTGGGCCAAAGGAGCTTTATCCCATTTGGATTAACCATGTTTATTTGTATTGGGTTGCTGAGCAGAAGCAGAGATTGTGCTTAGAAAATTGATCGATCTGATGAACATGACAGCATGGTTATTTTTTTTTGTTTCTCGATCGTGATGAACCAGTGGAGGGTACTTGAACAAGAGGGGAACAACAAGTAAACCAATAACAAAAAGGGCAATCAAGGGAAGTTAGAAGAGTATTGCCGAGAACAAAGGAAGACTTGTACATTTACCAGTACTATGGTATGTACATATTATATATGTGTGTATAAGTTAAAGATGGGCCACACGACATGGTTACGAATGCCACTAAGGATGCTGAAGAATAAGGTACATGCAATGTCGATCGCGTGGCTCTTCTTGGCAACTTTGAAGTGTACATACTGGTATGTATGTACTTGTACTGGTGCGGGTAAAGAAGAGCAAAGGAAATTAGCCAAGTGCTCTTGAGAGTTACTGCCGCCGGTGTTGATGGAGACAACAATGACTCTTTTATTTTGTATGGACAAGTTGTCTTTGCACGTATTATAAGTATTATGTAATATAAACGCTGAACACATGGTTCTTCACATGTTAATTTGCTTGACGCGGCGTTTGAGAGGCTGATTTTTTATATGTACATATGTACTTGTACATGTGAACTTAGATTTGAACAATGGTGGATCAAAATTTCGGGGGGGTTTCCATGAAAGGGCAAGGTAGGGTAGGGTAGGATAGGATAGGATAGGATAGGGTAGGGGGGAGGATAGAGAACAGCATGAATCTCGTCTGTGGACAAGGGGCTGTTGGGTTGTTTCTTTATTCTCTTTTATGACTTGACTTGGTTGTGGTGTGCCAAGGCTGGATTTTGTAAATGTATAAACTCGAGGTTGATATTAGGAGGCATACATACTTTGTATGTACAAGCACACATGTTTCTTGGTTAAACAAGTACGTCCACGTACCATACTTGTACTCGTCTTTATTTAATAACAAGTACATACATACATACATACATACTTACATACATACACATAAAATACAACGGAGATAGAGTGCGTGCATTCAGGGAAAACGCCCACTTCCAATGCAACTTTCTTGAGCCTTGTTTTTCCTTGTTTTCTCTATTCCAAGAAACTGGGAATTAAAACAAAGCAAAAGCATATTTGGGAATAAGAAAAAAAAGGGGAGGTAGAAACAAAAAGATTATGAGGCCCTTCGTATTAATTTCAGTACTATGTACATACGTATATTTGTCCTGCACATAACAACAACACCTCTCTGCTCAATATTTCAAGTTGCCTCTTTACTGCCTCTATCACTTCAAAACCTTATTCCGTATCATATTCCTTCTTTGATAGCTTTTCACGCCTGTTTTGCCGTTTTGAAGTGGCCAGGGCCAAGTACGTACGTATGTACATATGCAATTTGCTTATGAGCAAGAAAAAGAAATTCTGGTTTTGGTTCTGTAATGCCGAAGAATTTATGCGTAGATAAGATAAAAATCAAGCGTGATTCTATGATATGTAACTTGGTTCCTGAGTTTTGACTCTGTACATACTTGTACTGCATCCTTCTGCCTCTAGGTCAAGCTTATTGTTGTACATAGTAGTTAGTACATAGTACTATGTACAACCAACCAGTCACGCAACTAAAGGCTAAACAACATCACCAAAAAGACAGAAAGCAAAAGAACACCAAAGAATATCTATATGTACTTACATACTGGTATATTCCTAGCCATTCCTGGTGCCAGCATCAGCATGAAATAGCCCGATATAGCGGAATACAGATGCCATGCCAGAAACCACAAGATGTGCCGTAAGACCATGCCATCCTCAATATTACAGGGCCTCCTAAGCCAAGTCGACCCAAGCAACCGACCAGTAACCTTGTCCAAGCCTGGACTGGACCCTCTGACTTGCCACGTTATATTACCTTATTCAAATGCTTTGGGGCACAGTAAGTTGGGTCATGTCATATTGTATGTATGTATGCATGTATGGTAGGTATGTACATATGTACATGTTGAACCTTTATATACATATGTACACACTTTTTTTTCTCTGGTCGGTGTCTGTTTCTTTTCCTGTATCCCTTTTTTTATTTCATCTCCTTGTCACAAATTTCTTTTTCCTTTTCTTCTTTTCCACTCTTTTCCTTCTCAATTGATTTCCTTAGCACACAGGAAGAAAAACCAAAGCAGCAACTGATTTCGGCAGATCGCAACTCACTAGCTTCACTTACACACAGCCAGCAACTAAGACCGCTTCCTTTCCCGCTGTCTTACTTCTTTTCTTCTGCCTTATACACTCAGCGCACATAATTAGAATCTGCCGCTCCGGCTTTGCGCCACCGCTTTCCAATCCTGCCACAGGAGCCCCCCCCCCCCCCCCCCCCAAATTCCCTTCTGCCCTATCGGCTGGGAAGCATACCTACATACATATGTACACACATATACACATACATACAGCAACATAAGCTCTGGTCGTGTGTACCCGCCCACCTGACCCCCTCTCACAACCTACCATGTCTTCATCAAATTCAGCCAATGGCCCCGCCACGCCCATCTCCATCACCATCTGTGGCGACGGCGGCTGCGGTAAATCCAGCATCACTCTACGCTTGGTTCGCTCGGCCTGGACATCCGACTACGACCCGACCATTGAAGACTCATACAGCATCACGCGCGAAATCGACGGCCACACATACCACCTGGGCCTTACCGATACTGCCGGCCAAGAAGAATACCGCGGCATGTGGGCTAGCAGCAACCTGGGCGCCGACGCCTTCCTCATGGTGTACGACATAACCAGCGAAGACTCGCTGTACGCGCTGCAATACTTCAACGACCTCATCGACATTGAAACCGAGACCCGCCTCGACAATGCCGAGCGCGCCCGCTCGGCCGGTCTGACGCCCAGCCAGAACTTTTCCATCTTTGGCAGCACCGGTGCCAAGACGGTGGCGCCCGTCAAGATTGTCGCCGGTAACAAGTGCGATCTCAAGGACGCGCGCCAGGTGCCCGCGTCTACCGGCCTGGAGTGGGCGCGGAGGCGCGGCTGCGGCTTCATGGAGACGAGTGCGCGCCTGGAAGTCAACATCGAGGAGACCTTTGCGCTGATTGTGCGCCGCGTCATGGAGGCGCGCAGAGAGGCTGAGGGCGAGGATCCGAGCTTGGATCATCGCGGCGCGACCAAGCCGCTGACGCCCTTGCCGCCGCGGGGGAGCGGAGATGAGAAGAGGGAGCCGGGCGTACGCGGGCCGAGCATTGGGAGTGAAAAGGTTGGACGGGGCCAGGGCGGGTTCTGGCGGCGGTTACGCTGTTGGTGATTTCTTTCCTTTTCCTTTCTTTCTCTTCCTGTCCTGTCTTTTCTGTTCTTTTCTACCTTGGGTTCGCTTTTGTCTTCTTCTATTTCCTTCATTCTTCCTACTGGCGTCGGTTTCCGGATACACCAAAAACACAACGACGGAGTGCAGCTTTGCTTCCTCTTCTGATTCTCAGCCTTTTGTATCTTTTCCTTTGTCTTCTCTTGTACTTTTCCTTCTCCAACCTAGTTGGCAAACGAGCGTGCCAACAGGTCTTTGCTTTTTCTTTTATTGGCTATTTCCTATGTATGTAATTTTGGGAGAGAGTTGGGGGTTGGTTGGATTAACTGTTGGGCTATTATGGCATGCCTGTGATTGTATTCGAGAGTCTGACGATAGACGCTGCACGCAAAAGTAATAATTTGATACTCTTTCTCAACTATCCTCAAGTGACCCCCAATTCAATTCAAACATTGCCCTCAGCAGTGTACCATTCATGCCACTTCTTCCACTCCTTGTAGCTTGCCTTGGCCTTGCTCCCTTTATATCTCTCCACTTCCAACTCTACCGTATCCCACTCCCGCAAGTTCCCTCTCCATCCCGCTTTGCGCATCAAATGCTTCAACGTCTCCTCCTTATCCCAGCCCTGCTCCACCATAACATCTGGCAGAAACGTTGCCGACAAGCCCTCGCCGCGATACCGAAACTTGACGATAATCCCATGCTCGCCCACAGTCCAGTCAAACTTGTTCTTGCACGGCTCAAAGTCCGTCAACAGCGTGACCGCCGCCTGCAAGTCTGGCAGCTCCGCCAGCCGCACCGGCGTGAAGCGGGAATCGCGCAGTGCCGCAGTCACCGCATACGAGGCAAGCCCAGTCGCCAGCGGCTGCGCCGAAAACGTGCCAATACAGCCGCGTAGGTCTGTTGAGCCGTCGGTCAGCGTGTTCCAGGTGACAAAGAGCGGGTATGAGGCGCTGGCGGGGAGGGGCTCGGCGGCAGCGGAAGCAGAACCAGTGGCGGAGAGAAAGGACGGCCAGGAGGATTGGATGGTCGAAAGCGAGACGGGAGAACGGTTGGAAAGCCGTGCGGCGAGCACGTCAAAGCAGAAAATGCAGTGCACGACAGATGCCATTTTTTTTGTTATAGTATGACAATCGGCTGGTGGGGCCGGGTTTGGTGGGGATCCAGAGCGGGGCCGATTCGGTGGGAATTCAGAGTGGAGCCGAATGTAAGGCGTGACGAGTTCTTAAGACGGAGCAGCAGAAGCATAAAAGAAGACTAAAACTCTTGAGATGGAAGTTGAAACAAAGCATCAGAAGAAGTAACAACACTTCGGGCCGTCGGCTACTTGACTCCACTTTCTTATTGCTTCGAAGGCGGAAAGCCACGTTAACCCTTATGCACTATATACCACGTGATACAACCCTAATTAATTTGGATCCTTTTCATATATGTTGTCTTGATCTTGTATCAAAGTTTTCAAAATCAGGATCTTGCACAAATAGTAGAGAGTTGGGAGTTATGTATGTACATCATTTTTGAAGCAGGTGTTGGCTGAAACACTTTTGGAGCACGACGGTCTGGAGGGCCAAGGGGGGAAGTTAGTACATAGGTTGTAGGTTTCTAACAAGAGTGTTTTAGCTTGATGGGGGGTAAAACAGATTCCGGGGCAAGATTTCTTTAGTTAGTAAGCCTTGAGATGATGTTGATGTTTTTACAGCTGAAAGACATGGGAGTTTGAGTTTGAGTTGGTGTCGGTAATCTCACAAATGGCATTTCACATACATACATACATCCGTAAATAAAGAACGCTTTGACATATGTACAATGTTCTGTAATGTGTTTAATTCTCAAAATAGAGGTCGAGCACTATCTGTCTTGTTTAATTCTAATCTGTCCGCTTTGGTACTTGTTTAATACATCAGTTATCATGAACGAGAACTTGTAAAACAAGCACAGCACGGGCTTGGAGCTTATTATATTACTTCGTGATCAAGATAAAAACGTCAATGGCATCAGCATCAAGTATTGTCATAGGTATTAAGAAATGGACGTAGGGCCTTTTTCTGTTCTTCTCTTCTTCTATCATATTCTCATCATGTCATGTACATAGTACATACATACACATACATACAGACATCTCGGCTCTCTCATCCTCCATAGCCTCCAAACTTGTCATTCTCAAAAAAAAAAAAAAAAAAAATCCAGGAAGCACAGACGCCTGAAAAAAGAAACCCCGAACTGTAACTCCAAAGCTTAAGCACTTTGTTTCCCATATTAAACTAAATCCTGGATCCCCGTAACCTCTAACACGGATCGCCGTCTCCGAGAAAGGAGAAAGGCGGAAACAGTTATCGGGCTTCCTCATACATGGTACAACATGAGAAAGTCCCATGTATACATACATACATAATAGTATGTTCAAGCAAATAGATACAAGTACATTACTGAAATGAGCAAGTCTTCTACATGCCTTTGGGCAAGTGTATGATGTGCAGCCGGTGTCAAGGCTGTGTTGTTTGAAGGACTGTAGATATCAGGCACTTTGTTTTTCTGTGCTTTGCTCTTGTTCTCCGTCGTAGAATACTTGTTTGCACTTGGGAAATAAGGTAGAATCTATACAGACTCATTCGAGTACAAATAGCATGAGACTTTCTCTTCTCACCAACCCTTTTTCTCATCTCACTTCTTCGTCACTCACACCGCATCTCAACTTTTCTTTTTCACCCTCTTCTCTCTTCTTCCACTTCTTCACTTCTTACAGACCGTGTCTGCTTTGTCGCCGGATCGACTTTTCAATATTTCTTTTTCTTTAGCCTCAATCACCATGAAGTTCTCTCTGTTCACCGTTGCTGCCTTTGCTGCTGCCGTCTCGGCCTTTGCCGTCCCTGTCATGGAGGACCGCAGTGTCCGTATGTAGCTCTCTTTACTCCGTTTAACACTTAAAAAACCAAAAAACCCCATTATACTAACTTTCCAACAGCTGTCAAGCGTGACCCTAACGACATGTCGGCTGTCGACCCCCCCGCTTCGGCCATTGTCAGAAGCGTCGATGCCTCGACTCCTGCCATGTCCGATGCTGAGGGCAACATTGTGACTTTCGACTCGGCCAATGTGTACCTGCCGCCCAACGCTGGCCAGTAAATTGGCTGAGGAGGGGGATTTATAGAGACGCTGTATATACTTTTATATCGTATAACTATTTAATATGACGCGGTTTATGAGCCGTGCTGCACTGCAATGTCTTTATTTTGTTCTTCCTGGAATTCCTGTTTTATTATTGTGAGAATGTACGTACTCATGTAAATGTAGCAAGGGGTTATCTCGGTGGCTTATCAAGGCTTAGAGGGTGCGGAAGTGGATGAGTCCAACGTGAGTTAAGCATATTAATTTGCCATTTAAGTCTTAAGCAAGCTAAGCAAATGGCGCTTACAAGTATGCAAGTATGTACACACGTATACAAGTGGCGTTGCAAGTGACAAGGCAGATTTCAACAGAGCCCGAGCTAGATTAGGCGCTTAAAATGATCTTTTTGTTGGTTTACAGCTCAAGTGTACAAGGGGGTTACTAATAAGTATGACAGGGTCAAAAGTTCTTATAGCGTGTTATATACAGAGTAAAGGGAGTATACTTACTACGCACAAAAATTTGTCTGTACTTTATGAGTACACATGAAATTTCCAGGCGTCTGGGTTGAATTGATGAACAGATGGCTTAGTAGTTGGCTGGTGAGTCGTAGAAGGAAACACATGGTGATGGTGCATACATGAAATACTTGTACATACATACAAGTACGTGCAGGCTCCGAGCAAGGGTTGAGCGAGCGTGACGTAAGTGCATACATATACTTGTTGGCAGAAATGGTCTTTTTTCTCCTCATCGGCTCTTTTGCCCGGTTAGAGTTGGCGTAGCTTGTTGTCTGCAAAGGTCTTGAGAAGTACTTCGTCCCAGTGCTGGGCTAGGCCTCTGTCAGACTCCTTGCATCTGCATCTTGGGCGGTGATGTACATACAAGTGGGCAAAGGTGAAAGTCCAACGGCCAAACAAAGTATTGCATATGTATTTATATGTACGGAGTAATACACATGTACAAGGACATAAGACTGCATGCACATACAAAAATAGCGGCCTTATAAAACCACGACAGAGGTCCCATCAAAGTCGAATGGGCTGCAGCCAAGAAGCTGATTTTTGCTGCCTTTTTCTTCAGTCATTTTCCTTTTCTCTGTTTATTTCCTTGGAGTTTATATCTATTGGCTTTAGCCTGCCTGCAGTCTTGTTCGCAACAACCTTGTTTTGATCTGAGCATCATCTGCTACTCTATTGTATACAATACACTACAGCAAGACACCTGCTAAGCAAAAATATAAGAAATGGCCAAACATCGTGCCCAGGCCCAGTTCGAGCGGGCCAAATGGCGAAAGACCCTGCTATTTGCCGCCTGGACTGTCCAGCTAGTCATCATGATTGTGCTACTTGCCTTGTTCGGCTGGCGTCTGTCGTCCTCCCTCACAACACCTGGCAGCGACGCCACTGTTTCTATTGTGTAAGTCAATTCCCTAGCCTAAATAGATTTGCTATTGTATCATGAGCCGAAGCGACTAAACAATGATACATAGCTGGGAATCAACAAATATCGCTCTGCCTGTGTTTGCGCTCGCTCTTACGTCTTACGAGTGCTGGAGATACTACAGCGAGACGCTGACGCCATGGACCATGCTGTTTACGAATACCCTCAAGGTGACCTGTTCCATAGGCGCTTTGGTGTTGGATGTCTACGTCTATGTCGTCCAGAAGCCGGGATACTACTATGCAGTGGCTGGCCTGGCACTGGATGCTTCATTCATGTACGTCTATCTTGGCTTTGTTGGTCCAGAGAAAGAAATGCTGACAATCACAGTCTGTGCACTCTCCTTCCGGCCGTTTACGCTATCCGCACATACCACCGTTCCGCTTCTCTCGACGACTACCGCATTACTGTCAACGCCAAACCGTTTGGCTTCAACTCCAGCGCCACCGATCTCGAGAGACAGGAAAAAGCCTATGCACAGAGTCTCTTTGCCAAGGCGAGAAACAGCTCCGGAACCGACACATCCACCACTGACATTTCCCCGCCGTCCACTCCTCCACGCAAGTCAATCTCACACTTCATCTCCCCGGCCCCACGCCGCAGCAGCGCTGCCTCCTCGCTGCGCTCCGTGAGCAGTTCCAGCGGCATCTCCGATGTGTCTGACGCGCCAACCTCGCCGGCTACCAGCGTGGGCTCGCCGGCCGCCAAGGCTGCGGGACTGCCGTACAGCCACGAGCGCGATACGCAGTTTGATGCGTACATGGCGCAGCAGCATCAACGGCGGCAGCGCGAGAAAGCAGAGACCCTTGCGATATTCAGGGGGCCGCAGTCGCCGACGGCTCCACGAAAGAGTCTGGATAGAGGACGTGGACGCTCAGCGAGTATGGAAGATGGCGGGGTGGGATGGAATACGGTTCCGAGATTTGTGGTTTCTGCGCCAGAGGTAGTGGTACGCAGGGCGAGTGCAGGGGCGACGACGGTTTTGGGAGTTGTGCCGGAGGAAGAGGTGGACATGGTCCAGGAGGAGGAGGAGCAGGCGAGAAGTAATGTCAAAGGAGTGGGTAAAGATGGAGGGCAGCGGATGGGACTGTTGAGCGGGAAGAGTGGAAAGTTGGAGGTCAAGAAGATGCACAGACCGTTGGTGGAGCAGAGTCAGGAGCTTTTGAGTGAGGTGGATTTGGATGCAGATGAGACTGAAAGTCATGTGAGGGTGTGAGAGCGATGCGAGACATGCGAGAGAGTGAGTATGTGTGGAAGGAGAGAAGTCAATCGGCACGGAACACAGCACGTTGCCCTATCCGCAGCCGCTATTGCGTGCATGCGTAGTTCTTTTGATGGTCTGTACGCTTGTGATACAGGCTGTATTTTGTGATACAAAGCACTTATACCACCCAACTTCAATATATTCCCCATAGGGGCAGATTTCCCACTGGCAACATTGCTTCATATTAGCAGGGCTAACGACTTTCCCTTCTTTTCTATATTACTCATTTTGACGAGACAATCACCAAGAGCTGAAACTTACAAGACGGCATCCTACATAATGGTTTGATAGAATGGAGGGGGCAACTTTGTATCTTATCTGACTTGGAGCAAATCAGTCAAAGCTCTAGACCATATGAAAGCGGCAGCGGCCATGCTAGTGTTCTGAGTGCTGAGGATGACTTGCTTGCGAGTATCTTAGCGATATATATGATATGTGCATATAATATATATTCACGAAAAAAGGCACGCATTGCCCTTTCTTCCAGACCCTTCGTGACGCTTGAGACACGCCTCCGTTACCAGCAAACATGCTTTCTCTCTTGAGCACAGTGAGTCTCATAGATCAATGCCAATCTGAGAAAGTGACTTCTCTGAAGACAGGAAAGACAAGCGAGCGGGACAGCAGTGGAACAACCGCATGTTTGATGATTCTTGATTTATAAACAAAGTTTGTTTTAAGAGAACGAGAACCAGTACTTGATTTCACGTCCACTGACACAAAGCACTACAGCTTTTTCATCGCTGTTGACCGCGTCCCCATCGTTCGAGTTGTCGTCGGAATCCCGTAAAAGTCATGCATATGCGGCAGACCCGGCCACACATGCAACTCTACTGCCACTCCCGCCTGCGACAGCCTCTTTGCATACTCCATCGTCTCACCTACAAACAAATCCAGCGATCCAATGTCCAAGTACGCCGGCGGCAAATCTGTCAGGTCCTGCGCCCGTGCTGGCGCATAATATGGTTCTACATCAACCTGTGGATCGCCTGCCCTGACACCCAACAGAGCCTGCCACGCCATGCTATTCTCCTGTGGGAACCAGCTGAGCATGGAGTTTAACGGCGACGTAGCAGGCAACACAGTGCAGTCGTCCAGCATAGGCTCGCAGAGCATCTGCTTGACGGGGCGCACGGGCAAGTTCCTGTCGCGAATCAGCAGACACAGGCCCGCAGCCATGCCGCCACCCGACGAGTCACCCATGACTATGATGCGGGCCGGGTCGATGTTGAACGCGGCGCTGTGTGCAGCCAGGTGTTGGAAGGCAGCAAGCGCGTCTTCCAGACCATACGGTGCCGGGAACTCGGGCGCCAGCCGATACTCGACAGCAAAGAAACTCAGGCCTGTGCTACGGGCATAGCGCGAGTTGACGTGCGTAAAGCTCTTGGCTGAGCCGGCGCAGTGGCCACCCGGGTGCAGATACAGCACGGCAGCGCGGGGGGCCGAAGCGGCGATGGCGCTGTCGGGCGCGGTCCAATACATGTCAATAGAGACATTGTCAAAGCTCTTGACAGAGATAGTTTTGATAGAAACCCCACTAGTAGAAGTAGACTCGTAGGATAGACAAAAAGCCTCCAGGCTGCGGCATGAAGAGGATTTTATCTCTTCAACTGAGGACCACGGCTTGCGCTGTTTGGACAGCAGCACGGAAAAGGTTTTTTGGTAGTCGGCATCATACTTGAGCTGAGACATTTTGCATGCTTAGCTGTTGATGGGTGAAATTTGAGTGGATAGAAAGAGCGAGTTAGGAGTTGGAAGCTCAGAAAACCGAGGATTGTTCTGCCATGTTATAGTACTTGGTTTGTTGCTACTTGATTTGTGTATTACATACGTATACGTATACATATACATATGTAGTACATACATACATACATACACATAGTATGAAAATGAACTTCCAGAAAAAGCGGGGCACATCTAAGCAAAGTCTATGTGGATCCTTTTCTTTGCTGTACCCACCGCCTACCGTTCTCAGATGGCCTTTTTTTTCTGTTTTTATACGGCATAAAAATTACATTCTAGCGCCTTGTCCCAGCTTCTCCGCCTTCGAAAAATTTCCAGCGTAAAAAAAGTGTGGTCTAAAGGAAACGAACAAAAAGAAAGCCAATACAGCAATAGGAAAAGAAAAAAGTCATCTGAACTCTTTTACACAGCGTTAATTTATCGAGCACATCTCTCTCTTTATTTTTTGGCTTCTGTTTTTTTGTCTTTCTTTTCGGTCTTCCTGGTCCCAGGCGGCGCCCATTCCCTGTATCTCTGTTTTCTATATACCCAATATCCTTTCCTCTCTTCGCCTCATTGCATTGCATCACAGCCATGTCGGAATCCCTAGAGGTATATTTTTTTGCTGGTCTGGCCCCTGATCGCTGGAATATCTGCTAATAACGCTTGATATAGGATCGTATCCGCGATCACACTTCGGCTTTCAACGGCCTGCTTAGTTTGATCCCCTCCAAGCTTTACTATGGTGCTGAAGCCACGACGGCGGTATGTTGCCCTTATTATCTGCGTTGGACTTGAACTAGCTGTGATGTGCGGCTATGGCATGGGCCTCTACATCATGTTCTACTATTACTCTACACGTTGCAACTCTATTTCTTTTTCTACCGCCCACTAACCCTTTCGCCTCAGAACGACTCTGCAGATGGCTCGCACTTGAAGAAGAAAAAGACAAAGGCCGAGAAAAAGGCTGCAAAAAAGGCCAGACTCGACCCCGACAACGATGCGAATCGCTCAGCCAAGGACGTCATGGACGAGGCCGGCCGCAAGAAGCGCAAGCTGCAGGAGCTTGAAGAAGCCCAGAATGCCGACGCCGACGAGTACGAGCAGATTGACGGCATCGAACCCGAGAAGCCGCGCGAGGGCCTGAAGGAGATCAAGGAACGCACTAAGAAGGCCAAGATTGCGGCATCTACCGCGGCTGAGGATGGAAAGGAGGCAGAGACGGCGACTGAAAAGACTGAAAAAACGGAGATGCCTCAGGCTGATGAGGCCAAGACCCAAAAGAAGACGGAAAAACAGGAGCGCAAAAAGCAGAAGCTGGAACAGAAGAAGACGGCCAAGGCTGCTGGCCCTAAGCAGCAGGCCAAGAAGCAGACTGAAGAGACGGAGGCACCTGCAAAGGCCGAGGCCAAGGCTGACGCCGGTACCACCGGCGGTGAGGAAAAGCCCGAGGAAGAAACTCCCGAGACCCAGGAAACGGAAAACACCCAAGAGTCTCAAAGCACTCAAGACACCGACAACGAGGCCACTTTAAATACAGCCGAGCCCGAAGCCACCAAGCCTAAACTCATCAAGGTGCCTAAAGACACGGCCGCCTTCCGCGAGCGCTTTGCCGCCAAAATGGCCGAACTGCGCGCTGCCCGCAAAGCTGACGGCACCGACGGTAAGCCTGTGCGCACGCGCCAGGAACTCATAGAGTCCCGCCGCGCCAAGCAACTCGCCCGCAAGGCTCACAAGAAGGAGCTTTGGCAAGCAGCCAAGCGCGAGGAAGAGCTGAAGCGCGAGCAGGCACTGGCCTCCAACTCGCCATCTGTGCTGAGTCCTGGTATGGAGTTGGACGAAGCCGCGGCCACGGCCAACTTTTCGTTTGGCCGCGTGGCGTTTGAGGACGGAACCCAGCTGTCGCACGACCTGTCGTACAGCCTGTCGCGTGAGAACAAAAAGGGCCCGTCAGACGCAAAGACGGCGCTGCTCAAGCTGCAAAACAACAAGAAGCGGCTGGCGGCTATGGCGCCCGAGAAGCGCGCTGAGATTGAAGACAAAGAGGCGTGGCTGACGGCGCGGCGACGGGCCGAGGGCGAAAAGATTCGCGATGACGAGGCATCGTTGAAAAAGGCGGTCAAGCGCAAGGAGCGCGTCAAGAAGCGCAGTGAGCGCGAGTGGCAAGACCGCATCAAGGGGGTGGAAAAGGCAAAGATGGACAAGCAGAAGAAGCGCGAGGAGAATATACGCAAGCGCAAGGACGGCAAGTTGGAGCGTAAGCTGGAAAAGGCCATGGGCAAGAAGCGCAAGTCGGGAGCGGGGAAGAAGAAGGCGAGACCGGGATTTGAGGGGAGCGGGTTTGGCAAGAAGAAATAGTGGTATGTAGGAGCGGGAGGAGAATATGTAGTACATAATATCTGTATTGTAAATAGCGTCTTGTTGTCCGAGTATGTACATACTACATACTGGTTGGTCTACGTCTTGGAAGCCCTAATGTGTCCCGGAAGCCTTAATCCAAGTTCTAGAAGTCTCAGCCTAAGCCCTAGAAGTCTGTCTGAAAGCCTATACTATATACAGCAGTTTCTGTCTTAATTGGGAATTTTATGAATGGATTCCATTCTATCGTAGCGTTCTTATGTATGTGCGTAGTATATCCTTTTTTGCTGCATGTAACCTGTCACACAGCGGAAGCTTAGAGCAACTACAAGTATGTAACATGCAAAATAGGAGAATGCACATAGTACATAGACTAAGAATGATAGCGGCAAAAACTAAACACTACCACGTCCGTACAGTAATCAGATGAAGCAATAGTATTTTTCTAAGAATCCTTCTCTCAAATCTCCTGATAGCTTTTAACTGGAGCCATGAAAAATCATTAACAAGGGTTGAATACTAGGGTTTCCATTACAACGTCAAATCTCAAAGCTTTTACTAATATGTTATACATACATACTTACCTTTCAAGACCTTGCTCCTCTTCTCCATTTCTTTCTTTTTAATATTCCTTTGGCAACTATGAATCATGGCTACTGACTCAAAGCAAGAACCACTCAACCGCGCCAGCGAAGTGGACGACGTAAGTTTCTATTTTTCATTGTCGTGTTCTATAAATATGTAACTGACAACCCTTACTAACATAAACCCGCACAGCTCTTACAAGCAGTCCGCAGTCTTGTCGTCCCATTTGTTGCTGCTGCCGATGCTGCCGCGGCTGACCGGGCCACCGGAGATATTCCGGCCGAGGGAAAGAACGTCCTTGTGGACTTGGTGCAGCCGGATGAACTCGTGCACAGGATCGGCCTGCAGCTTCCTGAGACCGGAAAGGGAAAAGACGGTGTACTGGACCTGGTGCGCGACGTCCTCAAGTACAGTGTGAATACATGGGATCAGGGTTTCTTGGATAAGTTGTATGCGAGCAACAATGCGGTAGGTGCTTTTTGTCCGAGGGCAATGAAGATGAGAAAGAAGCTAACTGAATAGGTCGGTGTGGTGGCGGACTTGGTACTTTCTGTGCTCAACACCAATGTGAGTCTATCCATTCCACGTATTTGAGTTCTCTACTGACTTGCAATCACCAGCTTCACGTCTACCAAGTATCTCCCGCCCTCACCGTCATTGAAAAAGCCACTGCCACGGCTTTTGCTCGTCTCTTTGGTTTTACCGGCCCGCGTGCAGGCGGCGTTACCTGCCAAGGTGGCAGCTCATCCAACCTGTCCTCCCTTGTTCTCGCCCGCAACACTCTCTTCCCCGAAACCAAAACCTTGGGCAACGCTACACAGAACTTCGTCGCCTTTACCAGCGCACACGGCCACTACTCCGTTGCCAAGGCCGCGCTGATTTGCGGCATCGGCTCAGAAAATGTGTGGTCCGTCCCTGTCGACGCCTGCGGCCGCATGTGCCCCAGTGCGCTGCAAGACATGGTCCAGGATGCGTTAAGTCAGGGCCTGAAGCCCTTTTACGTCAACGCCACAGCCGGAACTACCGTCATGGGCTCATACGATGACATTTCTGCTATCGCCGACATCGCCGACAAGTTCGGCATGTGGCTACACGTCGACGCGTCATGGGGCGGCGGTGCCATATTCTCGCCCACACAGCGCGCCAAGCTCGCCGGCGCCGCACGTGCCCGCTCCCTCACTGTCAACCCGCACAAGATGCTCGGCGTGCCCGTCACCTGCTCGTTCCTGCTGACCAACGACGTGGCCGAGTTCCACCGCGCAAACAGCCTCCCGGCCGGCTACCTGTTCCACAGCACCGCCACCGAAGAGGAGGTCTGGGACCTGGCAGACCTGACGCTGCAGTGTGGCCGGCGCGGCGATGCCTTCAAGATGGCGCTGGCGTGGGTGGCCGAGGGCAGCGAGGGGTTTGCTCGCAAGATCGACGCGGCGTTTGCTGCGGCCGAGGCACTGGCGCGCCTCGTGCAGGGTGAAAAGGAACTACTTCTGGTGTCGGAGATACCACCACCGTGTCTGCAGGTGTGCTTTTACTATGCGCCTGGCGGCCAGGTAAGCACGGACAAGGCAGTGAATACGCGGCGCACACGGGAAATCACGCAGCGGTTGATTCGGCGCGGATTCATGGTGGATTTTGCGCCAGGACCGCACGGGAGCTTTTTCAGAGTAGTGGTTAATGTGCAGACACTGATGAGCACTGTTAATGGCTTGGTCAAGGCGTTCAAGGCAGTGGGTGCGGAGGTGGTGGGGGAGGAGGAGGAGAGTGTCAAGGGTTAGATAGGGTTTGGTGAGTCAGCCCACTGGGGATATAAAATGTACGTGCCCACCGCGGGGATGTACTTGTATGTATACTTCGCAATTTGTTGATAAAGATCATACATGTTTTTTTAATGGAAAATGGACATTACCACTCGTTCATACCAGCAGATTGACGACTGGGCTGTTGCCCTTGTTGCCGCTCATCTCCCTTATTCTCTCCCGCTACTTAGTCGTCTCAACTACGCCCGCGCATACCCTCCCTCGGGTCCCACCGCCTTTCTCCTCTCAGGTCCTGCTTCCATTCACTCTATATCCTCCTCTTCTTCCACCCCCAACCTCCCCTTCACCGCCGCCTTTGTCGACTTTGCCGCCGGCCACGAGACACATATGTGGGTATACTCCACCCTCGAGAACCGATCAGACCAAACTACCCCAGCATTTGTCCACCTCACTCCTCCTCTACCCACTCCCGCCGCCACCTACGAAGAAGACACCACCATCGCCCTCTTCACTGAGCTCCAGCATCTCGCCGCCAAACTCTCCCCCGCCGTCCGCGCCACCATGCCCGAGGGCATTGTGCTCGGCAGCGTGCACAATCTCGTGAGAGACATTATCCTGCGCAGACCAGAAGTCCACGCTGAAGGACGCGTGTCTGGGTTCTACGATAAGTGGCTGTTTGAATATGCGGATATCCAGCCGCCTGCGGAGTTGCCCGAGGGAATGCACTGGGCACAGCCGACGCTGGCGGACTGCGAGCTAGTAGTTTCGCGAACTGACATTCCGCGACAAGCGTATGTTCCTCTCTGTCTTCACTGGTACACTTGATACACTGACACGATACAGCCACACACTGCTCACCTGGCCCAGTGCCTTTGTCAAACTCTCTGATGGGGCCCCAATCGCATGGGCTTTTCTCTGTACCACCCCCTCTTTCCTCTTTCCTTTCACCTCCAAATTAACCTCTATCTAGCTGCCGACGGCTCCATCTCTAGTCTCCACTGCGAGCCTCTCTACCGTGGCCGTGGCATTGCCAAAAGACTCGCCGCCAAGATACTCCGCGAGAAAATCGCCGTCTTTGGGTCCAATGGTTGGGCGGCGGCAGACGTGAGCCCGACAAATCAAGCAAGTCGTGCTGTTTGTAAATCTATCGGCGGAAGGCCGGCTTGGGTGAATTCTTGGTGAGTTTTCAAGTGCACGCAGCTCGGGATGTTGTCTAACCAAGTGGCAGGATGAATATCAAGGTGTAAATTGGATAGAAGTTGATTGATTGAGCTATGTGTTGTGTATTACTTTTATTCTCCTTGCTACCTATTATGGTACAACTTTCGAGTCCGGGGCCCTCCTCATAACCAGGAACATACCGCTTTTTCTACCTCCATTTTATATATAGCTGATGTGTCCTCCTTCCAAACCCGGTAACCTGACAATTCCATAGGGTAAGTCCAAATTCCACACCTTCAGTACTTCGCACCTCCTGTTGAAGCTGATACTATCTATAAGTTCGGTAACCCCCGATACCTACCTTATAGTTAGCACCATCTCAACCGCAGGCTGAGATTGCACCACTTGATGCTGGTGACTAACCATGGGGACCCAAACCCATAGTTAATACCAGCTCCAAGAGGAAAAGTGCGACCCAAGCCGGATTCGAACCGACGACCTCTCGAGTTAGCCAAACTCGGAAAAGCCACCAGGCGCTGCACCAACTGCGCCATTGGGGCCCCCCGCCGGGCCGCCAAAAGGCCACTCGGGCCGCCATTGGAGCAGGGGTATATAAATCTTTATAGTGGTAGTTAATTATGAGTTGAAGCGGCCCAATAGTCTAGTTGGTTAGGACGTCGGATTCTGATTCCGTAAGCCCAGGTTCGAATCCTGGTTGGGCCTTTCAGTTGTCTTCTACGTCACTCTTTTTTGTTCAATTTTTTGGTCCTTGTGTCGTACAAGGCACAAACCCTAACTATCTAGGGTTATATTATATCTAGACTCAAATGCCCCACAGAATTGATATGAGACGCAGGCTTCATATTCAACAATTTTTTCTTGGGGTATGTGGTTTTGTTTGATGATTGGCCACGAAGACGCGGTCCTCACCTGCCCCCTCTGCAACTCAGATACCTCTCCGGAGCACATCTGGGTCTGCCGACATAACCCCCAGCGAATCCACCCGAGCCTCTTCCAGAAGCTCGTGGTGACGAAGAAGGGCATAAACTTTCTGGCGAAGAAAGTTGCCAAGTCCCCTCCGCGGTTGCTCATGCACCGC
>CM069896.1:3185981-3196267 GCA_036034705.1 Thielaviopsis punctulata
TTAGTTTTAGGTAGAAAAGCTGTCGTATGTAGCATAAGGCTACGAGTAGACAGGATAATAAAGACTTCAACTCAACTCAACTCATTGCTTGATAGGGTCCCGTACGTGCCATCTCTTTGCTTTTAGTTTTAGCTAGAAAAGCCGTCGTATATAGCATAAAGCTACGCGTAGACAGGATAATAAAGGCTCAATCAATTAAATATCCACACAGTAGTGTTACACAGGGCATGCGGCGAGCCCACTTTCGTTGTTGTCCCTTCTTCTAGTTCCTTTCCATCTGGGTTATCTAAATACGAAGCGGGCTGCATCTGATGCATGAGGTAGGTCGTACCTCATAGCTCATCATACATATCGACAGATGCACATGCATTTTAACGGGGTCATCAACATGACTTTTGGGTGAGTGAGATAGAGAGCCAAGGCGGAGGCAACGCGAGCTGAACAACGCCTCATTCAAGAAAAAAGAGAGAAAACACGGCGACAAAGTAAAGAAGGAAGAAACAAAGAAACATGGAAGAAGCACGCAGATGACAAAGGCGGGAGCTGTTGTACATGTTTTTTTTTTTTTTTTTGGGGGGGGGAGACTGGATTTTGGTGGGTCTAATATTGGGTGTAGAGAAAAAGATGTGTAGTACATGTCTAGATAAAAGAGGACTTGAAGACAATTGACAAGACAAAAAGAGGTAGAAAGAAGAGGAGAGAAAAGGAGACGGCAACGGTAGAAATGCAGGAACAGGAAGGACTATGCGTTTCCTTTTTATCATTGTCTTCTTTTGTTTTCTTTTTTTTTTTTTTTTTTAATGCTGTGCAGCCCAGATAAAAAAAAGCGACGGTACTTTTATTCTTTTTTCAAGCACAAAAAAGAAAGATTAATATCTCGGAAAAGTCGGTTTCAAAGGGCCCGACATTAGCCAGTTTATGCCATGATGTATGATTAGGACGCCTACATGCTCGGCACACGCGCAGACTCATACTGATGAATATGAATGCCAGGGAGACAAGATACATGGCGCATAAGACCGACGGCCAGGTGCAGTTTCTTTTTTTTTTTTCTCTCTCTTCACCATATGTCTTATGCTTCTTGGTATGGCTAAGCAATTTGGGGGGGTGTCTTGATTCTCAGTGGGTGGAGTGAGTTGTACATGTATTCTGTGTGGGAGTTTTGTGGCAAGTTTGGAGGGTTTGGTGAGATTCGGTCCCCTTGGTGTCTCGAACGCGTAGTATTGTTGTTGTTGTTGCTGTTTTTTTTTATTAAAAGAAAAAGAAAACCTTAGTCTTCAATATGCCATATAAAACACAAAAGCCACAATGCGCGTAAACCAGCTGATGGAACTCACTTGAGGAATGGCAAAACCCAATCAACCAGGGTCTAGGTAGGAGGCGTTACACAAGAAACGACTAACAAAACAACCCCCCCCCCCCGGTCGGCATAGTCAATAAAGGCATTGCGATAAAATCAAACATGTGGGACGATGGTCAAGTCGTGCAAGAAATGCAGCATGTTTCTATTTTTCTTTTCTTACGATTCTTTGGCAAGTCACATCATCCATAGTATCTGTACGTGGTCCCTGGGCGAGATATACCAGAAAACAACCTATGCAGATATCTACACACATGTACATCCATAGCTCAACAAGGCACAAAAAAGAGCGTCTCGAGCCAAACAAAATCGCGACAATCGCCAGGTCGTTTCTCTCGCCTACGCTTTCTTGTTTTCATACTTCACTGTGTCTCTCTGGATCGATTTTGATTAATTTACTCAAGCCATTTGTTTTGTTTCTCTGTATTCTATTTGTATCAGTTTCTCTCTTTTTCTTTTCTCGCTCTGTTTGCCTGGCTTTGTTTGTCCTCGCCCACGCCCCATCTGGTGTTCCTCCTTTCCCTTCTTCTTTTTCCTTCATTTCTCTCTTTAATCTTTATTATCTGTTTTTCTACTATTCAATCTACAGCTTGACACCGTTACAGCCTCATGGACTGCGTACCTCTCCGCAAATGGGGCCTTTTGGCTACCAATATTGCCGATGCGTACTCGTGCATCCAGGACTGCAGATCACGCTTTGTCCGAAAGATCGCCGCCCTGGATGATTTGCAGGCCATCTGCACTGCTCTGGCTGCAGACAACACTACACTCACAGAGTTTTACTGCTGTGACTCGGCGCAGTGCGGCGTGTCTAACTTTGACCGCGGTCAGGATCGTGAGTTTCCACGAAACCTGGTAAAAAAAAAATAGCAAGGAATGTACTGACTTCAGTAGCAAATGTTGCTTGGGCCGTATCATCGTGCCAAGGGTAATTCGGCATTTCCCTCTTTGCTAGCCTGCCGTTTTTGCTAACAACTCGCAGGCTTGGCTTTAGTAGCGTTTACGATCCGGGGCCACCGCATGACGGAAACTGCCCCGACGACTCGCTCTATAGGGCCAATGAAACACCTTGCTTTTCGGCATCGACGGCGTCTTTAACAAGTCAACTCAGCCTGTCAACTAGTGGAATGCATGCCCTTTCACTCTCCAGTGCCGCCTCTTCAACCTTTCAGACTCTTCCATCGCCAACTTCGTCCGCAGTGCTTCTGACCAGCGGTGTCCTGGCAACTTCCTCTCAAACACCGGCATCTTCTGCTGTGTCAACATCAGAAAACTCCAACAATATCCCCATTGCAATTAGAGCAATCGTGGCTGTCTGTGCTGTGCTTGCAATTCTAACCATAGCCTCCTTGTTCTTTGTTTTGTGTCGTCACCGCCGACATCTCAAGCCCTCCTCCTCAGTGTCGAGCAAGCCGCCTCTTCTCCGCCCGCGTACGCTTTCTAGTCCACCATCTTCGCCAACGCGTCTTATTACCCCGCCTCTTCCGATTTCAGGCTCTGCGTCTAACGGCCCTCTGACACCACCTCTCAGGCTCAAAGACCGCCAAATTCTCCCGACGCCTCCACGGTCCATGGAGACAGGCCCCTGTGGCCAAGGAATGTTCAGTGTTCAGATGAAAGACGGCGATAGTTTTCCTACCTCGCCCATCTGCGCACCAACCGTAAACCGGCTGGAACCGCGGCGCGAGAAAATGTACCGTCTTGACACTTCAGCAGACTCTGGGACTCTGGCTGAGCCGAGCTCCTCATCTCACCGGCCAAGCACAGTACTTGCTGCAGCTGCTGCTAAGCTGGCAGTCAGAATCAAGCGTGACAGCACCAACAGCGCAAGCAGCACAGATGGGTCCGCGCACTCGCCATCAATCCCGCAGCAAAGCCATCTTTCACCTGTCCGTCCGCCGCGACCGGATGCTCTTCTTGAGATTCCCGGACTTCTAAAGCCAGTTGCCGGGTCGGCAAAGCTGCATCCAAGAAGTGCTTCGTCGCCTATTGTCCCGCGGCCGCCTGTACCGCCAATGCATCCTGGACGCGCTCTCTCATCGTCATCGTCATCGAATTCATTAAACAGGACAAGACAGGCGCAGCAAACTCATCTAGAGACGCAGACTGAGAGAGACAGCGAGTTTTCAAATCCAGAAATCCAGGCGGCAAAACAGCGTCTCAAGAGCGAGGCTAGAGAACTGTGCGAACTCACAGAAGAATATGCCCGACAAGCAAAACACCGAGATGCAGAATCGGCAGCGTACGGGGGAAGTCCAGGAATAGCAATTACTACGTCTGAAGAGACAGATGTGAAAACGCGGATGCTGCAGGAGAACGATTTGGAGCAAATGGGAGGTCGATATCACTAGATAATCATAATGAATGTTGTAAATTTCTCCATGCAGAAGTCCTATAAATTCCATTCATATACATGCATGACCACGTGTACATAGTACAAGTAGGTCTAAATGGCTGACTAAGCTAAAACCGACGTCATGTGGGGCAGCAGTCTTGATGTTTAAAAACAGCTGCAAGCTCTCTAATTTTTTTCTTCCTCTTTTTACTGTCTTACATATTGGTTATAACAATCAACAAACCAACTAAAATGTCGTCAATACTTCGAGTACACGACGTTGTTGAACGCAAAGCTAGCAAGCCGGCCCCGATGCCAGCTTCCGACGAGCCATTTGATATGCCGGCCACCGGTTTTCCATCACACAAGCGCCGGCTACGCGTATCCAAATTCAAGCAGAATCAGCAACTCGCCAAAGCCGGCACCAGTGCCAGTGCCAGTGCCGGCGCCAGTGCTAGTGCCGGCGACGGCTCTACCTCAAAAACTGCAGAGCTGGCGGCGGCCCCCAAAAAAGTCAGCTTTGGCCCGGAATGCCCGCCTCAGCAAATGACGGAACGCGAGCGTATCGACCAGGAGAATCAACAGCGCATTGCAAACATGTCGCCTCAGGAAATCGAGGAGGCAAGACGGGAGCTGCTGAATGGACTGAATCCAGAGGTGCTGCATAGACTTATGATGCGTGCCAATCTCGACGAAAAGCAGGGGTCTTCGCCGTTTGATATTCCAGATCCTACGCAGAAGCCGGAAGCACCAAAGCCGCCGCCACCAGCCGTCACGGTCGAAGATGTGGACGAGCCAAAGACAGTTATTGAGCCTATGGTCAAGACTAAGCCCGAAAGCGCTGCAGACGTGCCCAAGAAGCCGCTGCCCAAGAACCTCGACCCAAGCACGCCCTTTGACGAAGACTTGCCACCGGCACAGCCCCCCGCCGACCTCCGAGAACTTTCAGATTTACCCGTTAAGCCGCACTTTCTCATGCCACAGGTGGCTGATCTCGATCCCGAAGACCCCAACTTTCTTGAGACTCTGCGCACAAAATACTTTCCCGAAACACCCGCGGATCCCAGCAAACTTGCCTGGATGGCACCGCTGCCAACCACAGACAGCATAGCAGACCGGCAGTCGCCGTACCATCCGGGCCAAGAAACTATCTCTACATCTGCTCTGCGGTTTGACTTTCGCGGGCGGATGCTTCCGCCAAGTCTAAGTAGGAGCATTCCCGTGTCCAAGGGGTTGCATCACCATGGACTAGCGCCGGAGGCCGCAGGATACACGATTGAGGAGTTGGCAATTTATGCGCGCAGTGCAGTGCCGGCACAGCGGTGCATTGCTTTCCAGACACTGGGCAGGATTTTGTATCGGCTGGGCCATGGAGATTGGGGCACAGGCGTGGAAGACCCGATTGCAATGGGCATCTGGCATTCAGTGAAGGAAGGGAGAGTGTTGGATTCTCTAACAATGGCGGCAACGCAGACTTCAGGCCATCGTGGTAGTCAGGCTTATGCCACAGAGGCACTTTGGTTGTTTGAAAAAGGCGGTTGGAAGGAGAAGACAAGGGGACGGTAGGTGTTAATGTAATGCACTTTTGTATTTATGTATGTATGTATGTATGTATGTACCTTGTGTATGTAAAATCTAGAGTGGGAGGAAGGTGCAGAATTCACACCTTCCGCCCACCAACAGCTTCGTCTATTTCTCTGTTTACCCTCTTCAAACTCTGACTTGCTCACCACTCTGACCATCATCCTGAATCTATGCAGCGGAAGACTATTTTGCGTGCATTAAATCCAGAATCTATCCTACATCAATAGCAGACATTATTATCAACCACACAAAACAGTATATCATGCCCAAGTCCAAGAAGGCCCCCGTTCTTCTATCCTCCAACCCTCCGATGCCCTCTTCCACTCCCATCTTACCAGAACTCCAGTTCGGCGCGGGATCGACTTTTGACGAATCCATTTTCGGCGACTCTTCATCTTTCGACGCATCCTCGCAGCCCAGCAGCATTCGCACTAGCACGCCCTTCTAGAAGCCGGCATGCAGGCCCGAAAGCCCGTCGAAACCGCCAGCTCGACGAGCCACGCCGTACGTCTCGACGTCCGCATCGGTGTATTCAGATGGTGATCCACTGCGGCTGTGCACGGCGAGCAGCATGACGGGATACTCGCTGTCATCAACGCCGACGGTGGATTCAGTAGCGGGATTGAGGGCGGTGGTTAGTATGGGGAATGCAGTGGTGGAAAATAAGAAGGCGGTGGTTCTGATGCCGCGGACGGGTGGAAATGCTGTTGGTAAGTTCCGGAGGCAATCGTAAAGAGGTAAAAGCGGTGCGAGGCTGACTTGTCTAGACGTGGTGATGCTGTGGTCGAAGCTGCGAGAAAACGGAATTGCCGTCTTTTTTGCTACGCCTGACGGCGAACGGCCGGAGTGCAACAAAGAGTTTCTGTCTCCATGGAAGCTTTATTTGATGGTGAGTCCTGTTGATTACTGTCAAGACAAAGGTTTCTAACTTAAGCAGAGAATTCCCCAGTACCTCATCGAATCGTATAAACAAATGACTATCGACATCAACTGGGCCAACCCCGACGCCTGGGACACTCTGGAGTTTAACCTCCCACAATACGACATAGCCTTTGTCCCAGGCTGTTCTGGTGCTGGGTTTCACGAGATGTGCCGCAACGAGTTTTTGCGCATGCAGCTCCGTATCTACTTTCCCATGACGCGTCGGTCTCAGAGAAAGTATGGCCCGAGAATCTTGAGTGCTGTAGGCCAAGGCGTTCTGGTGGTCAACTCAGCAACAGCACCACTGGAGGAAGTGGCGAGCATGTATCTTTGGTGGGAGATGATGAGGCGTGGACAAGTGTCAAGAACCGATTTTCGGACCGAGGTTCCGTTGCTGTATCACACAGGCGCAGCGACGGTTCCACGCCGAGTGGAGTATCTGGAGCGGTTGCTGGGAAAGATTCGGGTTTTGCGGTACAAGACGGATCGCAAGTGGCGCTACAATGCCCAACGATCGGTAAGAGTTTTGTGTGTCTTTTGTTGGGAAAAAAGAAAGAGAGACACTGACAGTAACAGCTACAATCTGGCCAACACTCAAGTTTCTCGAACAATAGCCAGTTCAAGACCCATTCCTGGCGGTAGGTTCTAGACGTGCTTCTTGCCTACCAAAACTAACCCTTTTAGGTACTGCAAAGAAGACGAGACCTTCGTCTTCATTAGCGGACGTTTCATGCTCGACACCAGCTCGGTTGGCAATGCCATAGTCAAGAACATCTACAGAATTGCCTGTCGTGAAACTCGCATACGGCGCTCATCGAGTGCGCACCGAACGGCTTTTATCAGCACCATGGCAACTTCCATGTCCTCCAACAGTGTACCCCACAGCTTAAAGGCAACACCGCTTCGTACGCCCGCATCTCCTCCGTCGTATCATGAGGAGAGCTCACCAAGAAGATCCAGGGTGGCCGATGGCAACTTCAAGTTACATCCTGCACTTTTTTCAGCACTCGACATTTCAAACCAGACCCAGCCAAGTTCTTTTGCCGAGACAGAGTCTCCGGCTTTGAAAGGATCTGAGCAGTTTCACTTTTTTGGGGAAGACTCCCCGCAGGCGCTGCGACTGAGTCGGGAAAGCCCCGTGGAATCTATGCCGGAAAACAAAAGCACTACTGATGAAAGCCAGAAAGACTTGCCGCTATTAGAACCAGACGGGCTGTCACTGGCATCTGATGCAAAAGGAGCACAGAAGTCTCTCCCGGAGATATTGCTGGAAGGTGGTTTCAACGGAGGATTCATGAGTTCGACGTCAGTGTCAGAAATAGGACTTGACAGGCTAGATGCGGACATGGAGTTAGCCGAGGAAGAAGAAGAGGCAGATCCGTTTTTTGCGCTGACGTGCAAGGTGAATCGACTGTCGACGATTCCGGAAAGAGGAAGCGAGGCGTTTAGCGACTCGATCATGTCGGAAAGAAGTGAGTCTGTGTATTCGACCTGAGTATCTATCATGAAGCGGGCTTGGGCTGTTGGTTATAAGTATGACATAATAGTGAGCGCATGCCATGTATTGCTTTTTCCCGAAATCTCCAATTTTGATTCGGGGTAGTATTTGGAGTGAGGCACTGTTTCCATGTATTGGTATTTTTTGTTTTGATTCTTCGGTTTCATTTTTTTTTTCCTTGGTTACAGACCACAACAAACAAACCAGAGAAAAATGACTACGAAGCCAAAACGCTGGCAGCTCAAGACACCGGATGCTGAGGATCTCCCAGAGCTGAAACGTCGCGCTGGAGATGTGACGGGACCACGGCTTCAGGGCAAAGTGGCGATAATTACAGGTTTCTCTTCCTCTATATATAAAAGAAAAAGCTAGCGGCAAAACTAACAAAGGAACGCAAAAGGCGCTAATTCGCCCATAGGCATCGGCCGCGCCACAGCCCGGCTCTTTGCCGAGTCCGGCTGTCGGGCCGTGTACATCTGCGACCGGCAAAACACGCACATGGTCCAGCAGCAGGCAGAGCTTGCGCGGCTGACTCCGGACGTCGACGTGCATGTGCACGAGTTTGACGCCGCTGATGAAGACGCAGTGCGCGATGTGGTCGAGGCGGCGGTGCGGCGGTATGGGCGGTTGGATGTGTTTTTTGCGAATGCAGGAATAGTTGGGCGGGAGAGTGGGATGGGCGAGGTGGATGGGCGGGATTTTAGCGAGGTGATGAGGGTGAATGCACAGAGGTATGGTTGCTATTCTTCATAGACAGAGACAAAGAGAGAGAAAGAGAGAGAAAAAAAAAAGAACACCAAAGCTAATCGAGAAATAGTGTCTTCCTCGCAGCCAAGTACGCCACGGCCGCCATGAAACTCACGTCACCGACGAAGCCCACGTCCGGCGGATCCTTCATCGCCACCGCCTCGGTCGCCGGCCTGCGCGCCAACGCCGGGCCCTCGGCCTACTCAGCGTCCAAAGCCGCCGTGATCTCGCTCGTGCAGACCAGTGCGTTCCAGCTAAGTGGCACCGGCGTGCGCGCCAACGCAGTGTGTCCCGGGCTCATCGAGACAGACATAACGCAGCCTTTGTTTGCGGCCGCGCGGAATAGGGGCACCGAAGGCAAGCTTGGCCAGCTGAATCCGCTGGGGAGGGCGGCTGTGGCGGATGAGGTGGCGCGTGTCGTGGTGTTTCTGGCAAGTGATGAATCTGGGTATGTTAATGGGCAGGCATGGGCGGTGGATGGAGGACTGAGTGCGGGGTTGCCTTTTATTCGGGGTAAGTTGGCATAGGGGGAGAGGGAGCAGACTGTGTATATACAATGTACATACATATGACCCAGTGTCTCTTTTTAGCGGCTAGTAACTTAGCCTGTATATCTACACTTGCACATATTTAAATGTAGTACGTAGTAGCATAATCCCATAACCCTAATCCATAACCACATCCCCTCCCCCCGCCTCCAATTGCGAAATCCGCATCAACGTCGTCTCCTCCCACGCCCTCTGCCGCCCTCTACACTCCTCACTCAAGAAATCCCACTTCTCCTGCATCATTGTATCCGATCGCTGCACCAGCCCCGAGCTCTGTGCCGCCTTCTGCCGCCCATGCCGCACGCGCTCCTGCGCCTCCACAATGCGCGCAACCGTCTCGCCCACGCTGCGCACCCAGTCAGCCTGCATCCACTCGTCGTTGCTGCGGATGCGCTCCAGCGCTGCCGTGAGCGCTTTGGCTGTCGGAAGGCTCCACCCTTCCCAGTCGGCTTTGTCCGTGAGGTTGGGCAGGTCGGTGCGCGCGCGCTGGGCAAGGTCGACGGCGAGTTTGCGCAGGCGCACGGCGGCGCGGTTCAGTCCGCTGGGGCGGGCGGGACCGTTTTCTTGGCGCGGCGGGGCTGTTTCCGTTGTTACCGATGTTGCTGCTGCTGCTGCCGTTGCTCCTGCCGTTGCTCCTGCTGCTCCGTCGGCGGCGGTGCCGTTGGTCTCGCGCGCTCCATCGGCAGCTGCAGTGTCGCCGGCGAGCAGCGCCGCACCGCGTTCCACGACTAGCACAAACACCGCCATTACCACAGCGCCCAAGTTATTCAGCACCCATGGGTCCTGCGTGCGCCGGCCGCCGCGCGCCACGATGTGGTCGATGCCGCCAAACACGCTGGGCGCCATGAACCGCTGCTCGGCCTTGACGCACATGTAGCGAGCCACGGGGATCATCCAGCGCGGCAGGCCCTGTGCCGCAGCGTTGGCGCCGGCCTTTTTGCTGGCCGAGAAGCGGATCCCCGCGCTGGGCTTCTGCGGGATGCGCCCCGTCATGGGCTGGGCGCCGGGGCGGGCGCGCGAGCGGACGGTGGGCACGGTGGCGGGGGGTGGGAGGGCAGGGGCAGCGGTGGGCCGAGCACGAGCGGTAGAGGCGCGGGCGAGAGACTTAGGAAGAGCTGAGTCGAGGTGTGTGTACAGACGTTTGTAGACGCGGGGCGGGACGGGTGGGCGGGGTTCGATGGGAGGCAGGTTGAGTGCGATTTTGAGTCTGGAGCTAGTTAGTATCTAGCGGATTAACGAGTAACTTACAATAGAAGCTGAGAATATCTTGGCAAAAAAAAAAAAAAAAAAAAA
>CM069896.1:3208458-3220443 GCA_036034705.1 Thielaviopsis punctulata
ATTTAGTTCAGAAAAGCTGTCGTATGTAGCATTAGGCTACGCGTAGACAGGATAATAAAGACTCAATCAATCAATCATACATGTATGCACTACTTAGGAGCTTGAATCTTGTCTGTTGTCCGAACAGTCTGGCAGGGGTAAATGAACAAGATTATACCACACAACGTCCCGACTCAGGTTATATGTAACTTGTACAAGTGTGTATGTACATACCATATGTAATAGTAGATACTGCCAGTGGACAAACCTGGAACTACATATGTATGTACTTGTACAATATATAAGTGCTTGTAAAGTCGGTCAACGGAGATAAAAGCTGCATTTGCATCAAACTGACAGAGACATCTTGTAACTTGATTAGAAACAACAAAAACCGAAGAATTAACTGACAAACAAGTTCGTGAGGTGGGGGATTTTTTTGACACCATTGCCCTATAATGCTACAACAGAACCAACACCCCACATCGATATGGCTCATCAGTCGTGGACATACTTTTTTTAATTGATTACAATGGGTGGACACACACATGTATGTACATATGTATGTATGTACATAGTATACATACGTACTATGCATGTTATCTACTTGTAAGCAAGCTAATGAATGCAACTCGCTTTGCACTTTGTACACTAGTGAGTTAGTGCTACTACGTTATCTTTCTTCGGAAATGAGGAAGCCAACTGGCTGTTGAACTGAGGACAAGGTGAAAATAAGGGCCGCGCTTAGTGGAAGGGCAAGGCGATAGATAGCGTTGCAACAAGAACCTCGATGCTTTAAAAAGGAATTACACCCCTGAAATGGCAGTGTACATACATACTGGTATACAAGCTATGAGTGAAAATGGAGGAGGGTATCATGGGTTGGCTAGCCATCTTGAAGTGCTTGGCCTAATGAAGTCTGACGATACTTGCATGCGTGTTGTAAACATTGTGTCGCACTGAAATAAAAGGATACAAGAGGAAGATGGAGGACGATAAAGGAGAAACCGATATCTACATACATAGTAGAGCAAAAAGAAAATAAAAAGTTACTTAACTACATACTATTACATGGGTGGTACATACAAGTACTGGTATGTGCATACAACCTGCTTTTATCCGGAGCAAGGTTTTACCCTCTTAACATGGGCTACAACGTGAGCTAAACGGAGGCCAGAAGGAGCATCTTTTTCCAAAACTATTCAAATAGAGAAGGAGGAAAGAGTGGAAAAGTAAAAGCAAGTTCCGAGAAGCTAAAACGGACATGTAGTCCAAGAAAGGAAGCAAATGCCTTTTGGGACGGAGCGGCGCCACTTGAGGTTTGAAAGTGGGAGCTGCCAAATTAGTTCGTTTACAAAAGATCAAGAACATGTACCTATAAATGTCATGGTTGTGTATACTAATATGCATCTGGATTTCGACTGTTGTTTACTTGTTTGTTATGTAGTACATACATATGTACATAAACATCTTCCCGTCTTAGACCCGGTGATGATCTCTCGTGGGGCTACTTTTTCACTGTGATTTGCAGCTGCATGAATGGGGGTTGCAGGCTCCAAGGTGCAAATCACCTAGAGTTTTTAAGAGAGGGGAGGAAAGCTGTTGTGATATATTAGATACTCAAGTATGTATGTAGCGTACAAGTTGCCGATATTGTGCTGCAGAACGTGTGCCTTGATATCACATGCGAACAATATCACATAGGGAAATTTTTTTTTTTCAACGGCTGTTCACAAAACTGGTGCTTGAGTTTTACCAACTTCCCCTTGCCTCTGTGAGACGGATACTAGTACATATTTCTCTTGCTGTTATCATCATCAAAACAAAAAAAAAAGTATGTACACACATAAATAATATAGGTGCATACATACATACACGCATACATACAGTTCGGTAATGGCTAACGTGTTGACTTATAATCATGACTGGAAATCACAACTAACCTAGGAAGGAAGCCCACAACGGCTGTCTGTTACAAGTCCCTGTACGCCTTTTTCTCCTGCCAGACTTGGAGGTGTGAACCATTGAAGTTTCTTGGGTTCTTTCTTTTCTCGTTTCTGATAGAGTCGGGCGGTGAATTGTGACTAGAGGAAGGTGCAGCATTCATTTGTATGTATAATCAACTTTGCGATATGTACTGAGTGAAAATTCTTCGTCCTCTTTTTTATTGTTCTTTTATACCCATCAAGCTCTTCTTTCTTCTATTTTCTATCCAATATATTACACACATACATATATCTTTCTTGTCCGCCTGAGTTTCTTTGATCGTCCTTGCTGCGACCCTCCTCCATCGACTTTCATTTTTATATAGCGAAAGCTGGTTTTACGCCACCGATTGCCTTTCACAGAGATAGCCCAGTCATTGCGATATCGCTGGTGGCACCCGAGCCTTTCTTTCTAAACCTTTTGTTACTGTACTTATACCTATTTTTCTCTCCTTCAAATCTCTTCGAATCGGAATCGGAAACATCCCACGCAAATCGTGATCTTCACACTGCACCAGTTTTCAGTCTTTTTCTCAATCATCGACTGCCGGATTTCCGCCTTGATATCGAATCATAGAGGACAGGGAAGGTTGTGAGAAACAACTGTCCACTCAATTCATCATAACAAGGGACATCAATCCTGGCATGAAACTACTTGTATAGTAAGTTGTTAATTATATCTCGCTTTGTCCAGCTTGCTTTGTATGAGTGCTCGCGCCTCCTCGAGGTGGACGGCCTCGAGGCCTTTGCTTTTGTCATGTTCAGCCTATTTTGAGATTTGAACAGCTTCCCATTTCCCGTCTGTTTTTGTAAGCAGCGGCAGTGGTAATGGCAATGGCTGGACCGCTTTGACCTATGTAATGTCAAGTGCGTATAACATACCAGTACAAATAAGTCCCTTGCCGTCTGCTCAATTCTTGTTTTCTTCTTTTTCTTCTTCTTTTTTCCTCTGTTCTTACTCTGCTTTTGCCAATCGCAATCCTGCAGCCCTTATTCCCTGCATCGATCTTTCTTATTTCGCTGAAATCTGGGCGATCTTCTGTTAGAGATTGAGCGCAAAGGCACTCAGAGGAGCACACCTAATTTGCTTGCTAACAACTGCACAAATACTTCTACTTCTTTATATGAAAGGACTTTGATATGCACAAGGTGCCAGTCAAAATCTGCATCTGGGCTGTGTGTGGTTTATGGCCGTTCCAGTTAGATCCAGTTAGATCTGCGTGCAACCTGTACATATAGTACAGCACGTCAAACAATGGCCTTGTCTTTTATCTTTGCGTATTTTGGGGTTTAAGAAACACATCAAACTTTACCAAAAATGAGCAAAGCTTCTAGTGAAGAAACGCCCAGCTAAAACATTCTGGCTAGTGCTAGTTTGGAGTGACCCCAGTCCCGGCAACACAACATGATTTTTGGTGTACAACGAAGTTCTAGTCAAGCTCAAGATCTCCAATAGTCGGAAATAGTGGTACAAAGTGGGTTTGCCTGGCTGGCTTAAATAGAGGTTTGACAGGAAGAGAAAGAACTGCACATTTTCAATGACTTCTATCAACCAATCTTTCATCTTGAAGCTGAATGAACAAGCTAAACGAACGACAACTATGCAACAGGGTTCTGGCAATGATTTGTCGTTCTTAAGCCTCTGCGTTCAGGCTTCATTACAGCTCAAACAAGCAGAAAGACCTTGCTTCTCAAGCTGCTATTATAGCCGTATTTCCTAACTCTACTGCAAAGAAAAGAGAAGCTCAAGGTCAATCATTTCGCCCTTCCATCATCTCAAACTCGATCCTCCACTGGCAACGGAACGGTCTAATTTCAACAAATCCTCGCCACGGCCGCCATGGCCAGCTAGCCCCTACCAGAACCATGGAAAACCATAGTGGCCAATCCTGGGCTTTGGGGCCCGTGGCGTTCCATCCTGGCTAAGAGGCCCGTCTGATTATTGTAGTGCTTGTTGCTATGCTTTGCGCTGCCTTGACCTCTTCAATATGTCAATATTTATTATGTATCATTATATTTGCAGTACATAGTACCGTGTATTATTTTCTTTGCTTTGTCCATAATAGATACTGGTTTGCATCAAGTTCCGCCGGCGTCTTTGACGGCTTTTGCACTTGGTAATTTCATTTCCTTTCCTGACCATCATCTGTCTGGATCAGGACTGTAATTTCTGGTTATCTTTTTTGACCGTCCATTCAGTCTGTCTGAGCTTCGTCTCTTGTTCACGCAACTCTACTTTTCCTTTTTTTTTTCTTCTTCTTTTTCCCTTCCTTTATTTCCTCTGACATCATCACTCTGGAGGAATTGTCCTCCTTTCCTCTATTTCTTTTCTTTTGTTACGGTATAATCACCAGTTCTACAACCAATGCTTCCTTGATGGAACCTGCGAGTATCAACATCAGCCAACTTTAGTCATTCTTTTGTTTCCTTTTCTTATTGGCCTTTTCTTTTATCACTTCAATTCTCATCAGCCAGCTACAGCGCAAGTTTCGCTCTACCTCGGCATATTTTGAATCTGTCTATCTTTTTTCTCACATTCCAGCGCGTCAGCACGAAAACGCAAACGCCTGGAAAGCGTATACATACATGCAAACTGTATCTGTATAACCAGAGCAGCCCTTGTGATAACCCGGGCATTAGACAACAACTCTGTATCACAGACGCCGACACATACATATGCACATACAAGCATACATACGTCACAAACAACAGGCTTGCATTTCACCATGGGGGACCCTAAAGCTCACCGTCGTTCTGTCTTGTCACAGCAGTCATCTATAGCCAGTTCAAACGACGCCCAACGGTCAAACCGCCGCTCATTAATCTTTGACCACGAGTCGTCTTTGCTTATTTCTCCTGCGCTATCAGCCGACACAGCGCCCGACTCGCGCCCACCGTCAACTCTGTTCCTTGACTTTGATAGTCTGTATTCTCCGGAAGAGCAGACTTCAAAGTGTGATCCAAGTCAAACTTATTTCAAGTTAGACGAAGCGCCACCACACAACATCAACAAAACTATCACCAATAGTGACATAGATCGTTTTTGTCGTTCGAATCTCAGTCCCAATCTCAATCACCAAAGCAAGCGTCTAAGTGCAGCGTCCAGCTCATGTAATTCAAACCGAGACTCCATCCTATCGATTCTAGACGACCCGTTCTTCCAGAACTTGCAGATTGGTGCATCCATAGAAGCTCCGCGGCGCGTATCTGTCGCACATAGTCTTGCAGCTGAAGAAGCGCAACGAGTGCGCGAGAAGAAGCTTGACAAGGCGTACACGACATCATTCATTGACACAGATCCTGATCCGGAGTTTGAGTACGACGGTAAAACCAACGGCGCCCACGACGTCAGCAACGAAAGCTTTGATTTTGAGCTTCCGTATGTGGAGGAAGAGTCTGCGCTTTCACCAAGAGACGCTGGCCCCGTAAAGCGGGTTCACAAGCCACCACCACCACCACAACAACAACTACATTACTCAAAACAAAGACAGAAGCAACACCCGTCACAGTCATCGGTATCATCGCAGTACTCGGGGGTCAGTTCGTTGTCCAGCCAGCAAAAGTATCAAACCATTCAATTCCAGCCGCCTTTTCAACCACAATTTTCCCCCAAGCGTCAAGCTAGCGTCAGTTCGTCGCAATATCAACCACATCATTCTCCTAAGCGTCGACCCAGCATAAGCTCGCTTCACTTCCAACCTCCACAGCTTTCTCCTACAAGACAGCCTAGCGTGCCCTCGCTTCCATACCAGCGGGAGCTTTCACCAACGCGCCAACTTTCGCCAACGCGCCAACTTTCACCAACGCGCCAGTCTTCACCAACACGCCAGCAAATATATCAATCACCCCAGTATCAACCACAGCTATCGCCAAAACGCCAACCCATACTTCAGTCTCCTCAGTACCAAAGACAACTTTCACCCACGCGTCGGTCAAGTATTAGTTCGCCGCAATATCAGCCGCAGCTATTGCCAGCGCGCCAACCTAACATTCAATCACCGCAATATCAAACACAGCGATCGCCCACACGCCAACCTAGCTTCCAGCTGCCGCAATACGAGCCGCAATTTTCGCCAAAGTATCACACACATCACGCGCAGTATTCGCCCAAGCATCGGCCGCCGCCTTTGTCCAGGCAGAAATTACCAGAGGAGTGGACTCGTCCGTCGCAGGATAGCCCGGCGCCTGTTCTTGAGCGCTCGTCTTCAGGACGGAGAAGTTTTAGTACCAGCCGTCACGAGGTAAGCCTTTTACTTTTTGTTTTTGGTTGTTCAAAAAAAAAAAAAGAGATCTTGGTGCAGATTTTGGCGAGCTGTCAAGGTTCAGCGGCATTTGGTCGACGCTACTGCATGCAAGCATGAACATGTACATACATACATACTTGTATGCACATGCACAAAGAACACGAAAAGTCCCAAACTATGGGTTAGCGTTATCTCTTATCAGTTGCGTGTGTTGTCTTATCTTCTATTCGGATTCGAGCTAGGGTCCATTTCCTAGATGAAGCATTGTTTTTCTTAATGCTGTTTTGTTTGTTATTTGCTGCGCCTTTCGGAGCCTCGATGCAGACCCAGTGGGTTGGTGAAAAGAAAAGGGACCAAGCTTTCTCACGTCGTTCGTACCCGGTTCTCAAAAGCGAAACAATGCTAGACTTCAAGGTGTCGACGTGATGCGATCAACCCACCCACCCACAAGTTTGCAAGGCTAGTGCTTGCATTTGAATTTGGGTTACCCGATAACTTTATTCAAGCTTTGCATATCAAATCCCGTCTGGAGAGATTTCGGACAATATAGCCAACGATTCTCACGTGTTGTTGGTAATATATCTGATTATATTTTTTCATCTTTTTTTTTTTATTTTTATTTTTAGGTGCTTTGCCTTTCTATTTCCAAGTGGCCAAGAAAAGATTTCATGGTGAGAAAAGGATTGGATTAAAAAAAAAGAAAGGCAGGATATTACGTTATAGTTTGGTGTTGATATAACTGCTGGCCATTTACGATATGCTGGCTATATGAGTGATCGCAACATCATCCAAGCTCGCCAGCGAGCTGCTTCTACTTGCAAGCAACAGAGTTGTTCTTGTTTTGGTAGTCTTGAACACTGGATCTTTGGTGTTTTATGCGCCTTGTTTCCAGACTCTCTTTTTTTTTTGTCTTCTCATGTCATTAATTTCTTCTTTACTTTTCTTTATTCCTTTTTTTTTTCTACCTATTTTCCTTCTTTTGTTCAACTACTAACAACTATCGTGATTGAAATTAAACCAAACAAAACAGGTTAGCAAGTTGATTTCGCGCACTCTTACACGCAAGCTCAGTCGCAGCATCAGAAGTACGACCAGCAATATGGACACAGTCAATATTGCAGTGATTGGCGCTTCTGGCGTTGGCAAATCGACATACATCCAGAGGATTCTCGGGCTGTCTCGCCTGCCACTATCGGATGCATCCACTCTGTCATATGTGGTTGACAATGTCACGCATTCGGTGACTTTGATAGAGATGGATCTGGAGAATTTGGACTTTGCATCGGGCGGAGGCAGCAGCAGCAGCAGCCAGCAAGTGCCGATCCAATGGCCGAGGCAGATTAATGGGCATTTTATGCCACAGGTTGACGGAGCAATGATTATGTACGATGTGACCAACGCCGACAGCATTCGTGATTTGGATAAGACACTGAGTAAGTTTTTTTTTTTCTACTTCAAGTCAACAGGAGATGGTGGGTGGGCATGGCACGGCTTAATTTACTCAGTCTGCGCTGTAAATATTTCCTGCTCCCAGGCCCCTAAACCCCACGTCCCGGCCTCTGGGAACGCCCTGTAACTCCCCTGGCCTGCTATGTTTTATTGATTTTTTTTTTTTTTTTTTTTTTTTTTTCGTTCACCTCAACTAATGCGCCTGTTTTTTCTCTCCCCACTGATCAGATGCCCTTACAAACTCTGGATTACCGGCTGTTTTGGTGGCGTGCAAATGCGACCGCCCCCAAAATTGCCGCGAAATAAATGCTGAAGGAATAGCAAACCACGATCGCTTCAGAGCGTGCATCGACAACTTTACTCTGTCCTCAAACAAGCCAGAACACGCGCGAGTCTGCCTGACGACAATTTTGCGCGCTGCTATCAAGATGCGTCGAGGTTAGTTTTCTTTTTCTGAGCCATTTTTGCGTTATCTTTACTTTTGCTTATTTTGCTTGTGTAATTCTTAAATTCTGTTTTCATGCTGTTATTCCTGGCTTGCCTGCTTGCGTCCGTCCCCTATTTCCAATAATCTGTCTACATGTCTCGTCTTTCTTTTGGTTACGCCAGTTTTTACTTGATTATGCTATTTTCTTTTCTCTTTTTTCTGCTTATTATTTATTGGTCATGCTTTGCTTGTGTGCTCTATTGATTGATTCTTACTCGACTCAACTTGAATTTTGGACTGGCATCTTTGCCTCTCTTGCTCAAGTCATTCTCGGCCAAGACTCGGGGGGAGCCATGTCTTGTCATGGGCGGCCGCCTGTTTGTTTCTGACGCTGACTCTGTAGCTGGCTGGCTGGCTGGTTGTTTGTTTGTTTTTCAGTGGCAAGCAGAAGATTGCGATAGCAGCTGGCTGTAAGTGCAGTGCAGTGGCAGCAAGCGCCAAACAAACAAGGCTTTTGAGAGAAAAAAAAAAAAAAAAAAAAAGTCGCCCCCAGAGACACACAAATGTTACTGGCAATGATGTTTTGTAACCTCAGAAACTCGGGAGCAAGCAAGCACTATATAAGCACAAGGCTTATGTACACAGCAAAGCTCAACGGAAACTAAGGCTACTCCTAGCCAAGAGACACGGAGAGAGAGAAACAAAGAAAAGGACACCAAGAGAGAGGGAGCAAGAGAGCCAAGGAGAACACGAGTGCCTTGAAATAGTCTCCCCCTTCCTTCTATTCTCTTTCCTTGCTGTTCTTTACCTCGTTCTTCATGGGTGCATCCTACACCGGATGTTTCATGATCCCTGATTTTTCTTTTATATTATTTCGATTTTTTTCGGCTCAGTTTAGCTTGAATCTTGGTTAAGCCAATGCTGCTTTACTTGATTTGATTTATTTTTATTTATTTTTATTCTTTATCGAACCCTTTACTCATCTTCTCGTACTTGCTGTCTCTATAGAAACCGTTGAACCTCCGCATCGAAGACGAGCTGCGTCTGCCGCCAACCTAGACGCTCCATTTGACGCCAGCCAGACCCATTCGTCATCCTCGCGTCCCCTGAGCCAGCAGAGCAAACATAGCAGGGCAAGCTCAGACATGTCCGCTATCCGCGGCTTTTCCTCTGCCACCCACAACCCCGACCAGTACCGAGCTCGCAGCCCACGAGTTGTGTTTCCCAGTGCTTCTGAAATCTTTGGTGCTGATATCGAAGAAGAACCCGCCAATACCAACGAGGCTTCTTCGTCGCCTACCACTCTTACGCCCGCTACTTCGTCTACTACTTTTTCCTCGTACTACGGTCGCCGCGCCCCCAACATTCGCCTGAACAGTGTGACGTCAACCGACTCGTTTCTCGACATGGATGAATCCGACGGCGAGTCGCATTCGCATCTGCACCAAAACCAATCCCAGCTCCAGCTCCAGTACCAACACCAGCACTCGCAGTCGCAGTCGCAGTCATTACACTCTCATTTGTCGTCTCACCGAGGCTCGGAAGACGTGCCTATCCTCCAGCGCGACGGCGATGCCATTAGCGATCTCGAATTCGACCGCGCATCTCGGCGCAGCGGCAGCTCCAATGGCGGCCGGAGTCTTGGTAACAACGGCGTACCCTTTGACGAGCTGGTTGACCGGCTGCTGGTCCTGCGCATGACCAAGTCCCAACACAACTTTGCCAACATCTTTCTGTGTCTATATCGCAAGTTTGCGACGCCCGGCGAGCTCTTTACCGCCATCCGCGCTCGTCTGGATCGCGTGCGCGACGACCGCAAGCTGCACTATCTCACCAAGACGGCGACGCAGCTGCGCATCATCGACGTGGTGGTACGGTGGGTGTCGTTGTATCCTGGTGACTTTGCCCGACCGACGACTCGTCGCAACCTACGCGATTTTGTGCGCCACATCTCCACCGAGCCGATCTTCGCCGTGGCTGCTCAACAAATACAGTCTTGTCTGACAACGAGCGTGGTTGAGAATGACGACACGGGATGGGAGCGGTCAGACGACGCCGGCGAGGTGGAAACTGACGGCGACTCCGCCCACGACGGTTCTGGCCTGTTTAGCGGCATCAGCACGCTGCGCCTCGAGGAAGATGATCGCATGCCGTCGTTGCACGGGCTTGATCTTGAAATTCACGATCCATCGTCGCTCAGTGCCATTTCGGGCATCCAGTGCCACTATAACTCGGTCGAGGAGTACGAGCGCGCAGCGTCCAAGCTGGTACCGTCAGAGCAACTGCCGATGAACAAGGCGCGATACCACCAGTTTATGGACATTACCAACGAAGACATCATTGGCGAGATGACGCGCATCGACTGGATCATGTTTTCGTCGATCCGCATCCGCGACTTTGTGCGCTACGTCAGTCTGTCGGCCGAGGAAAAGGCCAAGAGCAAGAACATCAAGAATGTACAGCGCATCATTTCGCACTTTAACCATACGGCGCTGTGGGTAGCCAACATGATTTTGCTGCGCGACAAGCCCAAGCACCGGGCGCAAATCTTTGAAAAGTTCATCGACATTGCCCACAAGCTGCGCGCGCACAACAACTACAACGGTCTGGCGGCAGTGCTAGCCGGACTGAATAGTACCTCGATCCACCGCCTGGCGCAGACCAAGGCGCTGATTTCGCCCGAGGCACAGAAGCAGCTGGCCATGCTGACGCTGCTCATGGCCACGCAAAAGAGCCACGTGACGTACCGCCTGGCCTGGGAGAACTCGCCGCTGCCGCGCATCCCGTTTATCCCGCTGCACCTACGCGACCTGGTGTCTGCCGAGGAGGGCAACACGACACTAGTTAGCACGGACCTGGCAGCACCGCCGGGCTCGTCGTCGACGCTGGTCAACTGGAGCAAGTTTGAAGTGCTGGGAGAAGTGCTGCTGCCGATCATGCGCAGCCAGGGCATGGAGTATGGCAATCTGCGGCGCAATGAGACGGCGCGCGAGTTGATTCTAGAGTGCAAGATGCCAACGGACGAGGATGAAATTTATGCGCGCAGCATCCAGGTGGAAAGCGCATCAGCGAACGCGGCGTTTCCCATGGAGAATGCCAAGAAGAAGTTTCCGTGGTTTGCCAAGTGATTTTTTTTTCTATTATACTCTTTCACGATTTATTTTCTTCATATCTTTTCTTTTAGACTTGTGTTTTTTTTCGGGTTTTCTTTCTGTTTCGTTCAATGCCGGCTTCATCTATACTATACACCTGTACAACCATTACCGTTTCCTTCTTCTTTTGGGTTTTGTCTTGTTCTGTGGGAGGGGTTTCTTTTATTTTCTTTTCTAGGTTCTTGTTTCATCTAGGGTTGAACTCTAGCTTTGCTCTTCTTTCTGGGACATCTAGGGTTGAGTTCTAGCTTTGCTCTTTGTCCTGGGACATGCATGTTTTTGTGTTCTTCTGTTTACTGGACTTGGCCTCGTCTTCATGATTTTACTTGATTTTAAATATATACCAGACATGACCATGCGATGCATTCGAATTAAGATACTCGAGTTTGTAGTGATTGATATCTTGTGGTGGTGTGTGTATATGTATATAGATAAACAGGAGTTTCCTGTGACGGTGTCTCTCTGGAGGGGTCATCAAACCACTCTACTTCCATCGCCCAAAAAAAAGAAGAAAAAAGAGATGGAGCGGGGTGGTTAGGGCGGCATGGCATTTCACAATATTCTGCCAAAGCTCGCCAATCTCAAGCCGATTATCGTGATCTTGTGTGTCTTGGTTAAACCCGAAGCAAAAGAAACACACAAGTCGGCCGTGTAACATACAAAAAAAAAAAAAAAAAAAAAAAAAAAAAAAAACCCGGGCCAGCATTAAAAGGAAGTGTGTGATAAATCTAAAGGGTTGTGATGCGATC
>CM069896.1:3220543-3245171 GCA_036034705.1 Thielaviopsis punctulata
AAAAAAAAAAAAAAAAAAAAAAAAAAAACTAGACAGACTCTCAGCCTCCTCTATGCATTAAGTCTCTCTCTTCGGAGCCATGAGTCTCCCAACCGACCTCAGGGAATCGCCTCGGCGCCCAGCTCGCCCTCGAACCCAATCTCGGCCAACTTCTTATTCTTGCGGGCCTCGCGGTCGCGTTCACGGTCGCGCAGCCTACGCGCCTCGGCCTGCACAACCTCGAGTGGCGCGCGCTCATATCCGCGTGGCGGCGCCTCGAGCCCGCCGGGGCCCTCGTCGATGGCGTCCATGTCGATTTCGCCGAGCAGCAGCACGTTTTCGCCGCGCACGAGGAACACGCCGCGCTGGATGTCGGTGAAAAGGCCCGGTGCCGACGGCGAGGGCGGCGGGATGAAGATGCGTTCCGTGGTGGATTGCAGGACGAGGTTGGCTGAGAGAACGAGGCCACGGTGGTTAGTACACAGCAGGGAAGAAGAAAAGAAAGGGGGAGCGGGCGGGGAGAGGAGGGGGGGAAGAATGGGCATACCGAATTGGTCCCAGCTGCGCAGCATGCCAAACAACTTGCGCCCGTCACGAAGCACCACAACCAGTCTCTCTACATCAAACGCGCAGTCAGTAACATCATCAGTAAACGCCGTCATCGCCCAGCCATCCATCCTCGCGCCCACGATGGGTAGAGGCACAATGCTGGCAAAGAGAGAAAAGAAAAGACTAACTGTCTGTCAGGTCCAGCAGCTGCGCTGCCGTCGTGAACATCTGCGGCGGCAACTGCGGCACCGCCGGCGGGCCTCCGGCTCCATTGACGGCTCCAGCCGGCGGTCCGCCCGCCGCCATGCCGAGCATCATCATGCCCGGTGACGCGCCCTCTGGAACGTCCATTGTGTAAATATATGTGTCGGAGGGTTTTGTGTGTTTTTTTCGATGGTGACGATTCGAGAAACGAAAAGCGCGCTTTCTGGATTCCTTACTTTTTATATATAAATATATAAATAAATAAATGCATTGCTCTTTAGATTTATTATGGGGGGGTGGGTATAAAGGTTACAAGCGGGGAGGGCCGCCTTGCTGGATTATGTAATCACACTAAGAAATTTGAACAACAAAGAGAAATAAAAAATGGAGAGAAAAGTTTGAAGTCTAAAGAAGAAAAGTCAAGCTTTTCACTTTCTGTGTTCGGGAGATGCTTGTTTCTTTATCACAAGACAAAAGTTAGAAAGTTAGGCCGGAGTTTGTAGGTTTTTCTTGTGTCGTCTGTTAGGGTCAACAGAGAGGGTTAAAGATTGTCCCATCAAATGACGTTATGTAGTACTTACCTTCAAGCTCACAGGATATCGCGTCAGTACAACAAACTAGGTTGCAGCTCCGCAGACACTAACCCTGACACTATTTTCCCACGTGACAAGAAAGCGTCAACGTCCAAGATACAAATGGGTCACGTGCTCGTCAGTAAACCTCTAATACCAACATCACCACATTCTCATTCGAATGCAAAGCGTCTATAACAGCTTCACGGTCTAAACTCTTTCCTCTCAAACCAAAAAATAATACAATAGTAATACATATGTATAGCCGCCCGCTCATAAAACTTTACCATGACTGCCAAACACCTTTTGATCTCACACAAAGTTCTCCTATATGCTATGATATCAACACCCTTCCCCAGGCAAACTTTTGAAAACCGAACAAAATAATAAGAATCTCAAATAGCCACAACATAAGAAAAGAAATAGTAAGACATGTTCACCTTTTTACAATGCGTAAGAAAGGGAAGTGAAAAGAAACAGACTAAGAAGAAAAAAGAAAACGAAAAAGAAAGAAAAAGCATAGAATACACACCGTAAACTCTCAGAAGAAAGAATACAGTAAAAAAAAGGGTGAATAATGCAGACTTTGTCTACCCATGAATCAAGACTTTATCGAGTACATCAGCCAAGGACTGATGCTAAAGTCAAGTTAGAGGTCAACAAGAGAAAGACAGGTTATGTGGAAAAAAAACGACCTAGGCCACAAACACCAGCGCTGCACAGAGAAACATGCTTTCAAAAGGCAAGTCTATGGCTTTTTCGTCTGCCTGTCTTTTTTTTTGTGATATCTGAGGTTCAAACACTCCCCATCAGCACACCACAGCTTCATCTCCAGAGCACTGCCACCACCTTTGTAACCAGACACGGTCCCCTGTTTTAAAGAAAGAGAGCCCAATCGAGGATACACAATGCTTCAGCCTGCCAAGACAAATCATTGTGTAAAAGACAGTTCCCCATTCCCATCACCATCAGTTCGCCGTCAACTTGTTTTTTTTTTAACCAAAAGAGAAAAAGTAAACCAAAAAAAGACCAATGCAAAAACAATCGACAGGGAAAAGAATTAGAAATAGAGAACAAACAAGAATGCAAAGGAGTATACCCAACATGTGGGTATATCAAAGAACAAAAGAAGAAAGAAGAAGAAGAAGAAAAAAGGTAATCTTGCTACTGGTGAAAAGAGAAACACCAACAGAAATAATAAACCAATAGACAAAACCAAAAGACAAAAATGATAGTATGTAATATATATCGCCACCCAGAATTGCGCCGGACGCAGACAGTCTTGAACAAACCGAGAAAAAAAGAGAAAGAAAGAACGAAATGCATCAACGCAAGCCCACGGCAACAAACAGCCCAAGTAGAAACAAAAGAAAGAAAGAAAGAAAACCCCCTCCGACGTTGAGTAGAACTAGCCAAGCGCAACAAGTCCTTTGTCTAGACATCTCGTCATAAGAGAATGACTTCTGACAGCGATGTCAAGTCTCGGTAAAACTCGGAAAAGAAAAATAAAAGGTCTTAGGCAACAAAATGCCCAAGGACGAAGAAAACAAAACGAAACGGAACGAAACCGCATTAAAAACAAACGTAATGAACCGGGGCTGGCCAAAGCTGTGATGGCCAAAAAAAAAAAAAGAAAAGAAACAAAGATAGAAAAAGAAAAAAGAAGAAGAAAAACAAGAAAACGCCTTTTGATGGGCCGTGTCGAGCCTGATAGTGCGTATATCAAAAGCGACTACAACCGATTGATGGTCGACTTGCACAGAGCCTCTTGTAACTCTGGACGTCCATCCATAGCAGCAAAGGCATCGGAAAACTTCATCCAAGCCCGCTCGCGCTTCTCGTGCTCAGGCCAGATGGGCTCCTCGCGTACAACCGTGGCCTCGTAAAAGCGATACACAGACTTTTGCTTAGTCTTGGAAGACTCCTTGGGAGCCCGAGTCTCAGCAATGTCACCCAAGTCGTAGTCGATTTTGATAATTATGCCAGCTTCTTCCCACGCCTCACGTTGGGCCGCATCGGCGCATTGCTCGTCCAGCTCCCAGCCGCCCTTGGGCAGAACCCATGTTTTTCTACGCGTCGATTGGATCAGAAGCACATAGTTGCGGTCTTCGGAGAGAGGCACAACGCCAGCCACAAGACGCTCTCCGTTCTCATTGTATCCTGACATACACAACTTGTTAGCTTGCAAGTTCCAACGGACACCCAGAAGTCATGATATTAGGGTTCGGTGGGTCTAGGGTTGTTGGCGCATTTTGGTGGCTCAGACTAGGAAAAAAAATTGGATGGAGGGGCACAAAGGAAGAAATGCGCCAAAAGAATGGAAATGACATTCGCGTGACCGAGAGAGTGTGCAAGTAATGAGAAGGGGATATTGAATAATTCCAGTATCGTCACCGAGTTGATGAACTCGGCCAATCAACGGAAACAGCGCGGTGTCGCGGTCAATAGCCAATAGCGCATGTCGCATGCTTCAAACCTGCATACCAAACAAGCGACACCATAAGCATCGGATGCCGTACACAAGCCCCAAACGGCCAAAATGTAGAAGAAATAAGAAAAACAGAGAATGAAAAAAAAATTACAACTCACGTTGGTTAGTGCGGCCGACCCGCGACTCCATGGAAAGACTTGAAGAAGCACTCATTTTGAGAGTGGGAGGTTGAAATATCAAAGGATATCGAGTCAACTTTGGTAGTGGAGGTGATGGTTGTAGGAGACTGCGACATGCAAAGTGTTGGATAGTCCTGAGGTTGGCGCGCGATCGGAAAGGACGGCGACAGGATCTGTTAAAGGGTGATGGGATGTAAAGCCAATATTCTGCGGGTGTGCGTGCGGGCGTGCGTAGGTACAACACAATACGCTTCACTACACTACGCTGCGCTAGAGGTGTGGTATGTATGCAGCAGTATAGGTGCAGTGGCAGAACGAAACAATCAGCAGCGAAATCTGACTGGAAACCGACGGGAAACGGAGCAGAAAGCCAGCAAATATCTGAAGTATCAATATGGCGAATGCGATTCGAGCGAGTCGACGCCGTCCTGGTATAGAAAGACAAAAGTGACGTTCTAGAGAGTTGAACAATCAATCAATCAAGTCGGTCGGTCGGTCGGTCGGTTGGTCGGTCGGTTTGATCGGCTGTGACTTGGCGACTTGACTAGAAAGAAGTCTTTGCGGGTAGTATGTAGTGATTAGTAGTATGTATGTCGTTGTTGTTGCTGTGCAGACTCAGAAAGACGATGACTAAACAGAGAAGATACTATATCTTCTCAAGAGCGAGAGAGCAAATGTACAATTCAGAGCCGCATTGTTATGTCGAAACTGGCAGTAAAAGCAGATGTGAAAGATGAATGGTGGTGTGGGTGTAGCAGACTATGATTGCAACGGGGCTGATGGACGTTGAGAAAAGTTGGCTGTCGGTATGCTATGTATGGTGTATGGTGTTGAAGGTTATTTTTTCTGGTTGGACGCTGTGTGTTTTTGACCAAGACAATAAAACAAGTCAGCCAGAGCAGGATACTTGTACATATACGTACTATGTACATAGTATATAGTATGTATACGTACGTAGTATGTACATAGGAAGAGGAACAGACAGAGCGGAGTAGGGCGGGTGGGTTCTGAACTCTGGGGGGGGGGGGGGGGGTTGAGATTTCGTGGGATTTTGGTTGGCTAGCTGCTGTCAAATCTTTCCAGGAGGCACCTGTTAAGGCCCTATTAGGTGGGAAATAAGCAATTAATTTAGCAGCGGTAGTGGGTGTTGGTAGCACGCTATTAGCATAACATATGTACATACATACGTAAATTGATTTATTGATTGCAAAATGATACTAATAATAAAGAAACGGTCAAAGATCAAGCTTATACATGGTATGTACTACAGAAATATACTGAATCTACAACCATGAACAAAGCGGCTGAAGCTTTGCTTTAAATAACTAAAATATCACTTCAAAACATCAATACGTATTTTTGGGAGGGGCTTCGAATTAGGCAAAGGGCAAAAGTCCGGTTGCTTGAAGGGTTAAGTGTTAAGCTCGAAAATATCGACTTGACTAGTGAAAAAATCGGAGGCCGAAGACTCATCCAGAGGGATTCGATTTGGCGTCATGCATTTATACTTGTACATGTATGTATATGTATGTATGTACCATACGTACTATGTACAATAGTATACTGGCAGGAGAGCGGATTCATTGTAATTAGCCGACATGGAGATTTTCAAGTAAATATACACAGAGAAAATTCATATAGACATGCACATTGTACTGAAGCTTCGGGAATCACAACAACAATATTGCTCGTATTTTTATTTACAGCGATACAAAGAAAATGCCATTTAAGTTTAATTACAAGTGTGAAGCTCAATGTATACATTGTAGTACATCGTAGGATATCCTCTTACATATGTCGGGAGGGGCGGATATTTCTTTTCCTTTTTCCCCCACAATCCAGAGAAAAGAAGAATGAAGTGAGAAGACCCCTTACTGTAACATACTGCATACTGCGTACTTATATGTGCTAGTATGTATGTAGATACATTTTTTTTTTTTTACTGAAAACGCCGGAAAAAAAAAGAAGAAGAACAGGGTACTCTCAGGCGATTTCAGTATACAAGTGTCTCACTTACATGTTTGTATGTACATATGCTTGATGCAACGAGCCGACCTTTATTTCTTGATGCATATGTTGTTATGAAGGGACGTATGAGCTTGAAACACATTTTATGTGTGTATGAATGCTACGTAGATGCAATTCATCACGAGTTATATTGTCCTTCTTTGTCTTTGGCCATGGCCTGCCCGACAAGTGACGCTGCGAGGCAACCGCCTCATCTTCTATCTTCTATCGTCTTTACAACATCCCTTGCATTTGCCAATTTTCATTCAGCTTGACTTTCCAGGCTCTTGCGGATGGTTTGATCGAATGAAATCAGATGCACTGAGGAAACGGAGATACGTATGCATTTATTACTTTGCTCACGTACGTAATGATGCCGGGAAAATGTGCCTTGCAATTTGATTACTGTAACAATAACGGCAGCGTCCCAGGCAGATGCAGTCGAAATATGTACATGTAAGAAGCATGACGTCGACACAGGGTTAGATAGGGCTGTGAAGCTTATGAGGAACAGCTTCAGGCCCAGGAAAAGTATGTACATACTACTACTACTACTGTGTACGTTATACTACTACATACTGGTAATTAACATACCACATACATACATACTACGTACTGGTATGTATGTATGTACTAGTATATGGAGCTTGCCCTGATCCGACCGCTCGGGCAGTGTAATTTGAGCCGAAGTGATTAACACTCCAATGCACCGACTTTGGTTTTGCTATGAAGAAAGCCATGAAAAGGAATGCCTTGGTTGTACGTACATACGTAGCACTACATACAAGTTATAGTTCTGTGAGTTTTTAGGCCCTGATTCATGTATTAAGGTGGGGCAAAAAAAAGTCCTTGCAAGCAACTTGGGAAAAAAGTGGCGAGGCTGCAATGCAAATGCGTTTGCGCTCTTCGATTCGATTTTGCCTATCCTCCTCTTGTGATTCTCTTCCACCTCAAAACCCAAAACAAAAGATACGAGAAAGAGAAACTACATCTATCACGACAGTTCTCTCTGCACCTGCTGCTCACTAGCCCGCTGAACCCACTTCAACACTTTTTTTAATCCATCCGCCATCTCGGTTTCTCTTTTCCAACCCAACGTTCTCATTTATTTCCAACGTGATACATACTCGCCTCATCTCATCGCCCAGATCCCAACAGGAACTTTATACTCGGTCATTGTTCTTTGTGACAACTTCTCGGCGTGCCGCAACTGGCACATACATACCATTATAGATCTACTGCCACTCAGCTGTGCCATATTTCTTCCTTTATTCTCGATTAAACCTTTGCTCGGATTGCCGTTTTCTGTGATTCTCTCTAGTCTCTCAGCGTTACACTCGGGTTGGACCACCGCAAGAGCAGCTTCTGGAGAAAAAAAAAAATAACACTCAACAGTGAAATAAACAAGACTAAAGACAGCTTTATATACATACATACATAGACGGTGCCGCACTGCACCACGACTTAGTTCCCCCGTGCAACCCAAGTCGCCGCTCCTTTTTTTATCTTTTGCAGCCCATAAAGCCGGTAACTGGGCTTTTTCGTTATCTCGGGCCTTTCTTGATTATCAGAGTTGCTCCCTTCTCTTTCTTTTCCTTCGTTTTCCATTTTGCTCATCTTTCGCTTCTGTCTTGAACTATTTACATACCTCCTTACACTCTGTCCAACTGTCAGAACAACAACATCAGCAACAACAACAACGACAACAGGATGGACCTGTCAGACAGTAATGCCCCTGTCGATTACCAGGCTCGCAACTACCTGACCCCTATTGGTAAGTTTGTGGTGGACAAAGAATACCTTTTTAGTGTTCCTTGGTTTGCTTTTGCTTGTGCCTTGTACTTGTACTGTACACTACTACATACTGCATACATACTACCGCTATTTACCACTACCGGCTCTTTTCTGTACATACATACACTCCAAGAAGCCATTCCCCCCACTGCTTCCTGCACCCCTCCTCCTTAGCTCACTTACGGCAAAGCTCCCTTTTTTTCTCCTCCAACCATTTTACCTCGTGCTTGCAGGCCTGGTGCTCGTTGGCTACGGTAGCCAACGGTTAGGATTCCTTTGTGCTCTCTCTTCATGTTTTTCTTCTTTCTCTTGGTGGCTCGTAGATTTAACGGGCTAGTCCAAGCACAGTTCCAACTCTCGTGCTCTCTTTCTCAAGTAGTACTGGGCTTGGGACGGCTTCTGTGCAACAAATGCGTACATCTGTACATATGTACATACATACCTACATACATACATGCATACATACATATGCTACCTTCTACGTACATGACATTGGCAGAATAAGAGCAGTGAATTAACAGCGTTAAGGATACACTACGTCGTCGACATGTGGATATTGCAAGTCTAAAAATCACAGTAAGTTATTAGCCCAAAGGACTCTCATCCAAGGCTAACATCGGATAGGCTACTCTTACTATGCGCAGACTACATCCATGAGCCCCGAGTTTTACCAGGCTATTGCTGACCGGTCATGGAGACGATCTGGTGCGCTGTTGTACCGGCCCGATCCTCGAAAGTCGTGCTGTCCGCATTACACAGTGCGCTTGGATTCGTTGGCGTACAAGCCCAATCGCAACCAACGGCAAGCCCTCAACAAATTCAACAAGTACATCCTCGGGCCCAATTACATCAAGGAAGCGGCCCGGCTATATCCGCGCACGCGAGAACAAGCTCGACTTCGTGACACCGAGTTTGAATTCCCGGCTCGAGTGCATGAGGCCGAATACCGCAACGTTAAGACGCCACCAGAGCCCGCGCACAAGTTCACAGTGACGCTGGAAGACGACAGCTTTAGCGAGGAAAAATACGTGATTTATGAAAAGTATCAGCAACTGGTGCACGGCGAAAAACCTGGCGATGTGTCGCGGCGCGGATTTGAAAAGTTTTTGTGCAACTCACCGCTGCGGCGTGGCAAGTTTGAAGGGGATGACGGCACGGAACGCGACGTGGGGTCGTTTCACCAGTGCTACCGCATTGATGGCAAGCTCGTGGCTGTAGGCATCTTGGATCTACTACCGCATTGCGTTAGCTCTGTGTACTTTATGTACGACGAGTCGATTTACCACTTCTCACCCGGCAAGCTGAGTGCAATGATGGAAATTAGTCTGGCCATAGAGCGCGGATATCGCTGGTGGTACGCGGGCTTCTACATCCACTCGTGTCCCAAGATGAAGTACAAGATGGATTTTTCTCCCCAGTACATTCTTGATGCAGAGACATATGCCTACATACCGGTGGATGAAGGGATTCTCAAGATTCTGGAAGGACCGTATCAGAATCTGACCAAGGCGCATGCGCGTTGGCTACAAGACAAGGCGACTTTGTCAGCCGACGCTTTGAACAAACTCGTAAAAGACGACGAAACCAAAAATAGCAACAAAGATACCGGAGATGGCGATGAAGACAGCGATGAAGAGTGGCTAAACGACTCCTTGAGCAGCGTGTTTTTGTTTGACCGCAACATGCCGGGCATCCGCAGTCTGGAAGAGATTCGTGATGCAGACCTGGACAAGCTGCCCATTCACATTCGCTCGTCGGATGTGATGCTCATCACGGGCGATATCTCGTACTGGAAGGACTCGCGCAAGAGTCAATATCCCGGGCTCAAGGCGAGTATTGCTGAGTTGGTGGCGGCACTGGGCGAGCCGGATATCTTGAAGAATGTGTGTTTACAGTTTGTACAGTAGGGGAAGGGGGATGGATGGCTACATGTAGTAGTACATGCATACGTAGTTTATATAATCAAGTTTTCTATGACCAATGCGCTACAAACATGGGTTAAAGCCCGTGTCCTAACCCTGACTGATGTACTTGCCCTTTGCAATTCTGTCTATATCTGAAGCCACTCTCTAACTTAGTATAGTACAAATGCCGAGTTAAGCGGTAAATTGCCAAGCACCTGGATGGCTTCGTACGTGTACATTGGTGTAGAGCGAATATACACAATCGGCACACCGTTCACGCTTGATGCGCGGCGTTTACTTACTGCACGCCACAGTTCTTTGTGCGATGGCGAGTGCCAGCAAAAAAAAAAAAAAAATGAAAAATGAAGTGACAGGAACTTGATTCAGTGGCGTAAGCAACAGGACAAGTGCAGGACCTTCTTGAAAAAAAGGCCTGGATATTGTGAGCCAAACAGGCAAGGTTTTGAGAGGGACATGGCAATATCAAGAAAGGCGTGGATTTCGCGGACGGCTTTCAGAGAGGATGAGACGATGCACTCGGGGATCAGCCGGTCGGAGACCACGGAGGGATACTTGTAAAGAGAAGTTCCGAGGCCATCTGATGTAGTAGTAGTAGTAGTAGTAGTAGTAGTAGTAGTAGTAGTACTCTGCTAGGCAAAAAGGTCAGCATTGGCCTTTCTTCTCTGTGAGTGACTGTACTGAGAAAGAAACGGAAAGAACACACCTTACACGCATAGCCCTTTCCTGGAATCAGCCGTCGCCCCCGCAACACACACACATATATACATACATACATACATACATACATACACAGCCGTTAACGCACTCCGTGCATCCGTCCAACTAACACTCTGCTGCTCGTCTACAACCCCATCGTCCCCGCTCATGACCCTCCCGCTATTTCCCGCGGCCATTTTATGTCTGGCTTGCTCTGCGCTGTCTCTCTTCCGCGAACGGGTATGTTCCCTATGTCCTGTGCAGCGCCACTAGCTGTTGCCGCGTGGGGCGATTAGATCTTATGCGGGGGCATACTCCAAAGCCCTCAAGATGAAGACTTGTGTCGCATAGAAAACTTGAAGACGAAGGTGAAGGTGAAGAGGAGGAAGACGGTGTCGGATAAGCAATGATTCCCACACTATTCATCATGACTATTTGAGATTGAGTGTTTCTTCGATTCACTCTTCTCATATACAACTTACATTCTTGTCCCTCCCCAATTTCACTGAACTCTATGATATATGCTTTTAGAATATACTAATTTCTTTCTGGATGTCTGGTACACATCAAAGCTTTGATTTTCGGCATTCAAAATTACCCTGCTCGTGTTTTGCCACAACCCTTCTGTAAATTTACAACCAAGACATTCCGCACCGACCAACTCCTCACCTCCTTTGCAGAATAATCACCACCCATTCCATTGACAATCTGTCCTCGCACATTACACCATTCTGAAACTAATATTCAAGATACCACGGCCCTTTACCGTACAGAGAATCAATCTCCCATTGGCACAGCCATGACAGATACGGACTGTTGTACTTTCCATCAAACACAAGCCCATTTGGATAATGGTCTACTTCCAGCTGCAAAGCCAGTTTTGCACTGTAACAGTGATTCTGTCGCGACTTTTCCAGCACCCCAACCTGATCGCCAATCTCCGGTCATGTTTGTTCCCTGCGAGTAGGAATATTGGGTTCCCTTGCGTTATGTATGCTTCTGTTGCTGTCGTTGCTGCTAGTTGCTCCAGGCGAGCTTGATGTCGCCATCGCAGACCCATTGCGCACAAAGTTGCGGAACTGGACGACTGCAATCGGTTGGCCCTTCTCCCCGTAGTATAAAGATGGGCCTTGCAACATGCCGTAATACTCTGACATCGGGTAGGGCCTGCTCGCGACTTGCGAATAGCAAAACTCTAGCATGTTTTCGGCAAAGCTCAATACTGCATCCATGTCCTGTACTTTAATTGCAACGCTAAACTTCATAGATAGTCCCTCATTAAAGACTCTCATGAGCGCCAGAATGCACACCACAAACAGCTTCTCAGTCTTTGAGTTTGTTACTCGCAGCAGATAAATCAATCTCAGAAAGCACACATCGAGCGGGAGTGGGCAGACGTGTTGAAGGAGCGTCACAAACGCCAGCATTGTCATCTTTTCATGGCCATTTGGGTTCAGTGGATTAAAATCCCCCAACGGGTTCAGGTATGGATGGCCAAACACAAGGCTCGAGTCTTCCGTGTATGGCGGGCCTGATAGAGGCAAGAGAATCTTATGGCCCTTGGGAGTCCAATGAAATGCATTGCAGGCATGAACCATAAGCTTATCAATGGTTTCATCCCATATATGCCATGCATCACGGGTTCTGTAAGACGGCAAAATACCCCACGCATCAACTTCCAACTTTATGAAAACTCTATGTGCGTAGTTGTTTTCGTCTAGGTTGTCCAGAACACGGTTCCTTAAAATGGGCGTGGGTACATGACAAGATGCTATGCCCAAGACGGCAACCTGCGATGTTTTCCGAAACTCAGGCCAGGTGAATCGGACTATTCTATGCCACTGTAGCTGTCAGTACGCTACCCCTTACACAATAGCGAATAAGCTTACTCCCATAAGGTTCACAAGGCCTTTAGTACTGCCATGACTATAACAGAACACAACCAGGTCCGGCACTGGATATTGTTGCCAAGAAGGAGTTTCACTTGTCATGACGCTAAGTCTCTGATGCGGTTTTCCTGGCATTGGCCTGGGCCCCCAGAATTCAAACCAGTCCTGGGTGCCATCTATGTAGTACTTGGAATACTTTATTTTCCAGAAACTGAAGTTGTTAAAAGCTGTACATGTTTGCAAGATATCTGGTATGACGTACTGCATGATCTTTGATTTTCCAATGAACCTATCGCCCACAAGTATAATGCGGCAATGGGATGGCTGAGGCCTGGGGTGGTTCTGGTAGTGTAAGTTCCGGATGTCATGGTCCTGAGCTCTAAAATAACTATTGACCTGGGTAGAATCTAAGTCGGGAAAGCCAGGAAAGTTAATTTCGAGGTCGTCTTCTGAAATGTAGCTGATTACATCAGTGGTGCTGCCGTTCGACGAGTCGGCGTCGTCTGGATTGACATTCTCGCGATGGCTTGAAAGGTTGTCCGGAGGGCTGAGTGGAGGCATTTTGGCGAGATTCGATGAACCCCGAGCTGTAAAAATCGATGCAGAAAGATGGCGAGTAGTGAGAGAGAAAGAAGAGAAAATAAGCAGGTTTCAATCTACACGACAGGCTTATGCATTATGGAACTATGTAGTACATGATGCTACTGATGAGTAGTTTTATTCTTTCCTCCGGGAATTTCGTCATCTAGCAAGTAGCCAGTTGTGTGTGCGTTTTGTTCATGTTTATACGATGTTTATTTGTGGACGGAAGCTACGTGAGGGCTTCCTTGATGCAGTTGCCATTTGTCAATATCAACACATTCTTTCTATTTCGAATTTCGAGTAGATAACATCTCTTTACTCCAGTTTACAACTTTGATGTCCCCAAAAAGGTTAAAGAGCCCCACTTCACACATCATATTACAGAAATTTATTTTGCCGTCATTTAGCCGCACGATAATAATGAATTTTGTACTACAATACAACAAGACTTCCCTTGCTTCTGTATTTTTCTTGTCGTGAATGTGATTGCCACAACCCTAAACTGCGCAGCCGTCGAATCCCGGTAGCGTCTTAATGTCTGTTATCCAGAAGGCAATCTCCTGTCTTCCGGCCCGATTGCCCCGTCCCCGAGTGCCCCACCTAATTTCCTTCCGGCCCGTTCTCGCCACACCCAAACGCCACTCTTCCGCCGCCACGCTGAAGCGCCACTTTTCCGCTACCGCCGCCATGGATGCCAAAGCCACGGCCGCCAGCGACTCGCCATATGCGAAATGGACGCGCGAAAGTCTGCTAGCGCACATCAAGTCACTCGAGGCCGAGCTGCACAAGAACCAGATTCCACTGCCGGCTCTTCCCAGCCTTGCGCAGCCCGGCGGGCCGCCCAAGGCGAAAAAGGACAAGGACGCAGACGGCGAGAAGCCGCCGAAAAAAGCAAAGATCGTCAAGGACATTGACCCGTCAAAGTACAGCTCGCGGTACATTGCATTGAAGCTGGCGTACCAGGGAAAGCGCTACGGAGGGTTCGAGTACCAGGAGTCGCAGGAACTGTCAACTATTGAAGACGAGCTCTGGAAGGCCTTGACGCGCACGCGCTTGATTTACCCCAAGGACGTTAATGTCGTCGACTTTAGCTGCTGCGAGTACAGCAAGTGCGGTCGGACGGACCGTGGCGTGAGTGCGTTTGGCCAGGTGATTACTCTGCGCGTGCGCAGCAACCGGCCCCTTCCCAAGGCTGAGGCTGAGTCAGACAGCATGCAAGTTGACGATTCAGGCGAGCCGACCGCGCCCAAACCAAAGAAGGAGTGGGACCCGATCCGCGACGAGATCCGTTACTGCTCCGTGCTCAATCGCGTGCTGCCTCCCGACATTCGCATTCTAGCATGGTACCCTGACCCGCCTACCGACTTCGTGGCTCGATTCTCGTGCCGCGAGCGCCAGTACCGGTACTTTTTCACGCAGCCGGCGTACGCGCCGATCCCAGGCCCGCTGCAGCACAACCAGTCAAGTAATGGCTGGCTGGACATTGAGCGCATGCGCACGGCGGCCAAGATGTTTGAAGGCCTGCACGACTTTCGCAACTTTAGCAAGGCCGACCCGAGTAAGCTGCGCACAAACTTTGAGCGCCGCATGTTTGAAGTCGACGTGGTCGAGGTACCCGAAGGGAGCGCCGAGATGGCATATTTACAGAGCAGCGTTCTGCGGCCGACAGTCGGTCCCGTGGCACAGACGCAGCTGGACGCGAATCCGCACGGCACAAAAATGTACTACTTTAGCGTCAAGGGCAGTGCGTTCCTGTGGCACCAGATCCGGTGCATGGTGTACGTGCTGTTCCTAGTCGGCCAGGGCTTAGAAGAACCGTCGGTCATTCGCGATCTGCTGGATGTGAAAAAGAATCCTGCGCGGCCGGCGTATCCCATGGCTGACGACGTGCCGCTGGTGCTCTGGGACTGCATATTCCCGGCGGAAAACGACCCGGAGCGACGCGACGCCGTGCCGTGGATATGGGCCGATGCAGACGAACCCAACGCGCTGGCCTTTTCACGCAACGGCAACCTAGAAGCGCTATGGAGCGAGTGGCGCGCCAAGAAAATGGACGAGCTGCTGGCCGCGCAGTTGCTCCAGATGGTTGCCAACCAGGGCCAGACGCCGCGCATCCTGCAGGACGCTGACCAGGCCCGCGAGATCTTGGGCGACAAGGCGCTACCACCACGGATTTTTGACGGTGGGAACACGGGCTTCTTTGGGCCAAAGACATATATTCCGCTGGCAAAGCTGAAAAAGGGAGTGCCGGTGGAAGAGGCGAATGATGCGTATGCACGCAAGAATGGGTTTGCCGATGCCAAGGAAATGCGTCTAAAGAAGGGATATCGCGAGTCGGCCGAGTGATTTCTTATATATATGTACAATGTTTTCTCGGATAAAAAAAGAAGAAAGAAATAGAAATGAACAAAGAAGTTAGACAATCTTCTATCCAAGTGTCCTCATATCCACTCCTCGAAATACTATCAATCAAATGTCCCGCGTCTTGAGTTCACTCGGTACCCCCTCATACAAACATTCCTTCACACCCCTCCACACGGTCGTCACCACGTTTTTTCCCGGCAACAGCTTGGGGAACACCACCACCACTTCCTCCTCCCCCTTGACCACAATCAGCAGATAATGCCGCACTTCAAACCCACGAAACGCCTCGTTGACTAATACGTCCTGGATATTCTCCGCAGGGATGAACCGTGTCGACGCCGGCGCACCCACCAACGATCCAGCCGCTATACTACTTGTCTGGATGCCCAGCCCGCGCAACACCAACAACGATTCGCTCGCATGCACCCTCAACAGCGCCACATATCCTGCCGCCAGCCCGCCCACCAGAACCACGCCCAGCGGCGCGCGTGCCAGCCCATCCAGAATGTCAGCGCCACGGGGAAGCAGCGCACGTAGGGCCGCAGCCAGCCGGGGATACGCAGCGAGCACGGGAACAGCGGAGCAGGGCGGCAGTTGAGTGGCAGGGATGTGTGGCGGGCGGCCGGTAATTAGCGCGGGACTACTAAAAGCGTCGGCGGAGAAGAGCCCGGTGGTGCAGTCGGGCTGTTGGGATTTTGCCCATAGGAGAATGGCGGCAGATAGGAGGATGAGGGCGCGCGCGAGGCTGAGAAAGAGAGTGGTTAGGTGGACGGAGAGAGACGGGGGAGGTCTGTTGGACACGGTGTATTCGACAGTGGTGGGCGACGGGCAGCGCCGGGTGAGATAAGGACGAGTTGAAAACATTAGCTCTAGGGGAGGGATAAATCTGGTTTGAAGTGCGTGAAGGAATAAAAGCTGGGTGAATCTAAAAATAACAAACTCAAATTGGTGATGCAGGTACCACAGCAGAATAACAAGCTCGTTAGGGAAACCCAGTAAAGTCTTAAAGCATACCCACAAAGGTGGGCCAAGCCAAATAACGAGTATCCCTTATAAAGCCCCATACCACCAACAACTTTCGGCTGTAATGGTCTTATCGGATGAAGGTATCTCACAATTTCCCAATTCGGTTTTTCCACCAAATCCGTAGGCTCCCTCCCGTCGGCGCCCAGCACGAACGCTGCGGAAGCTTTGTGACACTCGCTTGGGAAACCAGCGACGCTGTCCGGCTCTAAGCATTCGGGGATCACCCTTCAGGAAGGTTTCACTTCGCAGAGAAATCCTCACCGTCGTGTGGCGAGTTGGATTACGATCGCGGGGGGCTTGGTGGGCTGGATTGGGATGGAGGTTTCAACTCCAATATATATTTTTTTTTCGAGGTTTTCAATTCGATTCGTGAATATGCCTTTTTGTTAAAAAAATTTCTGCGAATCCGAGGCTCCTAAATACTGCCTCAAAAGTGGAGCCTTCTGGCTCCCATCTCCCAGAGTCCTCATGGGCCCACGCCAACAGGGATGGTTTTTGTTTTTGTTTTCCCACATGCTGTTCTTTGTCCTGCTCCATGAGGCAGTGTGTGTTTTTTTTTCCTTTGTCTTTCCTGTAGCACTTGGTCTGAGTCGGAAGACCACTTGCAACCCCCGCTGTGTCTGTTTTGCTCTTGAGGGGTGCTACGAGCCTTGTTGGAAGGCTATGTTTATTTCTACATCGATGGACAGCCTTATGCTGGACACGTCGTAGTTTGTTGGTATGCATGGCTTTGCTTGATGGGGTCCCGTATGTTGCCATCTCTTTGTTTGTTTTTTAGTTTTAGGTAAAAAGCTGTCGTCGTACGAAGCCTGAAGCTACCCGTCGAGAGGAAAATAAAGACTCTCACACTTATGTATGTGCTTGTACATCTTGAACACGCATGTAGCTTAAAGCTACGTGCACTCTGTAGACAGGATAATAAAGACTCACATTCACAATTATAATAATATAAAACCAAAATTAATTCATTTACGCGTAAACCGCCAAAATACAAACAATCCAAAATTCCCATAAAACGGGATACAAAAAAGAAAACACCAAATAGTAAAAACTTTCCACCCAGAAAAGAAAAAAAAAAGCAATAAGAAAAAAAAACTTAGATAAACTCATTCTGACTCAGCCCGGTCGGCAGGCTATCCAAGTCCATTGGTACCTGCTGCTGCTGTTGTTGCTGAGACTGCTGCTGCTGCTGCTGCTGCTGCTGCTGAGACTGCTGACGATGATAGCTAGTTGGAATAACCACACTCTCATATGGCGGCACCTGTCCATCCTGAGGCGACAGCGGCGCGCTTCTCGAGGGATTATCCTTCCGCGAACGACTTGCCGAGCGCAAGCGTTCTGTAGCCTTTGAAAAGCGGCCGGCAATCGATCCGCTCGACTGTTGCTGCTGTTGGCTGGGCGCAAGTGGTGCAGAGTCTGCAATGCTGCGGCCGCGGCTGTGACCCTTGAGTGGCGGCGCGGGAGGCGGCAAGACGGGAACCATAAAGTCGCTAGGCGGCACGGTCATGGGCGCGTCGTAGCCACCGAGGACGGGCTTTGGTTTGTCGTCGTCCTTGACGATTTCAATCATGCCGGCAGCGAGAGCGCCGGTGGGCACGGCGGGTAAGTGTCCCGAAGGCGGTGGCGGCGGCGGCGGAGGTGGAGGAGTGGCCTGTGATTTCTTCATGTCGTTCATGGATGTCTTGGGGGCGACGAGGTGTCTGAGTTCCTTGAGCACAGGCGGGGCCGGTGACATGTCACGATCATAGCGGCTGGTCTGAGAGTCCTGGCGAGCTATTTTCTTTTGTTAGACTTTTCTTGTGAGGTGGAAGTGCTGGTTGTTAAAAAATAAAATAAATAAAAAACTCACGTCTGTTTTGATGGCGAACACTACGCGACCGTGTGAAGGATGGCTCATCTGGAATCGGCGCTGACTGGCACCGCGGAATCGCCTTGCTTGGCGGCTGATACACAGTGGATGGAAGCAGAGTCAGCCCGCCCGTCTGCAACATGGAAGGCAGCGCAGCGGTTGCTGGCGCCGGGGCAATTTCCACATCATTGTCTATATTCAGTGCTGATGGACCGCCGGATTGCTGAGAGCCAGAGAAGAATGTTGTTGCTGGGAGCAGCTGCAAGTCTTGCTGTGAAGGTGGTGGCGGGGGTGTATTTTGCTTTTGTTGTTGCTGCTGCTGTTGTTGCTGTTGCTGCTTCTTATCGTTGGAGAAAGAAGTAGCTGGGAGAAACTGCTCAGGCATATGGGGCATCAAAGGCTGCTGCGCTTTAAACTCTAACGAGTCATGAACCAATCGCATAGCCTTCGGCGTCGCTGGCAGTCCAAAACTTGCCTGTTGACGGCTCTTGCTGCTTCCGTTGTACGGGTCAGCTGTGGCACTGCGACCCATGTCGTAGTACTGCGATGCCATCATCTCATTTGCCGTACTGGGACGTGAAAACTGATCAGTCGGAATGTCATTGGGGTGGATGATGGGGCCTGCCTGGGCATTGTTGGCAAGTTCTCGACGGCGCTCCTCTAGTTCACGAGCTGCAAGCTCCTTTTTCCGCTGGCGGTCTTCTCTGATTCTGCGCAGGTCACCCGCATGTTCATGAGAGCCCGGTCTTGACGAAGCACCCATCCGCGTCATATTCGGACTTGGCACGCGCTGCTGCTGCTGCTCCTGCTGCTCCTGCTGTTTCTCGGTCTGCTTGATCGGGTCGGGGGTCTTCCGGTTCTGGTTACGACTGGCACTTCTTGCCTGACGGAACTTGTCCTGGTCCGCCAATGCCAGTTGGTAATCCTGTTCGTCTTCGGATCCCGACAAATCAGGAATCAGTGCCGACATGGGCGCCGGAGACGTAGGCGACTTTATACCTCGGCGGTTAGACTCGATCTGGCTCAGAATGTTGGTTGTGTTGATAGTCAGCGGGATTCCCCGCTCTGCCATGCCTCGAGCCCGACTGCGGCTACGGGCACTGCGGTTTGACGCCCGCGAACTGTTGTTAGCCTTGCGGCTAGACGAAGCAGCATCTATGGATGCAGTACTCTTGACCTTGAGACTGACAATGTCTTCAGGAGACATGGGAACCGGCGACGTCGGAGACCGCTTGGCCGGGTAGTTCACTGCCACAGCCGAACGACCACGGTCCAAAGACGGTTCCCGCCCCACTCCACGGTCCCGGCTACCGCCACGGCCGCGCTCACGACTGGATTGACGCCTCATGTGGCGTCTGTAGTCTGTTGCCGCATCGATGCTATTAACAGGTCCATCCAGACTAGGTTTATTGGCATTCCGGTGACTGCGCGAGGTCGACGCCGAAGTCACCGAGCTCACTGATGCTGGGCCCCGACGGCGTGGCCAGTGGTAGCGTGCCGAAGACACAGCTGGCTGCTCGTTTTCATCCATGGCTCGCGCCGTGTCAATATTGAGCTGCAGTCGGTTCACGCGATCTCGAGAGGCGTTGCGCGAGGCATTCCGGTTGTTGAGCATCTCCATCTTCTGGCTCATACTGAGACCCGGCGACGGTAGTGGCTGCTCATGCGTCAGGCGGCGGTAGTTATCACGCATCATCATCGGACTAGCAGTAGCGGCACGGCTCAGGGTCAGGCCAGTCGACAGGCTAGACGTGTTATCAGCCTCAGGAGGCGCCTGAGTGCGTGTAGCCTGGCGGTTGACGGGCTCCAGCTTCTTAACATCAGACGGCAGCTCGCCAATAGACGGCAGCCGCTTGCGAGAGTAACCACTGGTGCCAGAAGCATATGATCTTGTTGAAGTCGGTGTGTTGAAAGCACTGCGATTTGACGGCCGCAAAATGGCCGTAGTCGGATCATCATCCTGGCCAGGAGGCTGATGAAGACCTGCCGTATTCACGCCTCCAGGCACCGGAGTTTTGCTGTCATCGTAGTCCTCGCTAAAGAATTTACTCTTCTGGCCCTGTTCGCCAAAAGACGTAATTAGCTTCAGTGCAGACGACTTGGCAATACTGCGCTGAGGGCCTTTGGCACTCGGCGGTGACAAAGGAGGACTGAAGATATCTGGCCCAAGAGACTGAAAAGTCAGTTGAGCAGCTGAAGGTGATGCCCACGGTTCAGTAGACTCGCGCTCAGTACAGGCAAAGCAGCGAATAGCAAGCTTTTGGTGGCCGTGTTGAACAGCCCACTCCCCCCACTTCTTAACGATGGCACACTGCCGCTCCCACACGGTTGGACAGTAGAGGCATGTCAAGATCAGAGCCTCCAAGTAGTGCTTGTGTGAGATATAAACTTCAATGGCATCGTTGTAGTCGCCCATTCCCAGCATAATCGTCACGGCTGCATGGAGATCACGCTGTTCCAGTAGCTTTGTAATGTACGCCCGCCCAAGCTTTTGCTGAGACGGCTGCGTCCCAATTCCACTAAGAGCCAGCAGCATCCAGTCAGAAGACGACATGAGATCCGTGCTGTCCATAATGTCGTCCTCGTTTATGGGCTGGTCAATCCACTTGGAAAGCATGATTTTAACCGAAGATCCCCGAGGGTGACGCGTCATCTCATCGAGAATCAGCTCCTCCACTTCTCCTTTCCACCCAAAGATAGTATTGAGCATCTGCCGCCGCAGGTCGTCGTTGGTTAAGTGCATCTTGTCTGATATCGGCATGTGCTTGTGTGGGATATCGTCAAGCCGAGTGCGCGTAAACTTGAAAATGTCAATGTGCCCAGTTGAGCTGCTATCCATCGTCGGAGTACTCGTCTGCCGAGATCCCGCGCGCATCCGCGGCCGTGTCGAGGCTGTGTTGAGTGAGCTCTGTGACTGGAAATCATGTATGCGTGAGTCATGGCCGCGCTGCTGCTGTGGCGTGTATCTCGCCGAATTGTGTGCCGACAGGCCCTGCGCTCTGGATCCTGTGGAAATGTAAGTGTGATCCGACTTGCCGCCGCGCGATCTCACCTTGCCGTAACCTGGAATGCTGACCGTCTTGGAGCCCATGTCGCTCGGCTGCTCACCGCCTTGACTGGACAGAAAGCTGGTCGACTCTCCATCGGTATAGCCGCGCTCCATCGAAGCGCCGTTACTAATGTAGCCTTCTTGGTCTTCTTCACTCTCGGTAACATCGCTCGGGTTGAATGGAATTTCCGACTCAGAGCTGGATGCCACGACCATTCCCATAGCCTTTTCAGCCTCCTCAATCGAAACAGGCGGAGAAGGCGGCAGAACATGAGCGGGATGTTGAACGTTTTTGACAAGAACTGACGGGGCGTTCAGGTCAAACTGTTGCACAGTGTTGTTGGCGCCTAGGGTAAACAGACAAGCTCCAGCTCCGTAAATGGCAATGCCGTTGACCTCTCCCACTGTAGGAATCACATCACGAGTAACATGACGAGTTCTCACATCCCATGAAAGCGTTTCACTGTAACAGTTAGTATCTATCCATTATCAAGTTCAAGTTCTTCTTCCTCGAAGTCTGCTTACTTTTGAGAGTACTGGATAATACGGCCATTCTTGGACCAGGCCATCCAGTTGGGTCCCGGAACAGACTCCTCCCCTTTATCGTTCTTGGATAGAATACGCACGGCAATTGGCGAGCCCCCATGCGCAGATTTCGGTACACTCCACACTCGTAAGTCGCCATCTCTTGTTTGTGCAGCCAGCATTGTTGACTTTTGTTGGGGAGTCGATGAGTGCCATTGAAGTGTTACTATAGGCGATGGTGTTCTGTTAGAGGTCAAGGTGTGAAGAATGTGAAAACGTTCAGTGACGTTGGCAACAAGCAGAGTGCCATTGGAATATCTGTTACAGTGTTTGTTAGCTACTGCTACCACTACTGGTAGTGTGATTCCTGGTTTGTGGATGGCCATACCCAATAGCAAAGGTAACGTTATCATTGGCTACAGCCAATGCAGTGATGGGTATTTGTGAAAGTGTTATAGTAGATATATGCTCCTCTGTTCCGGGCTCAAATTGAATAATATGGCCCTGGGTGTTTCCTGGAATACAATGTCAGTCTCAGCATCTTCCGTCTGCGTGTTCCGTCATGCGTCCTACCAAATGCAATGTTTCCATTTCTCATCCAAGTCACAGTGGTTGGATGGTCATAACATTCAAACCGGGCCACCTCGTTGCCAGTCGACAAGTCCCATACAATCGCTATCTGACTAGCGTCGTAACTGACCACCAGTCTTCCGGCTCCCTGCGGACTACAATTGTCCACAGCCAGCAGTTGGACCTCTTCATTATGTCGCGTAAACCTTCTCTCAATCTCCAATGAGTTATGGCGGCAGCAGATGATGGATGTGCCGTGGGCGTAGAGAAACATGGACGACGTGGCGGCACATGGTTCGAAGTCTTTGGGTATTTTTGGTGGCGGTGCTGTGGCAAAATCTCTCATGTCATTAGTGCGCCCCCGCGACCGCTGAGAGTTGCGGGAGGGCAGCCGCTGTTGTCTAGAGTTCATTGACATGATGAACCCGTGGTAGACTTTGTTCTTCTACTGCTGCATATATTGTTAGCAAGAAAGCAAAGTTTCGTTTGAGTTTTCGTTCAAGTTTCAAAAAAGGAATAAATAGGTGCAGGAGGTCAAGAAAATAGGTCGTAGGCCAGCAGAGAAACTGCAGGCTGAAGTCTCTGCTGTACCTCCAAGACAATGCAGGGCAGTTCAAGGCAAGGCAACCAAGGAACAAAGAAGAAGCAGTGTTTTGTCTGGTGTGTACACGTACTTGTTTTTTTTGGGCTTTTTTACGGGCGCTCAATGTCAGTGGATCAGACACGGGAAGAGTGATGCTTTGTGAAGCTCAAGTCATTACACCCGTGCGCCAAATATGCGAATATCCGAGAAGAAAGGTAATGATAGGCCTAATGAGAACAGCCTGTGGGAGTATCGTAGCTGTTGGTTGGGTAGAAGAAGTTTTACGAATGATGAATGCAAGAGGTCCGGAAGCAGCGGTTGATTTTTTTTATGGCGGAGATATCAAAAGTGTAGACAATGATGAAGCAGGCCAGAAGTCGTCGAGTGGAAGCTAAACGGTGCTTAGTAACTGCCGGGCCGGAGGTGTTAGTCGAGATAGTTCCGAGTCAAGATGGAGAGTGAGTAAGAACGAAGCGCCAGTTTGTAGAGGCAGCAAACTGCACAACTCAGCTTTGGCGCTTGGTATGCTCGTACGCTGCACGGCCACGACAAAGGGCGCTTGTCTGCTAACTGTGAGCTGTATCACGGCGCAAGAAAGATGTAGAGATATGTACCTGTAAGGCGATTATGATAACTAAGTGAAAGAGATTTTGCAGAAGTGAAAAAAAGAGAAAGAAAAATGTCAAGAAAAATTTTGGGAAAAGACAAAAATAAAAAAAATAAAAAGAGCTTGACAATTCAGAGGAGGAGGTATAATCATTTGATACCGAGAAGAAACTAGGAAACAGGGACCCTAGCTGATCATGCTAACATGGGCATTTCCGCCTCCGTAGGAAAAATGAGAACAAAAACGTCGAGTAACTTGGAACTTGGATTCATTCGTTGTTCGAAATAGGCCAGTTTTGGGACAGACAATGTGCTATTTCGGTTGCCCCAAGAGCAAATGTTGACTCGAACTCGTGACTTGTGATGTTGAGAACAACAAGTGAAACAATGAAAATGCAATAAGCAAGAAGAAAAGAAAGAAAGAAGCAAGAAAAAACAGTACAAGTATGTATGTAGAGCAGAACTGAAAAAGAGATGGCGGCAGAATTATGGTGTAGTACGACGTGGGATTTTGACAGGAGAAGAGAATCAAGAACTGATAAATTAGAAGAGAGCGTGTTGGAGAGCGGGAAAAAGAACCATCCTTTACTTGTGTATGTATGTACGTATGTATGTATGTGTGTATGTACGTACCTTGTACCTCCAGAAAGGGAAATGCAGACATGGGATCCCCCGGTCAAAAGACGTGCGCTGGGCGCTTAAGTAAAAGAGCTTAAAGATGCATGCTAAGAGCAAGCCAAATCAAATGGATTGCTCAGATTTGCATATGTTGTATATTGTATATATGTATGGTATGGTATGGTATGGTATGTACTGGTAAGCCCATGGCGAAGGAACTGAAAATTCAAGGCCGTAAAATATAAACTGAGAAACAGGAATGAAATAACGAGATTGAGCTGCAGCAACTTTTAGCTAACGCCACTGCGGTCATTGGGTAGGAAATCTGGCGATGGCTTCGTACGGCGGGTTTTGGCAATGGAAATGAAAGAATTTTCCATTCTGACCTATTTCGACGTCGTGTGCTCTTTCCTGTGGGCTTCTCTGAGCCCAGGTGTGGGTACCTACTGACTTGACGAGTATGTATGTATGTATGTATGTATGTAGTACATGCATACATACGTATACATACCTGTACGTATATAGTATATATACATACATACATACATACATACATTACATACATACATACATACATACATACATACATACATACATACATACATACATACATACATACATACATACATAC